>VZRE01014744.1:0-70476 GCA_013396775.1 Cephalopterus ornatus
ATAAGCTGGGTGTTAAGAGCCCTGTGAGACAGAAGGAAGTTCCTGTCCTCAAACCCAGGACTCATAATCACCCATTGTGGAACTCCCACCCTGGGGGAGGTACTGGGCATTCCTGCCTGAACCAAAGTATAAAATCTTTGGGTCTTGGGACTTCTAGTATCACTCATGGGATCCAGAGGAGGACCAGAACCTCGACTGGACTGCGACCTCCACTCTCAGCTGAACTGTGACCACTGCTCTCGATCAGACTGCGACCCCCACTCTCACCAACAAGTTTTTCCTCTCCTTTTACTTTGGACTCAGGGGGATCACGTGGGGCTTGGTCAGGGGCCAATGAACACCAATCTGTTCATGCGCCAGGGTGCTGAGTTATACATCTGGGTGTTGTGAGTTAAAACCAATTGTCTGTATAATGGTATTTATTGTATTATTTTCATTAAATTGTAATTCTGACTTATAATCTCTTTTGAGTTAGGTTCATTTCTCCTGCCAGTTTACCTTTAAACCAGCACAATGGAATTGGTTGATACCCAAGAAAATTATGATTAGTAGTCTGTAGCATGGTCTCTGGTCTCTAGCACATGTGATTACTTGCTAACATACAGAGATATAACCCAGCTCATCTTTCATAAAGCTGTTTTAACACAGGCTACAAAAATTCACATTATTAGAAACTGTGTGAAAGTTACTACTGTTTAGCAGATAACACTTGTGTTTGTCATGACAAGATCTTCCATATCTTCCCTTGTTAATTCACTAGAGAAAGAGAATATCTTTCAGCTTTACCACCTCCAACCACAAGCTCAGGTTGTGAAGTAAGAGTTTGCTTAGGTTTCGATGTCTGCTATAACATGTAATCAGACATTGGAATGGGCTGCCCAGGGAAGTGGTGGATTCTCTGTCCCTGGAGGTATTTAAGAAGAGACTGGATGTGGCACTTAGTGCCATAGTCTAGTAACTGTGGTAGTAGTGGATCAAGGGTTGGACTTGATGATCTCAGAGGTCCCTTCCAACCCATATATAGAACCATATGATTCTATGATTCTATGTATCATGTAATTATAACATGCTTTTTTTTGAAAAGCAAATGGTATTTCTAAAGACAATAATCACAAGTTTATTGTAGAGGAAATTGCATCCTAAAGTAATATTGACTTATCCAATTTACTTGTGTTGGAGAAACGATCACAATTTTGAGGTTCAGCTTTCCTTGCAATACTTTCAGTATTTACTCATTTATGCTATACTAGAAAGAATAATCCCTCTGACCGTTTCTTGCAAATGAGTGTCTTAGGTTGCTCAAAGAATCGCCAGCAAAGGTATCAGGAAAACTAGTTTTAATATTTAAATAAAAGAGTGGCAAAATTAATTGTCAAGGTTCACTCTACTTACCAGATGGTTAAAGTGCACAGAGAAAAATCAGACTAAGATCTAAAATCAGTCAATCTATCTAAAATGAAAATCAACCGAAAATGATCAATGTGGAGGCTGGTGATGGAAAAAGGATAAGGATGGGAAATGGTAAGGATAAAAAGGAATACGGGATACCCTCCCATTGAAACCATTGTTTGCTGCCCACTGGGGTGCAGAAGAGATCACTGAACTGCTGTTCATAAGGGTTGCAAGAGAGTTGGCTTTAGTCATAGTAATTTTCCATCCTGGCTGCAATTTGGGCCATAACTTTCTTTGAAAGTTTGATGAGAGAAATGTTCCACTTGGGTTGTTATTCAGGCAGGAAAAATAAGTTATCAAAGCTGTTTGTTAAAAACCAGGAGCTTAATAGACAGCACTAGTTTTTAGGAACAGGCAGAGTTTCTTATAAGCTCCAGAGGAGCTTAGCCCGGGGACCATTTGTCAAGGCTGAGGCCTAATGTCCGTTTCTGAAATCATATTATGGAACAAGGAAAGGAGGTGGGAGAGCATGCACCACCAAAACCATCCTTGACAGTTGTCTTTTCTGTCCTAACAGAAACAGGGAACTTATCAGAATGTGGACATAATTTCACTAAGGCAAAAATACAAGAAAAAAACCCAAGGTTTGCTTTCATATGGAATATATTCTTATCAATTGCATCATCCATTCATACTTAAAATAAATTATACTGCATTAGAGAAAAAATATAATACTTCAAGATATATTACGTAAGGTCTTGTGAAGATCCCAAATGAATCAGCATTAGCTCTTATAGAAGCAAATCAGCATATCCTTATAGTCACTGCCGAAATTCAACTACCGCTATCAAAACAGATCTATATTAATTTATTCAAGTGCTTACAGTAACTTTAAACAATTCACTGCAACTGTTTCCTTCTAAATCAAACCATTGAAATCAGAATGCTTCTAATTCTTGCTGCTTCATACAAGCCTAAATCAAGCTATATTTGAAAAATTTAATTAAAAGCTAATAGTTTCAAACTTAAATCTTTCATTTAAATAACATTTTCATCAACTAACTTTTTTTCCACTAAAGATAAATGCTCTAGTTGTTTTTCTTTCTATCTGCATTTCTTTCCTATTAACATGGCTAGATTGTCCTGTGCCACTAGGAAGAATGTAAATGTGTAGTTTTCTTTCTTGCAATAATTTGTATAACTATTCTTTTAAATGTTTACATTTTTACACTTTCACAATGAGTTTCCTTTTTTCAGATTTTCCTTTTTTAAGAGTCTTCAGTAATGAAAGGGTCAACACATTTCTGTATTTAATTAGTACTTCTAATAGGTAATTAGATAGTGTATTCAAAACTGATCCAGTATGTGATTTTGAAAAGTAGTTATGCTTTTATGTTCATATACCTTTTTTGTTCTCGTTCTTGTAAATTTTTTTGTCCTTTTTGAACATCCACTATAATAATTTAAGGCACATGTATAAACCATAAATATTCGGCTGCCCTCAACCCTAGCAGTTAATGGACATGATGATATGAAAATGGAGTCCCTCTGTCCCAAGGGGCAGTGGTCTGTATAGGACTGGGGGCTGCATTCACTGCAGGAAAAGGGTTAGTCTGTCAGACTGAGGATACCAACAAAGAAAACCCTTGTTTTTAAATGGTCATCTGTTTATTCCTGTTTGCCAGAAGTACCTACATATTCTAGATATTAGCAGAGAACTTTAGTTTTATGGTGATGCAGCAACAGCTAAAGAGGGGAAAAAAAAAAAGTTTGGACAGAGCACCTGAATCAGTTTTCATGTATTCATGTTTTCAAATAGAAAATGATTGTTGAATTTCATCAGCCATCATAATGTGTGGTCTTGAAAGGTCCTTAGAGATCTTCACATTCAGCCTTCATCTTTATGATCTTGAATGATGTAATATCAGGTTTATCCCCTCCCTATTCATCCAATTTTCTTTATCATTTTATAATTATTCTTGACTGCACAACTCAGGGGGCATTCAGACTTTGCTTTGAGAAAACTGGCTTTTAGTTCCTATCTGTTGTTATCCTGTCTTCAACTAGTTATTCATTCAAGGGAGCACCTTTTCCCTATCCTGCAACAGCTTAGTATTTTTTAAAGATTTTTCCACCCCGTGGAAATTTAAGTTGACCAAACTCACCAAATTTGCTTGTTGCATGATTGTTTACTTCTTAAAGGAACTCAAATACATCTGTAAGGCAGAAATGTCCTTTGCAAAAGCAGTGTTTCTGTCCTAAAGCTCCTGGACAGCAATTTAACCCTGCTTCTTCTGCATGTTGCCAGTGAATACTGAGAACAGTTCATTTCTTTCCCCACCTGCATCACCATGTTGAGTTTGTTTCTTTGAAAGACTGACTAGTCTTAAAAGGGTTTTTCCTTTGATTAAAGGACTTTCTCTCCCCACTGCCTTTTCTCTATGCATTTGACTCTTTTCTGATTGCCTGTGCTGTGGAGAAAGCAATGGATTCGCTGCATTTGCATTCTCCATTCTCTTTTATGTCAATAGCAGCGAATAACTCACACAGAAAAGGAATAGGCAATTATATCCCTTCCTTGACTGGCAGTTAACTAGTTTACAATGAAGTCCTTAATGAAAGGGGGCGGTTACCTAAATGAGTTCTGTATTTAATTTCTTCTTGGTCAGGCTCCAATTATGAGTGTATGTCAGGTTTTCTGCACATCAAAGGAGTACTGATACATTTAACAGTGTATTATCTATAAAGCAGCTGTCACAGCAGTAAAGACAACCATTTTAAAATCTGGGTTTGTGTATGCTGATGTGAGTCATTAGTTTTTCAGTCCCTTTTGTAGGGTTAGTAAGTATGACCTCAAGTTATCTTTAATTGGTAAGACTGCTAATGTCCCTTATACTATTCTACCTCTTAAGAACTTGCACAGATAATTCATTTAATTGCTGGCCTTTCTATGTTCTTTGTTTGGTGCTCTTCCCATCTTAGTAGTTAAGGGGAGGAGTTGGAGTTTCCAGGACCTCAGAGGTTTGGGTGGTACTTTTCATTGGCTGAATTTATCTTTTTTCCCTGGTAATGTTGTTAGTACTGAATAGTCAGTGCAAAGGTAATATAACAAGCCAATCTTACTATTTTTCCTTCTTAGTTGAGGAAATGTCAGTAATCAAATACAGTGCATGGAAACCAGTTGATCAGTCATGCTATCTTCTGCAAAAGTGCACTTCAAGCTTGAGAAAGAACAGATAATTAAGATGCATCTGTGAAAGAGTGTTATCCATTTTCACTGATCAAAAAAATATGTGTTGAATGGGTGAAGAAGTAACAGAAAATGTATCCCAGAGTTCTTTTCTCCCTGACTCCTTCCTTTTTTGCATCAAATTTAATGAGTACTATTTTCCTAAGTTCTAATTCTTTGTTTCATTAATATCATTTTTAGTAAGTACTAATTTGCTAAAAAAATTTACAAATGTATCATCTCTTACACCATTGGGTAACTAGGAAGTTCTGATGTATTCTAGGACATCCTTAGGGAACTACAAAAATGCCATAGGATTTCAGGAAGAGAATATTATTATTAACACATTCATAATTTGGTCCCTCTTTGGTTTTAATCAGAACTGTATAGTTATTGTAGCATATTAAATTAAAATCTCCTGGATACTTAACATTATACCACAGTGGGAAGATATAATCAATTTCATTAAATAGATTTTATTTTATTCATTAAACAACTTTTTGTTTTCTTTTGTTAGTGTATTACTCCTTGATCAAATTTTCATCTAGATTTCAGGGACATCGTTTCATTAATGCACCTTTTATTTGGAACAGAATCATTTTGTTTTATTCCAGGATAGGCTGCTCCTAAACAGGACCAGATATAATGGGATATGTAATAGGAGAAATGTTTCAGGTACCTTCAGGGCCCTACTTCTCTGAGTAAAGTATCTAGGACTTCCATGTACAAAACATGTTGAATAAAACACGTGTACTTACATGACCATATGCATGTGCAACAAAATTCTCCAAATTGCTCATAAGAAAAGGAGAATTTGTAGCCAAAAAAAAGTTTGTCACAAGCAGCTGTAGTACCCTAGATACTGTTGCTTGCAGTCTCATGAATCAAGCAACATCTGGCTCTGTGAATATTGGGTTGGGAAATTCCTAGGATGTTTTGAGGAAAATAGGGCTGTGATTGTGACTGAACTGTTATTAAACATGGAACTGATGTGCATATCTTAAGAGCTCAGTGTGCTTCCTCTGTAGCAAATACCGAGAACACTGCAACAGTGACTCTGTCCTTTTTGTCAAGGTAGAAAGAAGAAGGAAAGAACATGAACTCCCAAGATAATAAATGAGAGAAGAAAAAAAACCCTAATTGCTCTAGTGCCTAGAAATTCAACTGATGTGAGTGGAGTGTGGTGGCTATAATGGAGATGGTGCCACCAGTTCCAGGAAACTTTCAGAGTTTTTGATCTGGACATTCTTTCTGTTATGTTGATTTGCTGCTTGATTCAGTTCTGTACCATTCTCTCCTTCAGGCTCTTTACATCAACATCTCTCCATTTTCCCTATTTGCTTTCTTTTCACGTTTTCATAGGCTTTTTATTTATTCCTCTTCATTTATTTTCTCCCTTTCTGTTTTACCCTAACAAATTCCCTCTGTCCTATGAAAATTTCACCTCAGGAAATAAACAGATGTGCACAGCTGCCAAAACAAAACAAAAAAACAAATCATACACTTCTGTGAACCTGTCAGTCTTTGGCAAGACCTATTCATGTGACAGTAAAAACCAGGTGGTCGTATTTTCTTCCTGTGGAAGTGGTGTTGGGCTACTGACAACTAAAACTTTGAGAAATGGAAACTCAGTTCTTTTTTCTTTTCCCCCTCTTACAATAAAGTGATATGTAATCATAACCTTTAAAGCACATTCTAGCTAAGACATATTGAGTTCTTGGCAAGTGTGGGTTTTTTGTGCTTGGTTTTTTGTTTGTTTGTTTTTGTGATGGAAGACTTAAGTTGATAAGTAGTATCTAGCTGCAAGAGTTATCACTCTCTACGCAGTTTTGGTGCCTCCCAATACCTCCACTGGCAGTGGAAGGCTGGCAAAGATTCCAACACTTTTTCTTCAAGAAGTGCATCAGTTATTGATAAAATCAAACGGGTAACTATTGGTTAAGTTTCTTTGATGGAGGTATTTGTCAGGCTAAAAGGGAGAGAGAAGACACTTGCATGCTTGTAAGGCAACATTTTGACTTTGGTAAGGGGGTGCTACTGTCCAACTATCTCAGGTTCAGAAGGGTGTGCATACCTGAAGCTACAAACTGGATTTCCAGATAAGGGAAGAGGCTGATAAGAGACAAATCCTCTGAGGTGGGATAATCCTTCTTATCATGCCAATGTCCTCCCTTACATGATGACTCCTCTGTGAAGACCCCTCTGGGGAGCACTGAAGAGGTGTTCCCACCTGAGCCTGAGTGTATATAACTCATGAAAACCTTTGAGTTTTCCCCCACCCACAATGGATCAAGACCATCACTTCAACAAGACTGCGACTGTCACTTCAACCAACAGACATTGAAGCTGCAACTATGAAGTTTCATCTCTGGATCCAGCTGGTGGTGACTATATATCTCTCTCTACTTTTATCCTGTCTTTCTCTTTCTCTCCCTTATACATTATCTTAAGTGTTATTTTTATGCCTTGATATTGCTGTATTACTATAGATGATAACAACCAAATGGCTACACACCTGTTTTCCTTTGAAAAAAAATTGTTCTAAAATAAAACCTACACATATATGTTTACAAACACTGATCATTCAGTGTCATTTCACTTTAATACATCCCAAGGGATTTATTAACAAAAACCCAGGATACCCTTGTCTTCTGGAGCAGGTCATAACATCAATCAATTCTTTGTTTTTCATGTGCCTTAGAATAGTTTCCAGGAGAATCTACTCCATGGTATTTCTTGGAACAGAGGTGAACCTGTAGTTCCCTGGGTCAATCACTTTCCACTTTTTAAAAATGGGGGTTATATTTCTCTTTTTCTTGTAATCTGAAAGTTCACCTGACTGACAAAATTTTTCAAAAATTATGGATAGTGGCTTAACAACTTTGTCTGCCAGCTCTCTCTTAGATGAATCTCATCAAGTCCCATAGATTTGTACATATTCAGGTTCCTCAGATGGTCTCGAATCAGTGGGCTTAGGGGCATAATGAGGAAGGATTGAGAGACATTATCTTTCACTTGCACGAGATAGCAGTTTGTTTTGGAGACTGTACTCCTGCACTTCTTTTAGTGTTTAATATTACTTTAATGAATATTAGAGGCAATCTGAGACAAAACTTCCAGAAAATGTTGTGAAGATTAGTCCAAAAGTAATTTTTAAAAAGTAACATGCAAAACAACTCAGTGACAGGTAGTAGTTTATTTGCTATTCTATTACAAGTTTCACTTGAGATTTACTGTGGAACCAGGAAAGTAAATTTTCTGTTTCTTAATTTTTCTTGTTCCAAAAAATAGTGATGATAGCATTCAATGTTTTCAGGTATGTATTTAAAAAGAGGTGAGGGTCGCTGGAGTGAAGAGAGAAATAACAAAGGAGGTAGACATAAGAAGTAAATGCTCTTTCTGGCAGAAAAAATAAGGAAAAAAGTTATCTTCATGACATAACAGAGAAAGTATTCTGAGATGTATCTTCATTTGATTTAAGTCAACAAGGTTTCACAGGGTTTATTGGTCTGGACCAATTTGTCCTTGTTGATGTGAACGATGAGGTATATTTTTGCCTGACTAGATTTCTGGGTTTCAAATGATGCTTCACTGTAAGAACTAATATCTCTAGAAAACTGCCAAATTTTATTTAGAAAAAAACTAGTGAAAACAATCTTAGTAAGAAAATACATATTCTTAGTTAAAATAGACAGTAAGTTATTGATTCTTGTGACTGTTTTTGGTAGGATCTTTATTGTCAGAGAACTAATATTTTCTGATGTCATCTCAGTATTCTGAATAACCCCTTAGCTGAGCCTGATTTTGTTATAATAAGTTAAGATTTATTATTAAATAGAAGTTTGTGCATGCAAACAATTAAAAGTTATTTGTTATTTAACTAAACCAAAAAAATTGTGAAAAAGTGTGAAAAAATCTAAAGGTAATTCTTCGTAAAAGATGTACCATAATAGTGCTATCCTTTCTTCTTGATTTGAGTCCCATCCTTTAATCTTCTCATTTATAAGCCTTTAAATTATGATTATGATAGCTGACAGCAAGTAAATCAGTTTTTCTTAAACTTATTTTATATATCTGTGTCAATCAGAACTCTGGGAGATAAAATAATTTAACTCAAAACCATCAAGAAGCTTGTAATAGAAAGCAGTCTTGACTATGGTGATGCATGATGACTAATAAATAGTAGTCTAGAAGTCTGAAAATACACACACAAAATATACTTCTTTTTTTTTTAAATCTTAATCTTAAAGGGAAATAAACAACAACATTCTTTCAATATTTAGTGATGTTCTTTTTACAAGGCTTTCAAGTTGTCAAAAGCTTCCAGATTCTCAGTTTAGGGCTTCTAACCTTTAATTACATGTCTGAACAATAGCTTGAGTTCTCCTCTCTACACCAAGTTGAGCAGCTAACGCTGTATCTCATGCTGTTCAATGTGTGGACACTCAGACTACCATTATATATGCACCTAAATATGACTGATAGTAACCCATTTTTACAGTTCATTTGTTGAAGTAACTAGGTTTGCTTTTGTTTCTATTTGTGCACAGTTCTGTTTACTAGTTTAATTCAGAAGTCACTCAAGAGACTCTCCCTGACTTTCAGTATTTCTAGAAAGCTTGATCTTTTCCAGTGCTGAATTAACAGTGACTGCTGGTGCTCGGCATATCACAGAATCACACAATTGCAGAATGTTCTGAGTTGGAAGGGACCCACAGGTCCATCACTGAGTCCAGCTTTTAAGTGAATGGCCCATACAGGGGATTGAACCCATGACCTTGGCTTTATTAGCACCAAATTTTAACCAGACTAGGTCCAAGAGCTGAGTCCAAGGGCTACAGTATTTGGCTTTATTCAAATACAAGTAGGTATTTAATGAGTCCTGGTTTTTTGAGCACAAATTATGACAGAAAGGATATTTGTCCCCTTGTATATCTGCAGTGATATAAATGAATCTGCAAGTAAGATTCTTCCATGCGAGGGAACTCAAGAAGTTATGAGAGTGATGAATGTGATTTTCTCCTTTCCAAAATGTTTTAAAGTAGTTAAATAGGAATCTGCATCATGAGTAGAAAAAAAAAAAATCTAATTTTGATGGAAATACGAAAAAAAGAGAGTAGATTTACTTGACTTTCAGTGTTGCATTTATGTATTAGCTAAAATAACAGGACCATGTTTCAGAATGCAGTTTGCATTCACTGGCAACATTTTCAGAACTGGTGGAAAAAATTAAAAACAAATTAAAAACAAATGAAACATTCTATTCTGAGAGTCACCCAGAGGAGACAGGGAGGTTACTAAAGAATAGGCTTTGATATGATTGGCTGCTTCCCAATAATTTTTTCATTTACTCATTCAGTAAACACCTAATTTTAATATCTTCTTCTTTTGATCTTTACAGAAACTTTTGTTTGGATTCTTTGACCCTTTAGTAAACTAAAGAACCAATCTTTGAGCTGGGCATTTGAACTCAAGAGATGAGAGCCAATTTTCCTGAAGAATTAATAAGCACAAACCTTCAGTCATTATTGAAAGCAAATCTGAATTTGCCGATGTTGTGGGTTAACCCTGATCAGAAACCTGATGTCCACAAGTTAGGCTGGGGTGGACTGGAGGATTGGGAATGGGAGTTACAGTCTGTCCTTAGCCACACTGCTGCTCCTTACCCCTCACATTTCCTGCTGTGCTCCAATATGGACACTCCACAAGTTGTAATTCTTTCTTGAAATATCCAGATGCTCCATTATGGTGTTCTTCATGGGCGGCAAGATGGATATCTATTCTATTACAAATGCCAACCCTTGAGGGAAGACGGGGTTGGTCCACCCGGCTGTGGGTTCGCAGGCAGGAATTGTAGGCATGGTTTAGGTTGAAGCAAGATGACGTTTATTAAAAGACCCAAATGGGAGGACACCTCAGAGTGAGCAAACTCCTCCATGGTTGGTGGGTGAACCCCTGGGTGGAGCAGGGTACAGGGTTTATATAGGGTTAGAAGGGAAGGTTCCAGAACATGGGTGGAGCATAACTATATAGGGAAAACAGTAGGTGGAGGAACTCTCTATACAAGGATAAGATGGGAGGAACATGCAAATTAGGGGTGGAACATGACCAAACATGGGAAGGAACCGCACTGTGGCAAATTTTAACCAATAGGAAAATGGAAATAAACATGAGGGGAAAACATTAAGGGAGTTAAACTTTAAAGTTCATAAGCAGTTTATAACAGTCCAATAACATTCAACTCTTCTTTTCTTCTCTTCAAACTTCACTCTCTTCCATGGATTCTTCCAACACTCTTTTCCACTTGTTATACAGTCCTTCTTCCCAGTCTTCGTCTCCTACACTATTCCACTGTGGTCAACTACGTAGGTTGCAGGGAAATAAATTTCACCAGCAAGGGCTTCAAGGGAATCTCTGGTATGTCATTTGGAGCAACTCCTCACCATCCTTGTCAGGTCTTGTTGCTTGCAGGATTGTTTCTCCCACTTTCCTGCTTCTCTCTTTCTTAAATATGCTATGCCAAAGGAATCACACACACGGCTGACATCCTCAGCTTTGTCCTGCGATGAATCCACTGTGGAGAAGGCCGAAACTAGCTGTGTCTGGGATAAGACTACTCCTGATTTCCTCCAAAAAAAGCCATCCCCATAGCCCCTATGTTGCCCAAAATCTTACCACCTTCACACAATACAGGTGACATTTCAGACATGTATTTATTTTTTCAGGCTTTTTGCAGCAATTAGAAATTGGACATACAAAAACTTTAATCATAGCAACATAGAACGGTCTGGGTTGGAAGGGACATTAAAGATCATCTAGTTCTAACCCTCCTGCCACAACCAGAGACACCTTCCACTAGGACAGGTGGTTCAAAGCCCACCCAACCTGGGCTTGGACACTTTCAGGAATGGGGCATCCAAAGCTTCTCTGCGGAAACTGTTCCAGTACCCTCACAGTATTTCTTCCTAATATTTAATCTAAGCCTATGCACATTCAGTTTAAACCAGTTCTTTCTTGTCCTATTACTACATGCCCTTGTGAAAAGTACCTCTCCAGGTCTTTTGCAGGCCCCCTTCAGCTACTGGAAGGTTGCTATAAGGTCTCCCCAAAGCCTGCTCTTCTACAGGCTGAACAACCCCAACACTCTTTATGACTGTCCTCATAGGAAATGTGCTCTAACCCTCTAATCATCTTTGTGGCCTTCCTCTAGACTTGCTTCAGAAAGTTCATGTCCCTCATGTGCTGGGGACCTCAGAGCTGGATGCAGCACTCTAGGTGGGGTCTCAGGAGAGCAGAGTAGAGGGGCAGAATCACCTCCCTCTCCCTTCTCACCACACTGCTTTTGATGCAGCCCAGCACACAGTTGGCTTTCTGGGCTGCCAACACACATTACTGGCTTATCAACCAACACCCACAAGTCCTTCTCCTCGGGGCTTCTCTCTGTTCTCTGTACAGCTTTTATCTGTGCTTGAAGTACCTCTGACCCAAGTACAGCACCTTGTACTGGCCTCATGGAACTTCATGAGCTTCACATGGGCCCTCCTCTGAGGCCTGCCAACGTCCTTCTGGATGGCATCCCTTCCCTCCACCATGTAAACCGGACAACTCATCTTGGTGTCACTGGCAAACTTGCCCTCAATCCCACTGTCCGTGTTGCTGACAAGGATGTCAAATAGCGTTGGTTCCAATATTAATCCCTGAGGAACAATTATTTCAGATTGCATGAAATTATGATAAGGGGAAGAATTTAGGGTGTATTCTCAGTCTTGTGTCTTTACCTGTGTTGAGTGAGCACAATTTTCTTAAACTGAATGGAGGTCTACCAGTTTATGCTATTCTACAGATGTATTCAGGGCTTTCAGAGATGGCCCAGTTTGCCCACAAGTACTTTTCCCAATATCTAAAATTATGAAGACCTGTTTAAAAGTAAGAATCAACTTCTCCTTTTTGAGCATTTCAGATGATTAAAAAAGTTGAGCAACTAACTCAGAATTGCTAGGATATGCACTTGATATATGGGAGAGTCTGACACAAGCTCCAGCTCCAGCTCTGAATTGCAGCAAGAAGCTGCTACAATGTGGGCTGTTTTGCAGTGTATGTCTTCATTTTTGTAGCTGTTCTAATTTTATTAAAGATATATATTTGTGTAGGTATATAATCAAATAAAAGGAGAGACATATTTTGACAGGGTGTTTAGAGAATTTACGTATTTCCATGCTCTGCTATGATTTTGGGTACATGCCACAACCTGTAAAATGTATTTTATTTTGTTCTCTATCATGCATAGATTTTACATAAATTCTAAGGAAAAAGAATGTCTTGAGACTGAGGAAAAATCATTCTATTGAATTTTGTTAATTTAGTATAAAAAAAAATGGACAATGGTTGGAACATCATATATAGGGAATGACCATTTTAATGTTTTTAATTTTCAGAGACTTTTCCAGGCTATTGACAGCAATATAGACTGCTTTGAAGTAAGGCCACTATTAAAAATACAGTTGTTGGAAGCATTTGTTAATGATTAGATTGTTATCAACATTTTAAGCCTAAATGAAGGAGAAAATAAAATAACAAGATGAACAATCCTGAGAAAGGATTTCTGCCTAAGCTGAAATCATTAAACTATGAAACCTACTTTTTCAAAGTCCTTCATTGTAATCCGTTATCTTTCATTCCCCTTTGTACCACAAAATTGTCAGTTTGATGATATATTACACATAACAATGTCATTACATTGGCATAACACGACGACTGGGACTCATTTGAACTTTTAAAAACTTCTAATCCCTAAAATAAATTATGAACTGAAGACATTTCAGACATAAAAAAATAAGTCACTTGTTAGAAACAATAGGGTTCTCCATACGTTTCGGAGAATTACACTTTTCTGAGCCATTTTCTTTTTCCTTTTTTTTTTTTTTTCCCTGATGCATATCATAAACTCACCAGGAAATATAGTCCACAGATGTCCTTAGGCTTCTTGTCATTAGGCTTACTGAAATAGCAAGTCCTACTGTAGAGAACAGCTCAAATCTCATCAGATCTTCATTAAATTTCCTGGAACCAAAATAAGAACTTTGCCATCATTTCGATTAGAAAAATTGTTGACTGGCCTCCTAACCGTTCTTATTTTAATTTATTTCTTACCTTAAAACTTTTTTTGGTGACTCTTTTTCTCTTACTTGATGAACTGTTTTGATTCTTTCTTTGCAAGACTGGAAATCTGATTGCAGACTGTTTAAATCTTAGTCAAAATTATTTTTTACAGATATAAAAACCCACATAAAATATTGAAATAGTAATATTAAAAATATGGTATTGTTTTTCTTCTATATCGCAATGATCCCTTTGATGAAGGCATGATGCATTTTGAAACTTTGACAGATATTCAGATATACAAGTATGGTCAATTTTTGTTTGTACTTGTAGAAATCATACTGTTCTTTCAAAATATACTTTATGTCATTTTATCTGCATTGTTCTTTCCCAGCACCTGATTTTGAATATTCAGAGGGACATATAGCAAACAGGAAATAGTAGACTAAGGGATTGAGGGTCATTTGAGACCAGATGCATGCAGCCTCATTGTTTCCAGCCCGCTTAGCACTTGAATTTGCAAGCACAACCTTTGAAACGTTGAAGAGTGTAACCACAGTGTCTTCTGGTCAGTCAATACTTTGGGTCTAACCATTTTCAGCAATGTAAGATGTCTTTCTTGAATTTTCTAGGCATATTTCACTACTGAAACAGACCCAAGTCAGGCAAAATGTAGCTTCCAAGGCAAGGAATGTTTATCTCTTTGTACCATTAGTGAAGAAGGAATTCTGTGAATCAGCTTCAGGAAGAAGACAGATTCAGCTCCTCCTCTGAATTGCTTTCCAGAGCAGTATCTGCAAAAAGGATGTCTTGTGGTTGGTTGAAGTCATCCTGGATGCTCTCTGAGATTTAAAAGGCTGAGGTTGTTTATCAGTTTTTTTCATGCTTTGAAAGCTGCAGAACTTCTTTGGAGCTTTCTGGCTCCATGCAGTGGTCTATTTTGAGACAACATTTGAATGTGTCTGTGTAACTTCTACCACATTTATTCTCTTGTGAAAAGAGGTAGTCGATGCACACATCAGAACACTGACAAACTACATAATAATATTTAGGCATTTTGGATTATAGGAGGTTGAAAATTGAACGTGAAGCTGGAAGTGCAATAGATATTTTTTTAAGGTCCTCTGCAGCTAGAATTCTGGTCCAGACAGTGTACCTGTTTCTTTTACATACTACTTGTTAATGAAGCATCCTGTGGATATGTCTTGTACTGGAACACGAACGTAATTGACCACTCTATCAGGAAATGTGTGCTATCTCTGCACATTATAATAATATGATAAAAAGGAAAGGCAATTCTACTCCAAATAGTTGTGATTGTACCACATACTAGGTTTAAGTTTTTGTTTTTTTTTTTAATACCAGAATTTTTACTCTGTAGTGTATTGTAAAGTTCAGCAGACATCAGGAAGATTCATATTTTTATTCTCTAGGCTTTATGAATAAATATAAAATGTGTATTCATTTTGCATCTAGTATTTTAAAGCTTCTCACAGATTTGCATGATGATTCAGCTCAGTTTTACCATTTTGCTGAATTAGCACAGTTGGTAAGGAAATAGCATTTGTTTCAATCAAACCACATAGTCTTTCAGATTTCCAGATCTACTTGAAGTAACTGTAATGTGTGTGCAAAAAAGTGAAAATCAGTAGCTTGATGGATGCCTTCAGTTTGAAAATTTTTGCCTGGTATTAGAATAGCTGCAATGTACTCTACTTATAGGATTTTTTTTTTCAGAAATACTTCAGTGGGAAAACCCCATTCTATGTATTCTTTTCTAATGCTTTTGCTTAAATGTGACTGTTTCAGAGTTAGCAGCCCATTTGGCGGTGTGTGCTATGTATTCCCATATTTTACTTTTCTTGGAAAGGATATCTGCAAAAGATTGGCTAAAGGTATTCATATTTACTTGAGGAGGGATGATCATAGTATCACGCTGATTTTTTAGCGTGCACTTTGTGCTGATACACTGCTGACTTCACAGTTTAAGGGATACATTCTCTCTGTGAACAGATGCTCCAGATGATAGCCCAAAGTAAAAGGAAGCCTTATCAGAGAAGTTATTGCAGAAGTAACTGCATTATATCAAATGTTTCTTTCATTCCATACTTGAAATTATTAGTGTTATCCAAATAATATTCTTTTAGGATTAAGGCTAGACAGGAAAGTATAAAAATCTTTTTTCTTCAAATACCTGCACAAATCTATTGACCCCTGTGGATTCTTTTTAATTGTAAATGTTGAGAAGAAGGGTATGCAGAAGGAAAAATAGTCTGTGGAATATTATGGGGGAAAATGTTCCAAATGATCATCAGGTTGCACGAGTTTGACTGAACAGGAAGGTTACTTGCTAGTGTTGAGACACTAATAAAATCTCTCCATAGAATTTTGCAGGGGTCTAAACTTAAGTTTCTGTTCTCTTAAGGGCAAAAAGTAAATTAATCTTATATAAATAAAGACAGTAATTTTTTGTGTAATCCAAATCTTAAATGACTAATCAAAGAACATTCATTGCTTCAAATTTGTTACAGAGAAACAAAGAAAAAGCAAACCTCCTGTACTGTAAAGAAAACCAGTAATAGTAATAGAGTAAAATTATCAAACATGGGCTTCTTCATATCTACCCCTTTCCTTGCAAGTATATTCACCCTTCCACTGCCCCTTGGGTTCTTACAGTCCACAGTTTCAGTTGGACATGGAAGTTTTCAGGATCCTGAGTACATTGTTGAGAGCAATATGATGTTAATGATAATTGCCTCCTCCTCACTGCAGGAGCCGCTTATTTTTATGTGCTTACTAATACACATTGAAAACTTTGTTCTTTCTTTGTGGGTCTGAAAGTCCATTTAGCTAAAGCTGAATTTACTGTATAGGAAGCATGCTGTATATCCTGGATACTTGTTCTCCTTGTTACATTTAGCTGGCTTTGCCCAGCTCCATGTCTGCATTCCTTTAAAGGTCCTCCTATATATTGTAACCAAAGTCCCTGCTTTCAAAACCTCTGCTGTCATACCAGGCTTCTATTTCTCTACATTACACCATTATGCTAGAGTCACAAATATTTTGTTCTACACAGAATAACTGCTTGTTACAACAGCATATACAGGATTACAGTTATACAATACAAATTAATCGTAGACAACCTAGTCAGGCTGTTACAGCTAAACAAGCTAAAACAAAGTTCCAGGCAGGTCAAGAAAATTTCAAAGTAATCCTGGCTGTTCTGAGGCCTTGCAATGTTAGTACAAAACTTATGGCCTATTCCTAGCAATATTTTATTTAGTGGGCTTTGGGGTTACATTGCCTTCTCTGTAGGGGAGCTGGAGAGGAAGAATGCAATTTCTGAATTCCAACAAAGGATTTACAGGTTCTTCTTTTTATATCCTGAAGAGACAGAACTCTTTTACACATTTTTAAAGTCTGTCCATTGTTTTAGTTCATTAGTTAGTTAGTTTCTTTGTTTTTCTGAACTATAGGCATTTCCTGAAGTTTTTTCCTGGGATGACATAAACTCAGTACCAAGCAGGTTTCTTTCCTTAGCAGTGGTATTCATATGCCTTACTTACCTTCTGATCAAGATGGCTTTTGAATTTATTAGGCTGTTATTTGCTAGTATATTTTATGTGTAAAACAATCTTCTGTAAAATATTTTAAATACCACACAAGCCATAGTAATGATTGCTTTATAAAATGTTTCTTATCTAAAACATCTTAAAAAGGCAAAAACTATTAAGTTTTTCTTCTAAAGCATGTAATTGACCAATCTATATTTACAAGCCTGTATATTTATTCTTATGGAAATTTTAGTATTTGAATGATTGAAAAGCAGACATCATTTGGAACTTCTGTAATTAACATGAAATCTTTTTGCAGTGTACGCGCTAAATCATAATATTCTCCAGTATTCTCTGAGTACCATATATAGAAGACACACATTTCTTATATTTTGCAATTATTCATACAGAGCTGTAATGATTTTGAAGATGAAAGGATATATTATAATTTTCTAACTCAGTATTGAAAATTCACTGTTTTGCTTGTAATTCCACCCATAAGATTAAGAACAGTTTTAGTATTCTTGGTCATCTATCTCTGTAAAAACAGGGTTTAGCCAGAATAATTACTTCAAGGGG
Source organism: Cephalopterus ornatus (assembly GCA_013396775.1). NCBI lineage: Eukaryota > Metazoa > Chordata > Aves > Passeriformes > Cotingidae > Cephalopterus > Cephalopterus ornatus. The sequence continues at coordinate 17,854 of VZRE01014744.1, forward strand.
AGACTGTTCACAGGCCTAAACAGAAGAGCTGGGCCTTTAGAAAGATAGAAATAGTCCATTATTTATGTTTTCAGGTTTATCTCAAAACATATGCTGTTATTAGATACTTAAAGACTAGACTTTGTACTTTAAACCACGGCATTCAGGATGGCAGTTATCCTATGAGTTAGAAGGAGAAAAATACATTAATCTTGCAAGCTCATCTAGATTGCAGTACAGTGATGTGTAACCTGCTGATGCAGACCAGTTGTCTCTCTAACAGACCTTCTGTACCCACCTAGATCCTTAAAGTGGTTTAAGTCTCTGAACTGGCATTTGAGGTGAAAGAAGCAAACCAACTAAAACATGTATATACTTATACAGCAAATATTCCTTTTATTTTACTGTCATCTAAGAGTAGAAGGCTGATTTATGTGTCTTCCTCAAAAAGTAAATTTGGCTTTGGAAAATTTCTAAGTGCAACATGAGATAGAAGATACAGATCTTGATAGAAGATATAAAACAGCATATTGTCTTATTTAGAGCTACTGCTGATGAAATAATTTGCTACCCCTGTTTTTCTGTGACTACACCTTATTAAAAGGAAGCCTGAAAATTCCTGTTTAAAATACTGTAATGGCATTTAATTGTGAACATTGTACTGAATAATTTGTTGTTGTTAAGCCCCCCTCTAACTAATTTCAAAGCAGAAAGAATGAGACCTCTTAAGTGGTTTTCTTTAAAGACTTAAAGGGTCTATCATGTCTTCTCCAACTTCCTCTTGAAGTCTATTTCTTTAAGTTGAAAACAAGGTGGATGATGATGCTATTAAATACTGAATAATATTTGAATTCTATAGCTGTATTTAGAAAACACATTCAGAATGCTGTTGTATACCAGCAACCACTTGCAGGCAATAAAAATAATAAATAAGAATTTTTTTTTTAAAAAAGCATATGCTGAAGAAGTGTTGTAACTACTTATTCTGTCTGACTTTCAGGAGACGTTGGGTAGATATCTTGCATAACTAATTCTGTTTGCCAGATCTACCAGGTGAGCTGAAGGCAAACATATATTAAAAACTGAGACTTTGGCCTAGATTCCTTCTTAATGCCACTTTTATGAGTGTGTTCAAATCACAGTCTTTACTCTGCATGTAATGAACTCAATTTTGTACTGAATGCTTGTGATCAACTTATTAGTTTCTTCTCAATTTTTTTATCACTCCATAGATATTCACATTTTTCATATTTATCCTCCCCCTTTGTTTTCCCTCTTAAAAAAAAGTTAAATCCCCTAAATCTTGCTTTGGAGGGTAGAAGAATGAGGGAGGGTTTTGTGGATGTTGAGGGTTTTGTTTAATTTTGTTTTTCTGGAGTGCAGGAAAGCCAGTAGGTTGCAGCCAGTCAGACTACATTCTATTATACAATTACCCTGAGAGTCTTAAGTGCCCACTAGGGACCTAAGAGCACTCAGTGAAAGAGTCATGTTGAGGTGTGCTGTGGCACCAAAAGGAATAAAAGATGCTTTGGATGCTGTTAAGTTAAACTGATCTGTACAGTGACAAGTGACAGCAATAGATAAGGTCACTGATAATTTTACCCTTCTAACTTAGTGTTGCATCTTTGACCCAAGGCAAATAATCATCCTCCCTCCATCCTTATGCAAACTATGGCTAAATTTGATTTGGGTAATGGAGACTGACATATCTGTGGTGACAGAAGTTAGTCTTTTCACCTTCCTACAAGCATATTTCTCCAGCAGTATCCAGTTAAAGTTGCAAATGTTTCTGAGAATAACTTTTTTTGAGTTATGTCCAAAGCATGCTAAAATGTCCCAGGTAAGCATCTGTGAACATGAGTCAAAATTCATATTCCTTTTAAGTAAGGATGAAGGGCTTTGTGGACTAGGCACTAGATTTCACCAAAAGTCTCCAGGGAAACTTGAAAAGTGCAAGTATTTTATCAATATATTTCTTACAAGGAATTCAGTACTCCAGATTATCATTTATATTGTAGAAAATCCCAAGTAATGCTCTTCAGGAATGAGTATTTGACTCTTGTTTCAGTTACAACTGGTCTCCTGAAAACTTGTAATTTTTCATAGATCAATTTACAAGACATAAACCAAATGTTAAAATGGTGTTGTTGCCTATTTTTAGTGGCTGAAAGGACTGTAGGAAAAGAAATAAAACTCAGATAGCCTGTGCCATTAAAAATGTGTGTGAAAGAAGTTTAATTAACTTCAAGCAAAAAAAAATATTTGAAAGATTAGAAAGATTCTTGACTTTCACTTAATTCTCCATTATGGACCATACTTGGTAAAATATTTTACAGTTAAACTTTATGCATATGTTGAACTCCTTATTCAGCAAAACACTCTGGCCTTGCCAAATTGAGGCTGTCGGTACTTTGTAGCAAATTCTGTGTCCTCAGTCCTGGAAGCTATTTAAATTCTTAATGCTTATTGATTTCATTGAAGGTTATTCTGTTACTAGAGTATGCTTTGGTGTGCTTACAGAAAGCCACATTGTTAAAGTAAAACCGCACTTCCCTACATATTTGTTTAAAAGTGATATTAATTGTGTATGCAATACCTTATGTCCAGTTTAGTAAGTCCAGAGACAGTTTGTGCAACTCACAACTGCTCATTAGCAGTTAAGTGCCTCAGTTGTTAATGTATTTTGGGGTAGAACTAAAGTAGATGAACAAGCATGGTTTGTATTTTGACTCTTCATCATTCTGTATAAACATGTATTCTACTTTAAGCATGTGCATTTGCATTTTATGCATTTGAGGAGTCTATCTTTCCTTAATGTCAAAATGTCATGTAATGAAAAATTTTAGCATTGTGTAAGCTCCTAAAAAACCCCAAACTAAATGAATATATTAATTAATTTTTTATGCTTTGCATTATGATTTTCAAATCTGTATTTAAAAGTAGGCCACTGAACCTTCATTTTTGTTGAAGTAGTAGAGCATATGATATTATATAAATTGCACAAAGAATGGTTACAAAAACCTCTCTTATTCTTTAACATGCATAACTTGCTTCATCTGCCCTTTTCATGACTCTGTAAATTCTGTCATTTACCACAGTGGTTTCCACTAGGAAATTAAGTAAAACAAAGCTATTTTTATAATCTAATATGAAATGAAGAGTTTATCTGTTAAATCTACTAAATTCTACTGAAAAGTATCATTATTTAAGGGTACTGTTTTAATCATATAGAAGTGTCTTACTATTTTCATTGATGAAGATGATGTAGATATGACCTTTTTTTTAACTTTACCTTGTCATCTTTAACAATAAAAAACTTTCATATTTATTTTTAATGCATAAATAAGTAATTAATAAGTTTAAATGCAATCATAAATTTCAGAACTGTAAACAAATGTTGATTTATTTCTTTTAAAGTTACTGATCATTTTAGCAGTGGGGTAGTCTAATCACTGTTTAGAATAATCACAATAGCCTGCAGGATTGTTTGAGATTTTGTAGAGAATGAAAAAGTTTGTCACAAACATATGTGCTACATGTAAAATACTAAATATTTTTCCTCTGTGTTTTATGCACACATATATAAATCTACACCATTTATGAAAATTTTGGTAGGGTTGTGGGGTTTTTTGTTTGTTTTGTTTTGCTTTGTTTTGTTTTGTGGAGCATTGTGACCATAGATCTGCTTAGTGCGTTCTGATCAAGCAGATTGACTATACAGTAGAAATCCAAAGTGGTCTTATTTATGAAATTACATTATTCTGTTAAGCACAAAGGATTTACAAGTAAAATAACCTGACTTGAAATAAGATGAAAATTCTTTGCTTATATAAAATGGCACAGGTGTCAGGACCTATTTTGACCTTTTAGAGAAGGCTAATGCAGAGCTGATACAGAAATCAAGAAAATCTTTTATTTCTTAATATAGGTCTTACGACGTGATGACTGAAGGAAATGGTAACTCACTTATATAAATTTTTAATTATTTAATTATTTAAATATCAATTAGTTAATCACAGGGTGATTAAATTTGTGTAAAATTATTTCCAGACAAATATTTTACAGATGCAGAAATTTTAAAGTGATCTTTTGTTTTGTGTAGGAGAAATAATAGGATCATAATTGGAATAGTTCAATGTCAATGCACCTATGTGTAGGAAGTGTCCTACATCTATGAAGCTATCTAAGGGAAGATCACTTTCCACTCTTCAAGTAGTGAGAAAGAGTTAAGCAATGTATTTTTTAAAGAATAGTATTAAATCATGTACTAGGATAATCACATAGTTGGAACAAGAATCTTTATTAAATTATGTTTGGAGGTGTAAGATAGAAAAAGTACTTTAGACCACTAGCAGGAAGACTTTGTTTAATCTTTAACCATCTTCTTTCAGTTCCTTACCAAACCTGCACTTCACTCATATGCTGACTCCTCTTTCTATGTCCTGTTTGTGTTTCTGTCTTGCATCTTCTGAAACATCTCAGCTTTGTATATCTCAAGGTTCACATAGTCCTTTCTTCTGATCCGCTTCTATCCTCACTCATCAGACACATCCTTGCCAGCCATTGGCAGAAGTGATCAGTAAAAGGAATTTCTGTCATATGTTGAGTGTTGAGATATCAATGTATTCTTTTGTCCTCAATCTCCTCAAAAGTGAAAATACAGATCCCCATTTTTTCTGATGGATAATTGTTTCAAAAATACCTTAGTATACATCAGAATATTTTGCTTGAATAACATTAACACTAAACTGTATGTTCATTAAATATTTCTGGTCACTGTCTCTTTCATCCCATTCTCCTTTATAGTTCCTGCTTTCTTTTACCCCAACTAAACGTGTAGATTACACTGAACACATGCTAATTTTTCATTTTATCCTGAATTTCTAGTGGTAAATATTCAGCAGAAAACTCCCTCCAGAAACGTCTTTCAGATAATGAGTTTGGATGAAACCATTTTTAGTTTGGGGGAAACGTTCTATGGATGCAGGGTAGTTACGGTATATGGAAAATCCTGTGGAGATTAAAAAAGAAAATAGATTCTCAAGTCTGGTTGTGGCCCTTTGGCTCCACTGAGACTCCCTTAATGACTTTATCCAACCATAAATAACCAGAAGAACATTTTCCTGCGGGCACATCTGTGCCACTGATGAGACATTAGTTTTTCCCCTTAGGCTCCAGTGCTAGTAGGAGGCATGTTGAGAGTGATACAGCTGACCTTCATCACTGCAGATGACTCCTGTACTGGCATTGGCTTCATTAAAGCCCCGGTGTCACTAGCATTAGAATGGCCATGGAGCACATTGTCAGATGAGGAATACCTGCTCTCTAAAGCAAGCCCATCATCATTTTAACTGAGTGGGAACTCTGTATTTTGTTTGTAACTTAATTCTGAATCCTTCCATATGCAACAGTTTGTAGACCAGACTGTAAAGTGTAGTTACTTGCTCAGGACATTCAGGAAATCTGCCACTTCAGTATTACTCCATGAATACTCAAACATAACCAGTTACATTTATTAGCAAAGACTACTGCTCAATGAGGAAAATCAGCACTTTAAATGGAGAAATCTTCAGACGAAAATGGCAGTTATGCCTTCGGTTGCCTCATATGAGATTGATTCTGTCCACTTTCTTTTCTAAGAGCTTTCTGTCCCTCCAAAACTGTGATGCGGAGCAGCGTATGCTGAACCACTGTGCCAAGTGGCTCACAGCCAACTTTTGTTCCTTTTTCCCCTCTCACAATACTGAAACAGTCCTTTCTCAGGCAAATGAAACCACCTATCACCATGATTGGTTTTTAAGTTCCTCAAATAATTCTTTTGAAATGTTTTTGTTAACCAAGGAATCCTCTGAATGGAGTTTTAGGTTAATGTGAGAGAGTCTGCTGTTAGATTTTGCACAGCAGTCTTCATTCTCCAGCCTTCCTGAACTTTGTCAACTGTACATTTTGCAAATGTATTTCCACTGCTAAAATGCAGCCATTTCTGGAGTTTATAGTGGGTAAATTCAAGTGAAATCAGAAACTGGATGCTTAACCTGTCTTCCTTCTGCTCAAAGTGAGCTTTTCGGGAACTAAATGTCCAGTTAATAGTTTATATTTGAAAGTTGAATTCCATAATATCACCTTGTCTTTGTCATCTGCTCAGTGACTATTGCAAGAGTATAACCTTCTAGGTTGTCAAGGCTTTCTCTGGCTGAATGGAGTATTTTTTCAACCAGGTTGTCTTTGAAGACTTTCAGTGAACTGGGTTAGGTTATAATATGTGCTAGCCTCTCATCAATAGTGTAGTAATAGACTTTATTTTCCCCAAAATTTAAAAGAGCTTTCAAATTGTTGGCTCTGAGAGTAAATTACCTTAGAACTAAAAGTCTGCAACAATAGCAATTTTGGCTGTTTTCTTGGGGGAAAGGGCTAATCAGCCTCATAACATTCTGCAAATCCATTTTTGTTTGAAGAAAAGCAAAATATAAAAGTCAGATGAGCCAGTTCAAGGAGAAGGGTGTGTGAAAGAGAGAGATATTGTAGGGTTCTTTCAGGATCTCAGTAAGAAAGGTCTGACAACAAATTGCTCAATAAAACAGCTGTTTTAATAAGACAGAGTACAAAAGAGGAATATAGATAGAGAGTAAATCTTGTATCCCTCCAGATGGTGGGACCCCTGCTTTCATACAGCATTGGATTGATCGCAGGTGGGTTTTTGCATTGCATGCTCTGCAGATCTCGTCTGTGGCTGAACATCCTCTTTTTCAGTCATCCATATGATCATTGACATACAATGGTATTCCATCAGGATCACTAGAAAGAAACTTTGTTAAGAGCTAGTACTGTCAGGAACAAACTAGAAGCATCAGAAGGCATGTAGTTCGATCCAAGCTGGTGGAATTACTGCTTCTGAAACACAAATATTCACGTCAAAAAGCTACAGTATACAGTAAAAGAGTGTTTTATAGCCCACTGAGGATTTTATGCGTGAGGAGAAAAGCAATGTTTAATTCCCTATGGTCTAATAAGTAAAAGGTTGTTAAAGTGCAGTATGATTTTATTTCTTTTAGAGAAAATGACAAATCTCCCATTGATTTATATGAGTGAAGTAAAATTTTTATAGAAAAGGCTGACTAGCACTTCCAACAAAACATATTTCTTAAGCTTTAAATTCTAATTTAATTCTCAAGCTTAAATACTCCTAGAATTTCTCAATAAAATCTGATTACAGACTGATTCTTTGCTAATGCCTGTTCTATTAGCAAATATACAAATATGTCTTAGAAAGCAGGTGAACACTTGATTTCATACTGTGTTGCTGGTTTTAATATGTATTGTAGATGCAACGGCAAATTATTGAACACCAGTTGGGAACAGCATACATTCCTAGCAGGTCATAAGGCTTAAGCTTTCATGACTGCAGCATATGTTGCACACTGAGGAACCTGCCCAATGACCTTCCATTCCTTGGCATTCTGTAGTAGCTGGGATTGCTGACCAAGACAGTATCCTGCTTATCTTCTGACTTATTCTGACTGAAAATTGCTTTGAATGATGGCACTGAAAACACATACGGGAGACTTTTTTATTTTTATTCAGGGTACTTGGATGTGGTAGCATATTTTAATAAGAATAGCGTAATACTCTAAAGCATTAATTTCTGATGCAAAACCCCTTAATTTTTGTTTTCCTATAACTTATTAGATCCCCACGTTAGTTTTGTATTTTGTTTTGATCCACAAACTGGTTCTGCTGACTTGGTTCACTCTCACTTTTGTGAGACCTGTGCTCCTTCTCAATATCAGTAACAGTATATTGACACAACAGGCTATACTTGCTTGTTGCCTGATGTACGATTTATGAATGGACCAATCTGTGTTGTTTCCTTCCTATAAATACAGAGATACGTACTGTGATCTGTACACAAACCTTCCTATGCTGATTGACATGGTAAGGACCTGCCAACTACAGAGTAATAACGTAGGTTTTCTGTGCTGTGTAGTATGAAACTGGGAGTTTTTTTGGATTAAATGCAAGAGATCATATCAACCTTTAAAGCTGAGATGATTTTTACCTTATATATACAGTATATGATGTATACCTTATATACACAATATACAATATACATCTTTTATACTGAGTAATCTTGAAAACCTGCAAACTAGTTTTTACTGATAGATCATATGTTAGTCAGATCATGGAACTGTTAGGGTAGTTGTGGGACAATAATTAGGTAGTCAGAGAAGATTTAGAGAACATTTTAAATCTGTCTACCTTGTATAAGCATGCTGAACTCTCAAGAAAATTGCAGTATATTAATTAAAATTTGCATTGATATAATAAGTAACGCCGTTCCTACTTACACTGCTTTGAACACTAGGGTCTGCAATTGCAGAACTAGAATAAACTTGTGGGTTCTTTCCACCTTGCACATACGTAATGACTATTGGTTGTTACACAGTTTCTGAATGGGAAAGCAAACCATCATGAAGGGTCCTGAGTCATTGCAGCTGCACTGTATCTGTGCAGAAGCAGTTCACTAACCATCATCTAAAAGCTGGTTCAGCTAAATGTTACACAGCCTTTTCATTGGGTTAGTGTTTGTGGTTCATACTCAGGTAGCTGTTACCACCAAATTGTGCTGTTATTCTTAAAAGGAAGCATGTAAGAGAAGAAAGAAAAACCTGGATAATATTAATATTTTTTCAGGAAACATTTTCATTTCATATTGCAACTGTTAATGGAACATCAACATAGAGTTTTCTCCCTAAAAAACAGGCAAAATTATCAACCACAAAAGAATTTTTTCCTTCTGTTCTACAGAATGAAGTGAACTGGTTAGATATGTTGATGAACACAAGGGAAGAACGTAGAAGTAGATACTCACGTAGCTACTTACCAATAACAGAGTATTGACAAGGACCATGAATGCATTTAGCGGACTGCAGGTACCGCCTGCAAAACCTCTGAGATATCAGTATAGCCACTCAGACTAGGGACATCTTCTATAAAATATTACAAATTCTTCCAAAGGAAGAGAATTACTAGAATAAGAATCAGAGTTTGGGGAACCTAACTATTGAGAGGGAGATCCTGTCACTGAGAATTCATACGCCAATTCAAAGGGCTAATTGTGCTTCACAGTAAAAATGTAAAAGGACAGTGAACCTCCTATAAATAGATCATCAGGATACTGCTAGAGCTTCTTGTCTCTAGAATTAAGAATGCTGCCAAATTGAATAGAATGTGTCAGAGTTGTTATTCATAGTCAAATGATTTGCAGGAAAGAAAGATGAAATATTGTATATGACTGCAACTGATTAGCAGAAGTTTTAATTCTATATAAATTAATGCAAAGCATTTAGAAAAAAAAGTTATGAAAACACTTTGTTCTTTTATGCCAAAACTTTTTCTTTGGCTGTAATATTTAAATATCTTTAAATACTTGAGATCATGAAGAACTTGAGGAAGAGAAAAAGCAATCTAGTGAATTGTTTTGTAGCCTCTGTTTTGCATAAAGGTGAATGCACCTTGGACACTCACTGTGACTGTACTGGACATAATATAGTCCTGGACATAATATATATATATACTGGACATAATATATGGACATGTACTGGATGTAATATCACTACTCTTGAGTGATGGTGGTGTGACATACAGGGTACTGGCCTAAATTTCACTGCTCAAATACTGGGATAAATTATTTTATATCCACTCAAATATTTATTTTTTTTTTTAATAATCTCCTCATCCTTGGCTTCCTATAATCACTCTTCAAGAGTGGCTGCCATAGATTTGCATGTGATGTTAACAGTAAAAGAATGTAGTTATGATATAGTGTTGGAGCCATACTCAAAAGACTAGATAGCACCCAGTAAACATCTGCACAGCTGGAGTATATACAGGACAGTGAGACACCTGAACCTTGTGATTTTTTTTCATCTGGAGCGTGCCAGTAATTCATGTGTTTCACATTTTTAAACCCATTTGTGGAGTATTCTTTTAACTGAAGTTTTATATAAGCCTCTTCTGTTTGTTTCTATTTTGAATAGATAAATTTTCTAATATAATTGGAGACGCTTTATTTTTTATGTATATTAATTCTTAATGTCTTAGACATTAGGGGCTTCCTAATTTCTTACTCCATCAAAATTAAAATGATGTGGAAGAAGACAGAATACCTAAAACAACAAAATTTAACATGTGTATCCTGGAAATAAGATTCATGAGGTTTTAGACTATGGATCATAGTTTCACTAAACACTAGGGTGATTTAGCAGAAGCTGTGGTCACTAGATACTTTGTTATCAAGACTATGCTGTCCTTTTTTTTTTTTTTCTTAAAAATATATGCCTCTATTAAAACAAAACCTAATTTAAGAAAATATTCTAAATTAAAGTTAGACTAAATTATCACAGAAATGCCATTCTATCCTCACTAATAAGTAGCTTCTGTGTTATCTTCTGTTGGCTTCTAATGCTTAAAATCCCGCTATGTCAGTCGGCCAAGAAAACTTCAATTTTCTGCCTTTCACACTTTTCATTGTTCTGCTAGAATGGGTAGAATAGGCATGTTAATATTATAAAATAGTTCTGAATTTTTACAGATTGGATGCAAATTGATGTCTTTTTCCAGAGGCAAAGTTAAAATATTTTCTCGAACTTGATTTCCATATACCAACTCCAAGACAATGTCAAATAACCAAATTATCTCTTTCAAGAAATTTAATTTTTTTTTCACCATCCACTATGCATAAGGGAAAATCTTCCACATACACTCATGTGAAATATTCAATACTTGCAACTAGGTTGAATTTCTTTAGCTATGTCTTACTTTCAGGTTTTCTGCGGTAGTAGGTCCTCAACCAATAGCCTGGTTTCCTCCTCCAAAATGATACTGATAGGTGCCATAGCTTATGGAAGATGCCTTTCTTTTTAAAGTATGATCTGGTTAAGCATTTCTGTGGAAGATGCTCCCCATAGCAAAGTATAGCAATGAGTTGAATATTTTGCTTCTTCTATTGCAATAGAACACATACTGGTTTAAGTTAGACGTATCTATAGATCCTGAACTGCTTATTACTAGTTAAAATAATAAATTTAGAGTTAAGCTAACAGCAAAACAAGTCTCCTGGCTTTTCCAATTATGCTTCTGTTCAGGAAATACCCCACTGACTTTCATAACCCACTTGCATTTGATTTCTGTAGGAAGTAGAACACAGTAAAAGAGGAAGTGGTGGCATCCTACTACTATAATATCTGTAGGCAGTTGCTTCAAATAAATAGTTATTCTATTTTACCTGAGATTCATGGTGCTTCCTTTTTCATAAAACAGCACAGAAGAGCTCTTCACAGTTTCAGGAGAAAGGCAGAAAGCTTTTGTGAAAACAAACTGTACTTTTTGTCTTAAGAGACTGGGTTTTGAGTAAAAATCTTGAAATTATCATTTCAGGATAGGCTAATTATCAAAAAGAAGAAAGAGAAACATACCAGCTAATTGCTGCAGTAGGGCTTCTTGAACTTCAAGAACAACAAAAAAGTGAATATTGTTCTTGCTTCATTGTAATGATTCAGATTTAGCAGCAAAATATCAGTTCAATTAATCAAGTTAAAATATACAAACCCAAGGAATTAAAAAAAAAAAAAAAAACAAAATTTGATCATTAAGTAAATGAGAGATAAAAGTCAGGAAGACATGATTGGAGAGGATATATTATAAGATATGATGGTAGAATATGAAATATAACTTTAGTATCATAAAAAAATCAAATAGCTGTATTTATACCATGACAAAAGAGACATATACCTCATTGTTGAAAAGAATTTGATAGGATCTGTGGAAGGTTAACAATACCTGCAACTCAGCACAACTTCCCCATGGTCACTGTTTCATAAAGGTCATTAGCTCACAAACTGGCTGAGCTAATGCCAGTAGATGAATATCATCAAAATCTTGGGGATCTGCTAAATCCAAACTACAAAATCAAATTAGAAGAGGCTCTGCTTACAGCGATGTTTTCAATGGAGCACCTGAGTGTCACAATCTTGCAAGTGCATGAAAAGACAGAGATGATAGAAGCAAATCAGAGCCTGAAATCAACCTAGGCCTTTAAGGTGACAGTCTCACTCCAAACTCTAAATGATTAGGAGAGAATGAGATCCTGAGGTTGTAATTTGCTACTGTTTGATGGATTGAGAGTTGCTCCGGCTTATAGCTGAGGACTAGGCTTGGGACTTACAGACCATAATACCAATTTGACAAACTGCTCTTGGGTAAACACAGGAAAAAAATAATGTGAAGTACTACAAACATATTATAGGGTAAGATGTAGGATATTTTTACAGGTAAAAATAATTCCATTCATTGGTGTCACATGTAGAAGTTACCAATCAGTCATAAGAAAATAACTTTTCTTTGAATGAGCACTATTTAACTCATTTTAATTAAAAATGGAGACTTGGCAGAGCAGACTTCGCATATTTGTGGAAATCTGAGCTCTTTAAATGGAATTATATTTTTACTATGAGAGTTTCATAAACATCAGAAGGACCACATTACTCTATTCATGTTAATCAAAGTGAAACAGACTGGTCTTCTCATTAATTAGTCTTGTTATTTAATGAATAGTACTGATGATGGAGTTACAGAGTTTGTCACAAAGAAATCACAACATGGAAACAGCAAGAGAATGATAATCCTTCTCTCTTTCTCATCACTATACTGTCTATGAAAGGCTAATACAATTTCAGTACAAAATTGATAGAATTGCAAGAGTGGCAGGAGTATACGTAAAAGAGAACAGAAAGATTTGCAGAGAATAATAATTGTCGTCTCAATTCAAAGCTATTTCTCTTGGATGCAGTCACCTGAATATGATTTCATTTCTAAAAAAGAATTCTCTGCTTATTTTTTTATTCTGTTTCATTTTCTTTAAGGGGATATCCTGTAGAAAAATAGGAAAAGATAGTGCTGGATAACAAAATAAATATCCTAATAGCATTTGAAATGTTACTAGGATGCTCGCAGTCAGAAAAGTTCAGTAGATAATTCATTTGGAGGTTAAGAAACAATGGCATGACTCTTAAAAATGTTTTTATTAAAGAGAATGTGAAAGCCATCGAAAATTTTGTTGAGATATGCTGTCAGAAATTAACTTTATTGCTTTTAACTGCTGTCTTGGCAGACTGAAGAAAATTCTTAAGTCTGTTGAGCCAAATGACCTATATGCCTCCTTGCTTTTCCCCTCTTACCAACCTCTTCTGTTCTTCCACTTTTCTCTAAAAGCGTGTCAATAATTATAAATTGTTCTATGAAATGTTGGAATTAATGGCCAGCAGTGATCAAACATGAGGTGTAACAGAGAAACACACAACAGGGACAGACAGATTCTCCTGGGGATACTTGGCAGGATGTTACCAGGGGTCAGGAGCAAGGGGTACTGGTCACTCATAGAGAAGCTCTGTTCCTGGGTAAAAAGTGCTAGGGAGGAGGGGAGATGGAAACCATACCTTTACTACATATGGTTGTGTGAAGTAGACATTCGCAGAGGCTCTCTTCCTTGACATGTTGAGTAGCAGAGCTCAAAGAGAATTCAAGGGTTTGATTACTGGATTTTGATCGAATTCCAAAAGTTAACCCTCCTATTTTATTTTCAGATCTTAAAGTGAATGGTGTGGCATTTCAAATGTCATCAAGTTTGTAAACTAATGGAGATCAACTTCTTTAAATAAGAGAAACACAAAATTAGAAAGTGTTGAAACAATGAAAAAAAAAATCCCTGTATTTGCACACGGAAACGTAGTGCTGTTTAATTGAGCGTCCCAGTAGAAGGTATTGTAGTTGGTTCAACAGGCCCTTGTACTGCAGGATTCAATAATATGCTATAAATTGGAAGGGACTTTTGAAAGTCATCTGGGTAAGTGACTGATTAGGTGGAGTTTATCAATACTACAAGAAAAATAAGAAAATATAGTCTTTATACCACTTGTGATTACCAGTTTGTTGACTTTTTTTTTCTGTGTGGATAAAAATCCAGGAGGCAGGCATAGACTGAAATGAGGAAGTAATAATTTTCTGAAGTCTCTGTCAGAGTCAGAGAGTTCAAGGCTTCCTTTAATTTTTGCCCTGACATTGTTGAAAAGTTCACAGAATCTCAAGCATATTTTCAAGCATTTTGTGACCTTTCTTGAATCAATGCCAAATAAGTAGCAATAAAATAATTCTTTAGAATCATCTCCCTTATTCTCTTAAGATTTTATTTTTCTCCAAGTACCTTTTTGTTGCTACTGGTTGTGAGAACAAGAGCTCCATTGCATTGAAATAATCGTCACACAAGATCCCTGCAAAATAGATGCCTCTAGAAATTCTTTTCTATCCTCTCATTATCACAGGAAGTAATCCTTCAACCATCTTTGAAAGCCTCCCAAAAATGTGGCTTGATCTCATCTACTCATGTCTGTGAGCCACCTGCATGTACATCTGTGTAGGAAATGTTGGTCGTGTTGGTCACATTTGTCATCATTGCCACTTGTTCTTCTGTTTTTCATTTCCAAGGACTTAATTTTGCACTATCTTCTCTTTCTGTTTTCACTGCATCCAAGTATTTTGCTTGGTAATACTAAAGTGAACAGTGAATACAGCTCCGTATGATTAGAGTCGTTCTGCATGGTAGCTGGAATCTATTCAATTTAGTGACCTTTACTGTTTTGTTTTTTTTTTTTTAAGTGTTATTTTTTTGGTCAAAATACCTATTTCAATTTCTGGATTAACATTAGAACTTCCCTTCACAGTAATAGCTGAGGTACTTTTAGTCCTGCATTTTATTTCTGACCTTGTCAACTATCAATGTGTTTGCATTTTAAACTATGCCTGAATCTGGGTGGCTTCAGAGGATTCTGGGCAGTTTTAGCAGTATCACACTGTATAGATATATGTTGCCTCATACTGTTCTGTACCATGGCTAGATTTGAAATGGTCTGTAAATATTTAGGCAGCCAGTAGGCCTAAGTTTGAAAACTGTTTAGGTTCTTGAGATACATATAAATGAAATGGCCTTTACTTTCTCTAAAGTAAAGAGAAGGAAGGGATGAAATGCCTTTGAAAACCCTGTTAGAAACCTGTCATCAGCAAGACTTTTGATGTTTCTGCAGCCTTTATAGTTTTGAAACTACAGATTTTGGATGTCTTTTATGGTGTCCTAACACTTTTCTTATGACATGTTTTAGGAATATGTACTTGGGAGGAAAAAATCCTATTGTTACCCCAAGTATTCTACCTTTTGTGATGAATTCAGATCTTTCTTTGTTTTGTCTCACAGTCCTTTGTATGTGTAGAAATGAAGGAGAAAATCAAAGTCAAACAATATGCTAAAAGTTGAAACATACTCAATAGAATTAAAGAATGGGTTGCACACTGTGACTGAAAAAAGACCCAGGATCACGGGAAAGAAGACAGGTCAACATGTTGCTTGCTGCAGAAATTGAGATGCAACGGAAAAATGTCTATGCATGCAAGAGAAAGCAAGGGACACAGATTAAGAAGCTGGCAGAGTCAGCAGAGAAACAAGCCAAGAAAAACAGATGCCAGATCTAAATACCAATTCTGTAAGGACTGAATCACTTATTCAGCAGCCATACATTGACTGTCTACAATAATTGACATGGGGACAATGCTGTTGTCTGCTGGGGGAAGAGTTTTTGCATAGTCAGATTGAAATTATTCAGAGAGGTCAAAAATGGCTGTGAAATCAACTCTCTATTTTTTGAACATACAGATACTATAATGATCCAGATGTCTGCCCTTCTACAAATCACTGAGCAGCTCTCTGGGCTATAAACATAGTGTTCAAAACACAGTTGACAACTTAAATTACACATCGCTGTCTGATATTCATAATGTATGTATGGGTCCAAATACATTCTCAAATGTATTTGTAATACCTGATATAATCATATCTTTGACAACTTATGCTCTAATGATAAAAGATAGACTGTAAAAACATGGGTTAGAATCATCAGTGTTGTGTTCCTTAATCCTATATGGTTTGGAGTTAATTGAAAAAGCTATCATTGATATGAGAAAGCATTGGTTCATGCTCAAAATTGTCAAAGTGATCTCTCATATTTGACTTTGTTTTTAAATTTTGCAAAAGCCTAGCATGTAGGATGAAAGGACCTTGAAAGTCACCAAGTTCATTCCACTGCCCCCATACAGGATGAATTGTATAACAAACTTTCTGATAACTGTTTGTTTAACCTGTTTCTTAAAGCCTCTAATGAAAGAGACTCTCTTGGTCACATTCAGTAAATCAGTGCTAAACAAAAAGAACACAGTGGAAAGGGACTTTGAGCTATCCAACTTGTGCAGTTAAACAATTACTTGGAGAAACCTTCACCACGTAGTGCACACTGTTCACCATTTCTAGACTCATGTAGGTGTAGGTAGATACAGAAAGAAAAGATACATTTAGAGCAGTCAGTGGATACATGTTATTAAGCCATAGTATTGCACAATATAGAAAATAGAAATAAATTGTGTTGATTACAAGTTTTCTGCATGATGGTTTTTGAAGTAAGATTTTTTTTTTCTCCTAGAGTTTGACATACTGAATAATTTTAATAAATACACCAATATTTTAGGTTTATGTAAAATTTGTCTGTTTTTTAGGGTGGAAGAGCAAATTGTTGTAGCTGTTTTTCCTGTGGTGAACACTGATTTTTATTAATGATGTGTTGGTATTTCAACTGATTTAGATTCTTCACCATTTAGAAGGAAGTAAACAACTCAGAGTTTCCATAATATATACAATAGGGTGCTGTCAGTGAAGATGATGTAGCTTTATACAGCACTGTATGACACAAGGTTATAGGTAGTAATTTAATATTAAAGAAATATGCCCTTATTCAGATCTTAGAATTAGGGAGACACTGATGGAAATAATTTGTGCCTGCCACTCCAATGCTTAATGTTGAAAGCTGGGTTTACTTTGGAACTGGTGCTGTATCGTTACCAGAATGAGTCGGTATTTTCAAAGTTACCATAAGGCAGTACCTAAATGCCATAATAATTTTCTAACATTAAAGGAGGAAATAAGTATGTTATCTTATAAATAAGTGGTAAATGTTTGCTCTTAAATAATGATCTATTTATTAAATGTTAAGTCATAAAAGTAAAGTGTCAAATTAAATTAAGGTTTCTGCTTATTATAGATTAATAATTTTTCCTTGATGCTCTCTTTAAAAGTGAAGGTATTGTACTGACCATTACAATAATCCAGCTATTAAGTTTGTGTATATTTGAAAACTTATACTTGCATTTTTACTTTAATGTGTTGACCTCTTTTGTTTTAAACCACTGTGAAGGTGTTGCAGAATGTTACCAGACAGTTCTATTTCAGCTGAAATGTGAATAAAATACAGCGTAAGATAAAGTGATTCTGATGTTTAGTTTATAAAGTACCGTAGGACTGCATAAGAGAAAGGATATCTAGCAAGATATCTAGCTGATGTGTGTGTCCAGCAAGAGGTTAAGTGTTGATGAAGGAAATATGCTCTAAACAAGTCATGTACAGCAGACTGGTCATTGTTGGGTAACAAAACTATGGAGATAAAACTTTTGACTTAAAATTGAGACAAAACATTATTTTATATTTAAAATTTTACCTGCAGAATTTTTCAGGGGTCATCAAATCTTCAAAATACTTCTCTACTTTGTGATATCTTTGTAGAGACTGACAAGTTTCTCCTCTCAGTAACCTATCTAAAACTTATTCTAAATAATGAAGGGGAAAGGGTTGAAAGCAGAATTAAATGCAAGAAAAACTGTTCTCAAATGAAAGCTGACCAGAAAAGTATTGGCAATTTTCAGTTTACAGCCAGAAGAAAAAAAACAAAACCCAGAACAAAATACTATTTCAATGCAATTGTAAACCCCAATACACACAGAATAGAAACTCTTAGAACTGGAAAGTGGTAAGACTAGTAAAAGTGGAACATTTTGTCAGAAAAGAACAGGGGAAGGAAATATGGTCAAAATAGAGGTTTTGGATAATACACACAAAATGTGATAAATTAAAAAACCTCCCTTATGAAACAGTAGGAATAGAAGTGAAGATTGCAGGTTACCAAAAAAATTCTGAGAATTCATGGGATAGTTATTTAGACTATATGATGTTCATAGAGCAGAACAGCTTTGAAGGCGCATTTAGAGTTTCACTTGGAGGCATCAGTGAGTGACGGCAGTTAGAGAGTCAAGCCAAAGGCTGAGTTGTGTACTGTATCCAACAGCATCCACAAGTGAATGGCTCGAAAAAACGAAGAGCAGGACAAGGTTATAATGCGACACTTCTGTCTAATGCTAATTTCATGCTCCAGCTATTTTCACTGTAGAAATCTCCTGAGTCTATATGGTTCTATTAATTTGCAACCCACCACAAATTTTACTTCCATAAACCTTTTCAGTCTCCTAATCACCCAACCTATATGAACTTCTTGCATCCACATTAGTTTGGGTGAGGTCTTTTTCACCCAGTTTTGTCTGTCTTGAAACGCGTTCCTACTGGCTCAATTTGACACCTCCTGTTTCATTCACTGGAAAACAGAATGAAAAATTTCTGTCCATCTTATTTTATGCCACTTCTAGTTTTATTTTTCTCTATCATTTCTCTTTTCAGGTTTTTTTTTTCCACAAGAAAAGGTGACAAATGGCTTCATAGGTAAGTATACAGAAATCATAAAGAAGAGACATTTTCTAATGAAATAAAAGCATATCTTCTCCTCTTTGTCCCTTCACTGCAGAGCTACCAGTCTTTTTTTTTTTGTCCTTTTTTTTGTCTTTTTTTTTTTCCCCCCCTATGTTACACAGTCCGAAGTCCTTCCTTTTATACTTTTTCACCCTTGACAGTTTGAGGCTGTTTTAGTGATTTCCTCCATACTATTTAAGGCCATCATTATCACTGCTCAGAATGACCCCGAAGAAAAGTTGAACCTCCTGTTACAGCAGTATGGGAGGCATTTTATGATGGCTGACATTTGTCACTACAAAATCAGCTTCAGAACAGATTCTAAGAGAAGCATGTGAACCTCAAAACCTCCTGCCAGCTGAAAAATTCTCTCTTATCATTGATGGAGTTCCTTACCTAACTAAAGAAAACTGTGCCCCAAGTATATAGTCATTCAAAGACATCAGATTTTATGTTTCAAGACCAAATTCTAAATGTATCCAGTTCCCTATTTCTTCTAAGTGCCTCTTCTTGACTAGTGATATTTTGGGGGTTTAGTAACTATTTAATTTGGTCACTGCATTATTTGAAAGACTTGAAATATCATTTTTCTTCATCATATCTTTCCTCTTCTCATATAAACCCTAATGAATCCTAATGAAGGGATTGTTTTATATTGACAAGATTCCCTCATTGATAAAAAGCTCCAACCTTTAGCTGGCTTTGGAGCTCCCAAATCTTAGTCCTTGAGAGGCTTCTAGGAAGCTTTAGTATTGCTACTTTTTCATTTTTAAAAGGCAGTGTTTCAAAGAAAATTAGCTTTAATTTCTCTCTCTGACCTGACACTGTCTGTCTTCTCACCCCAGCTAGCCATGCAAATAACCTTACTCATTTCCATCTGGGGACAAATATTTCTAGTCAAGAAACACATCAAAACTTTTTCTTCCCTTTTCCTTTTCTTCCTTCCTACAAAGACATAAAGAACTGCAATGAAAAATAAATCCATTAACAAATAAACACTCAGAGGACCTAGCAACAAATTACCCTGAAGGAAAACTGAAAAGAACCATTATGTTTATCAGTGCTCAGTGACAGGCAGTGATCAGGGAAACAATAGCTTGTTTGAGGTAGTCAACCCAGTACATGGCAAGGTCTTCTGGACAAACACTGTTAGTTTGCTCCTGTGATTTTACTTAGGAAGGCTGACTTTCATGGATGACCAATCTGTTAACCTACTTCCATTATACCATTTAACCTTCTATATTTTAACACCAGTAACTCTCTTGAGAAATTTTAAAGAAACATTGTAGGAGGATAAAAAGGAATGCTTTTTTTTCCCCAGAGTTGTTGTAACTGAACATAAGAAAACAAGAACCCAGAACTTGAGACACCTTTCATTTGTGTGGTCTAGAGCTGAGTGGTCCATAACTCTGACATTGACAGAAGTGGAGGTTGCCTGTTTTGTTGCTGACAGATTAGCTTAATCTGAGATTGCACTTTAATGTAGATTCCTGGACTGCTTAAACAATGCCAACATTTTGCTGGAATGAACCAGGAAGGAAAATATAGTTTATGAAGTGTCACATACATGACTTTGAGTCACTCTGAGATCCAACAATTCACTCAAGAACCTGAGGCACCAGAAGAAAGGATTTGTTGAAACTAAAAAAAAGTCAGACATGTCTTCACAAGCATTCTGCAACTAAGAATATGTGAGAAGATGGCTCCTTTTTTTTTTTCTTTTTTCACTCTTCCTTTCCAGAACAAGGAAAACTGTGATGGGTTGGTTCCAGCTGGTAACCAAACTCACACTCAGCCACTCTCTCCCTCCCCTTTCTCAGTAGGACAGGGGAGGAAGAGGAAGAACAGGAATGAGAAACACTTTGGATCAATATGGAGACAGGAAGATCACTTATCAATTACCACTGTGGGCAAAACAGACTTAACTTGTGATGAGTAAATTTATTGTCAATGAAAATAAACATGCAATCACTGATTTGGGTATTGGAAGGAAAAGAACAATAAACCAAACATTTACACACTTAGTGAAAACACCTTTCCCTCCTGTTTTTCCCATGCTCAACTTCACTCCAAATTCCTCTCTCTCCTCCTTTGTTATTGTTATAGGATACAGTCAATCTCTACAATGAGGCAATGCACCATGCAAGGTTGGGAGGAGGAGGGGGGTATGTGACAGTTATGATGAGCACACAGTGTTTTCTTCCACCACTCCTTACTTTTCTTTTTTTTTTTTTTTCTCTGTTCTGGTGTGGGGTTTCCACAGCCTGCAATCCTTTCAGGTAAGTGCCTGTTCTTCCATGGAGCACCTTCTCATCTGAGTTTGGTGTTCCGTTTGGTGTTCCTTACTTTTGGTTCCTTCCTCCTATTTCTCTCCAGCATTGTCTGACCTGTCTTAAATATGTTTTCCCAGAGACACCAAATATGGTGACGGATGATGGGTTCAGCTTTGTCTAGTGGTGGATCTTTCACAGAACCAGTTGGAATTGACTGTCCAGCACAGGGCAGTCCTCAGCTTCTTGTCACAGAGGCCACTACTGCAGCCTGCAAACTACCAAAGAAAGGCTTGTCATTTACACCCATTCCATGAGCAAGGGAAGCAATATTTCCTAATACAATAAGAAGATGCTCCTTATAGAAGGAAGGTTAGGAGAAGGGTATACCCTCCTACACCTAGGAGCGTACTGTTCTACTTTGCCCTTATTATTAGTAGTAGTAATTCCAGTTCTCAAACTTCTCCCTTCCTACCTCTCTCAGAATTGATCCTTATTTTCAAAAGTAAATGGAGCTCATTTGTTCTTAGTTTTAGTAGTTGCTATATTGGCAATATCTTAAATAATCTCATATTGTAAAACGCAGAAATATATTTCAGTATATTCTAATCAGGCCTCTTGAAGCTAGCTAACAGAAAGTAGACTATGATTTAAAGCTTTGCTTTGTTTTCTTCTTAATGTCATATTTCTCTAATATAGGCAAACAAATCATATGACTTTACACTCAGTTTCAAATGAGAGTATGTTCTTTGTACCAGTGCAGCAGAGAAAATCACCTGAATTCATGTTGAGTTAGCTTCACTTATTCAACTTTTTTTTTTTTTTTTCCTTTAAGCGAATATGTCTTGCAGTATGTGAATACTTAGAATTCCAGCCTGGTACTTCTGTGGTAAAAGTCAACAGGATGTGGCTGATACAGGAACCAGCTATTTTTAGGTGAAACTCCTGAAGTGGGATATAATTTTAAGTCTTCTCTGCATTTTTATTTCTGAAGCTGCTTGCCAGGCTTGAATGATACATGATTAATAATTGAGCACATCATATTTATACATTCCTTTACAATAGAAGCATGAGAAGAAAACAGAAAAATAAGGGGGCGGGGAGGAAAAAGCAAAAATATGCTTCCATGTTAGATCCTGCCAGAAAAACATGAGCTGGTAGTGATGTTAACTTTTCTGCCAATCTACATGTGTTTAATCTTTATGTATTACTTTCTACATTCCTTCATTTTCATACATGTACCATTCTCCCTTGCTCAAATGAATCAGTAGATTTTTGTAACTGTATCAATATTAAGGCTATATTGCTTGTTTCTGCTAACATACATGTTGTTTAATGAGGATAGAAGTCAGTTTAGAAGTCAATATTAGGTATGCTTCTCCTAGATAGGGTACTATGTAGTCAGAAGGATGGCCCAGTACCTTCAGCTGAGTTGACATTTCCATGTTTTCTCGTCATGTGACAATTATCTGCTTGTACTTCCAACCAGAGCAAAATAATATTGTCAATCAACTTCATTACAACATCTTTCGAATTTTAAAATCAAAAGTCTCAGTTACACTGCCTTAAAAAGTGCTAGTGTTAATGTTCTACTTGTGGTATATTGAAGTAACCACCACATCTACCTTTCTTCCCACTAAGAATTGCTGGCAGTAAATTGTGCATAAACCACCAAAATCTTCCGTATGGACCTTAAAAAGCTTCTACAGAGAAGGCTAGGAAGAAATAATTGATTTTCACAGACAAAAAGGAAATAGGATTTAAAGCGTAAAAAAATTGAAAATCTTGAGACAAGACTTCATTAGAAGGAAGTCTAAAAGGACACAATACAGCATGACAGTCTTAACAATTGCCATCTGTGTTCCCAGTCAAAAAAATCTCTGAAATCTCTGCACTGTTCATTTCTGTAAGGGGGTCCCCTACTTCAGTATTTTGTGTTCAGCAATAGCCATATCCATAGGCTTCTCAGAGATAAGCAGAAATATTCTCCTGGAATAATTTGCATATAGAACTATATGTTTAAAGGTTATTTCATTATTCACCAGCAGTAGCTGTTTTTACCTTTAGTTTTGAAACATGAAGATTTATGTTCATAGAATCATAGAATAATTTAGTTTGGAAAGGACCTTTAAGATCATCGAGTCCAACCATTAACCTAACAAGTCAAGTCCACTACTAAATCATGTCCCTAAGTGCCACATTTAAATGTCTTTTAAATACCTCCAGGGATGGTGACTCAACCACTTATCTGGGCAGCCTGTTCCAGGGCTTGACAACCCCTTTGGCAAAGTAATTTTTCATAATATCCATTCTAAGCTTCTCCTGGCACAAATTTAGGCAATTTCCTCTCATCATGTTTCTCGTTACTTGGGAGATGAGACTGACACCCACATCAGGCGGGTACCTGGCTACAGCCTCGTTTCAGGTGGTTGTAGACAGCGATACGGTTTTCCCTAAGCTTCCTCTTCAGACTAAACAACCCCAGCTCTCTCAGCCTCTCCTCATAAGACTTGCGTTTCAGACTTTTCACCAGCTCCATTGCCCTTCTCTGGACATGCTTCTGCTCCTCAATGTCTTGTAGTGATGGGCCCAAAACTGAACACAAGGATTTGAGGTGCAGCTTCACCAGTGCTAAGTAGAGGAGAATTAACAGGTCCTCAGTCCTGCTTGCTACATCCCCTTCTACTGGATCTGTAGGTTTTGTTATTGTCCTTACAAATGTCTAGTTTCACTAGGAATTTTACTATATATCTTTAGTACTCATACATAGTTACTTCTTGGGATACACTGGTTTCAGTCATCCAGCTTCATTTTAAGTTAGGGCTTTTATCTCATTTATCATACTGGTATTGGTGTTGTCAGAGATAATGAGTCTAAACCTGCACCTAGTTTTCCTCAGCAACACACAGCAGAAACATGTGCCATGTCATTTTATTATTTTCAGAGTTTATTATGTAGCTTGTTTCATATATGTCATAATTTATTTTCTGCTTGTATGCCCATTAACCACTACAGTGGTGTTTTCATTGATTCTGACACATTGAGTACATTCCTCTTTCTCTGGAATGTCTACAGTTTGTATAGAAACAAATTATTCTAGTGTTAGGTTCAGCTCACTTACAGTAGGTTCTCTGTGTGCTGGTTCATTGGCAGATCTCGTGTCAGCTTCCTGAATGGTGTTCCTTTGAAATACCTGCCCCCGCAAGATGGCTGGGGTTTTTTTGGGTGACCAGATATAGCTGGGATTGTTTTAAAATATTTCTGCCACTTTACTTCCTTGTAACCACCCTACAGCTAGGAAGTCAGAGCCTTCAAAGACGACCTGGTGAAACAGATTGCACAAGTGCTTCTTATCCACTTCAGCGATGTTGTATGGCTTAATATCTTAAATTGCTGAAACAAAATACAGAATATAATTGAGAAATCCACAATAAAATGAGGACAAATAGGATATTTTAGGATTTAGCAACAAGAATGTTTCTAGTAGAGCCTCCTTTTTGTCATATGGGATGGCAAATCGTTCTGAACAGTGTTTCTAATATGACTTGTATATAACAAACTCATCAAACAGTATAATATGTTGTATTTCTTTTTCTAAGGAAAACCTGCTTTTATTTGTTGAGTGAACATACTTGAAGGCCCTCATATTTCCATACAACTGCCTGCATTTTTTTCTGTGTTACATATTTCTGAGGACTACCAAAAGCCTAATCTGATTAAAAAAAAAAACTGAATAAGATGAAAAATTGCTGCATATATATCTCCAGGGTAGAACTGATATTACTGCTGTAACTACTGATCGTAGGAAAAGTGTGAAGAAAACACAGGTCTTCCATCTGCTTCATCCATCTGCTGAGAAAAGAAACTGTTACCATTAGCAGGTCTGTTTCTAAAATTCTGTGTGTTCTGTGCACATTTTCATGACAAATGTCTTAAATACTTGTATTGTTTACCTTTATAGATAACCATACTAAATAGCATTTAATTTATCAAATTACAAGCAGCTCTAAGGTTACTATTTTTTGAAACTAATGCATGATAGAGCACAATCTCCAGATCTCTACTTAAGTTTCATGATTATAAATCAGTGACTCTTTAAAGTGCCTAATAAAGAGGTTTGATTTAGTGTTAGATATACTTGATAATTCATATTTAATATTGTTTTGAGTGAGGATTTTGTCACAATGCGTCATTTTGGCTTGTCTTTATTTGCTTGTGTTTTATTTCAATGTTGACATACCTTTCAAAAGTGAAAGAAATAAAGTTGGGATGTAAAATTCAGGTCAAATAGTATTCTCCAAGTCCACCTGTAGAGGTTAATGCTGAGGAGAGCAGTTTTCTTGAATTTATACATTAGAAGTGTTAGTCACAAACACAGGAAGTAAGGGAGACTCCTGGGGAATTTTGTTCAATATTCTTTATTTTTCAATATTCTCTATTTTATTTGTCCTATGGGTTAGGAGCTTTAGAAGGGGAACAACGTTTCTAGTTACACAAATCCTGTCAAGAGGTGGGAGCAGCCTATATCTAGCAGCTCCAGGCATTCAGCTTTTTTAGAATCCAGACAATGCCAGATATTCTGCCCTTGTGCACAGTACTGTTGTGTAAACTCAGTAGGTCTTGTGGTTTGCACAAGGTTGGCAGCAGTATCACATGCATTATTTCTGCTGCTGCATGTGCATAATAAGTTCTTCCAGAATTTATTCCTTTGCTGAGTCCAAGAAGTATATTGGAAAGGTTAAAAACAAAGATCAGATCACCAGAATCGCTCCAGGAGCTTTCTCCTCCTCACCTTCTTCCACCAGCATTTTGCATTCCTCATTAGGATGAACTCCAGGCCAGGAGATTTTTTTTTTTGATTGGTTGGTTGTGTTTTTTTCCATTAATGCAAGTAGTTCTTACACAAATACAGCTTTAGAATGCAATTGGGTGACTTTTTAAGTCTGTTCTGTTAAGCGCTAAGAACTATTCAAAAGACAAAAAAAACAACAAAGAAAACCCCAAACTATCTACAGCACCTATAAATCATGAAAACATTGCCTCACTTTTTAAAAGAAAACTACCTAAGGGATGTAAGAAGGATTTTTCCACTGAAAAGACAGAAACAGTAAAAAAAATAAATTTAGGTATAGAAAATTATTGTTCTGAAAAATATATTAATCTCCAGAGTGCCCTCATCTTTAATAATCAAGTGTGGGGCAGTGCTGGTGGAACAGAAACACCTGACAGTCTCTTTGGGATAGTCATTGTGCAGTTGCAAAAGGTGGGCAAAACCTTCCCCTGTTCAAAACCCTAATCAGTTGGAAGAGTCATAGTTTTGGAAGAAAAGCTCTTGCATTTTGCTAGATA
Source organism: Cephalopterus ornatus (assembly GCA_013396775.1). NCBI lineage: Eukaryota > Metazoa > Chordata > Aves > Passeriformes > Cotingidae > Cephalopterus > Cephalopterus ornatus. Next base: position 44,176 of record VZRE01014744.1, read on the forward strand.
AATTTCTTTCAATTTCATTGAGTGTTTCACCTTTTCACAAAGTTGAATTATCAAAGTGGTGTTTTATAGCAGTGATTTGGTTTGTTAGTCCCTGTAAAGGTTCTTCATTGTTGGCTGTTGTAGAGAAACAGAAGAATCATGCCTTCTGTTTTCTCTCTCTTACACAGGATTTCAATTAGTAGGTGGAACAACTAGGACCCACCTTTCCCTGACTTTTTTTCAGTGCTTAGCCCCACTGAGTGGATAAAATATATGAATAAAAATAATGCATCTTGCGCCCAAATCACCAAAGAAAAAGACATTAAGGTGGTTTAGTAAACATGTTGACATTTATTTTTAATAAAGTGTGGATTCCTTCTCTTCTATTATGAGGAAAAAGCAACATTTTAAAATTCTGAACCAGTGCTGGTTAACATTCAAAAACTGAAAGATATTGTAGGTGATCAGAAAAATTGGCACCCAATTTTTTAAGAAGTGATTTAAAGGGTCTGTTAAATCATTTGATATTGAAAACAATCCGTAGCAATAAACATAATCTTCTATCAGAAGTAGCAAAAGAAATCATTGTCTCCTTCCTTCTCAATTGAATATACAAAGATATTATACATAATATATATAACTTTGCTTAAAAATCTATACCCCATATAATCTAAAAGGTTATAGTTATACAAATCATTTTAATAATGAATTTGCTTCTTCAAAGTTTTAAATGAAAGAGTTTATTTTAAGTAGCTAGTTGTCAGACCCAATCTCTCATTTTTCAAGTTCAAGGGATATAAAAACAAGAAAGGAATTAATAGTCTGTTATGTACATTTTGGCTTCCTTATGAGCTGTCACTCAGTAAATAGTCTCATATACAGTTAAGAACTCTTTCTCTGCTGTACTGTTAATGTAAAGGATCATTTCAATAAGTGAATTCATTTGCTCCCATCTGAAGACTATCTCTACTGTCAGAATAATATAGTTGGAATTCAAATTACATATATATATCAAGATATTTTAAGGTGATAGGGCACTGCAGACACTTAGACTACTGTTAAATGAAAAGATTCTTTTTTCTCCCCCCTTTTTTCTCCCCACATTCTTTCATAACAAAGGTGACATTATTTTGTCCTCTATCACCTTGTAAGAAGTAGTAAGAGATATGCAATATTTTCTGGGTTTTAGATTGAAATTTTGGCAAAAAAAGAATAGTAGAAAAAGGAGAAAATGAAATAAAATTGCAATTAAACTTGACTCTCTAGAAAACGCACTTCTGTTTCTTTGCAAATATCTATAACAATCGATTGTGATTCATTGTTACAGACCAATTTAACTTTCTTCTTTTATTGATTGGATGAACAGCACTAGAAAAATATGTATAATCTTTCAACTATGTCAATGTCTCTGCAAACTTTATGACTGTGAAATCAAATAAGTAAAAATTTAGGAAGCTCAGAACAAAAGACTGAAGGCATTTATGGTGAGTTGCATTAAGCAATTTACTGTGTGCTTAGCATTGTATAGCTGAGCTAATCATGAACATTAACCTTTAAAAATTTATATTGCAAAGTACGATGATCCCATTCTTGGTTCCTAATGCTTTTAGCTCTATAAACAACATCTGACATTTACCAATAATAATGTCATGGACAAATATTCCCATACCCTGCAAATGACAAAGGTTTCAATTGTTTTGTTTTCCCTTCTTTTTTTTTTTTTTTTTTTTTTTTTTTTGGGGAGAAACAAAATTNAGGAAGGAACCAAATATTGACAGCCTTTTTTTTTTTTTTTAAAATGATGAATTAAATTATGAATGATATATCACTGTAAAGATCATTAGAAGTTAAATGTTTAACACTGAAAAATATTAGGTAAACATTCAGATTTTTGCAGTGGCCACTGTCTTCTCATTTTATTTGAACGGAACAAAAGTACTTTATGGAAGGAATGTGCAAAAAACTGGTTCTAGGGCATGTTCTTATCCTAAATCACAGCAGCACTGAATTATGTGCATAAGTATGAACTCCAAGCAGTCTTATTGCATTTGCCATGTTGTCTCATGTTTATACCTAGTTCTCATCTTTGCCTTCAGATATTGCTGTAATTTAAATTTTCAGTGTTGAGAATGAAGAAGAAATAACAGTAACTGATGGTAGATTCAGCATTTACCATGCACATTTTCTAGTACCTTTCTTAATAGGAGCTCTGAAGATCAGTCAATCTTAAATTATTCTTCAAAGCTTTTTTAAATCTATGGTCTAAGCATCCCTCATGCTCCACAAATTTGAAGAATCTACAAAAGGCAATTAAGAAAGGAAAGTTCAAACATGTTACACAACAACCTGTCTGCATGAAATTCTAGAGCCTAAAAGAATATGGGTAACCATAGAAAAGGAGAATTTTTGAGACAGGCTCTGTTGCCGTACTAATCATTGGGTAGTAGTACAAAAATGCCACAGATCTTTTTTTCATGTAATACAAAAACTGTCATTGAAATTTAATGAGGCTGTAATATGTTTCTTTTAGCCTGATGATACATCAGATCTCAAAGTGTGTGAATGTAGATGGCATATACCCTGAAATACAAAAGTGTTTCATACTTACCCATGCTTATTCTTTCATTAAAAACAAAAAGTGTTGGAATGATCTGAAGAAAGTCACATATACAGTGAGACCTTGGGGACACAAAGTGAGAAGCATGAGTCATGTAAATGACCATCTCAAAACTGGACTGTTTTTGTACAAAGGTTAAAGACATTGGGTTGAGAGATTTAACCACTGCTGGATGTAAATTGACCTTTTAGATACCTAAACCAATGGGGAGCTTTTAAGGATATAATTAAGCTAATTTTTTTATCTGTTAGTGTTAAAGCCAAAGTAGAACTGTACCAGATAGAAAATGGCAGTAGTTGCATTTCTGTACCAAATATTATTCATAACTCAATTCTTAGGAAAAAAGAGGACTACTGAAGCTTAACTTCCATTATGAGAATTTCTAGGAGCTTCAGTAAGATTCTCAGTTTGAAGAATGGCTGTTAAGATGTTAAGACACAGCTTAGAATTTAGAAATGCAATACTTTCTCCTGTTAGGAGATGTTGCTGCTGCATTCACATAGATTGGCAGAAACTCTAAAGATGTGCTCTACATCTGCAACCAGAAAGGCTGGATCAGCCTCATCTGAAGAATCTGGGCCTGTTATCCTGCGGAGGGAGGAAAGAGGACAATTATTGTATCCCCCTTAGCATCTCATGCAAGATTTAAAGGTTTTTCAAAAGTCCTACAGATTTCTTTTGGCCTTTGTTTGCTGACACTGTTGAACGATAGCAGATCACAATATCGTACTTTCTTTGATAATGTCTCCTGACTTGCATCACACTAGGTCAAGTGGTCTAGAATTCTGCTTTTAATTTCAGCTGGTTCTTTAATCTGAATGCCTAGTACATGGTGATTTATATCCAAGCAGCTAACAGCATAAAGTAAAACACAATATTAGTTTAACACAGTAACAACTTTAACATTGTGAGGCTAAAGTGCTCTGTAAAATGCCATATGTCACTGTGGGTAGTTTATATGACTGTGCATACATGGAATATTCATACAAGTTATATGGATACAGTAAACCAACAAAAAACACGTGACATTAAGCATTTGGTTCCAGTTAAGATCAATGGAAACTGAAATTTCCTAGCTCCAGGCAGCAGGTTCTCATATCACCGAGTCATAGATATCCATTTTATGGTGAAAATGTAGATTTCTCTCCACAGTTCTGAAAGTTTGGTTCCATGGGTATGTTCAGAAAGTGAGACTTCAAAAAGATCTGACTCTTGACTCTTTTCTTTCCTTTACATCCTCTCTGATCCACAATATTGGTTTTGATTCAGAACATTTAAATGGGGACTGGTTTTAACCTTTTTATCAATAGGCTGTTATTACTATGGAGCAAAACTTTTTCAATACACAACGTTCCAAATGGGTCATAAATTTTATGTTAATATAGAAGAAATTTTTCCCTTTTCTCTGACAGTTATTCCTGATTTTTCCGTATTAGACCAAATACCTTCTCTCCTTATTACTGTTTAGACTAAAATCAAAGAAAGACTTACTATTCCCAATCAAGCTTACAGTACAGAATGTATGGGAAATTAGATCCGCACAAATATGTTATCCTCTTTCAAACCATCAGTTTTCCAAAGTGTTGATTCTTTGCCCCTAATTGGTATTTACCCTTTGAAAGTAATGGAGGAAGACTTCAGATTTGTGAGAATTTTGAGATAAAATGCTAGACTTGTTGACCACAGACGGGTGAGATATTACAAATAGCTTTTTACTTCCTTATACATTACTCACAAAGTGAGGAGAAATCACACATCTGACCACACTGCAGCTGCTGTAAATAGATCATAATAAGCATGTGGTATATGTGATTGTCTGTACTGATAAATGAAAGGGTGTGAATTTTTCAGCATCAGTGGAAAGAGGGGAACAAGAAAAAAACCTTACTGATTGCAGCTGCAAATGGTAGCAATTTTTCCTTCCTGCATTAATGAATGTAATTCATGTAACACATATTACATCATTCAACAGCAAAATTCTCATGTTCATTTCACAGACAAAAAGTATTTTAATTAAGAATATTAATGAGTAATGAAAATCCACTTCCAGAAAAAGCAAAGAAAGACATTTCTTTGGCCATGTAGAAGGAACCGTGATGCGAATATAGTTTATCAGTGTAATAAATTCACTTTCCTATAACTCTTTACCAAAAGAACCTCCTTTAAGTCATGTTCTGGTTTATTTGTTTGTTTTCTGTTTCTAACGTTCCTTTACATGCAGTATTTGACTGCAAACCTGTATTTTACAGTCTCTAGTGATCAAATCACTTCATCTTCTATAAACATCACAAGTTAAAAGAGCTTTCAGCATCTGAACTCCAACACAACATACAAACTAAAATAATTCATTGTCTAGAGACCATAACAAATTTTAATGTGCATTTACAGAGTAAACAGAGGGCTGAAGGGAGTTAAACCAGTCAAAGTGAAGATATGTATTACAAAATCCACACATTACTGAATTACAAAGTAAAGGTGATGTTTTGTCAAAAAAAGAAATAAAAATGTCTTTTGATGGCACGACATATAGATAATATTAAAAACTGGCTTGCATGAGGACCAAAGTATGTCTACTCTGAAGTTATATCACACAGACTGTAAGCAATTTACAGAATTTAAGTTAGTTTTGCATATACAGGAGTTGCAAAATTAGAGAAAACACACTGAAATATAGAACGCACACACACACAAAAAAGATGTATATATATAAACCTCCACACAATCATCAGGGGTTGGCCTAAGTCTGTAATTGCCACCATTGAACAAGAAGCAAACAAAAAGACAGGAAAAAAAACTCACAGGGAAAAAGAATAATATATTAAAAAGAGGGAAAAAAAAAGCAAAAAAAAGCACCTCAAAAGAAAAACACCCTCATTTGTTTTCCAGAAACAACATCCTCCAGTCTGCTGAGCTGCTTTGTAGAATTAATTTTCTCCTCCCTATTTCTCATGCCAAAAAAAAAGCAAAAAAAAGACTTTTTTTAATAAAGTTTGTGTGTATTTTATTTGGGTCGATGTTAAATCGCTATGGTTTGTTTCATTATTTGGCCTCTTTTTGCTTCCAGGCTGGAATGGTTCTTTCAGTGTAGGAAACCAAATGTCATCCATGGTTAATTCTGTAATACTGATGACTCGCAGGCCAACCCCTGAGAAGTCAAGGATGAGGCTTCTCCTTGCCGAAAGAAAAGGAAACTAGGTCTTGCTGTTACAAAACGTTTGGTTACATCACACCAGTTCTCTTCAAACAAAATATCAGTGATACGCCAAAGAAAATAAGATATATCAAGAAAAAGTGGTATCCTCTTCTTTTTTTATAATATTTATTTTGTTTTATTTTATTTTATTTTATTTATTTAGTAATTTTGTTTGTACTTCCTGAAGAAGGTGCTCCTTGTGTAGAGATTTAGAGTACATTGGGTGCAGAGTGGTGGTTGGAGGTTAGGGTCAACTTTGCTGTCCGCTCCGTGGATTTTACAGGCGATTTGCTCTTTGCTTTAAGAAGAGAAAGTGATATTGGAAAAAGTCAGCACTTTTAGATTAAAGCAAAGCACCCTTCACAAAGCCACAAACAAGAAGCAGGACAGAAAGTCCATGGCTTGTAGCTATCCTCGCACCTGCGGAAGAAGTTATAAGATATTCGCTCATCTTGCAGATTTCCAATGCTCCTTATAAGGCTGTTTTAAACATATACATTTATATATTTAATTAGCTCGCCAGGTTGGCTCTGGTGCCCATGAATGTCTTGGCATGCACTGCAAATAACAACACATACAAAGTATTTCAGTCCCAGGGAGGTTTTTTGTTTTGCTTTGCTTTTTTTTCTCATCTGTCTTTTTAAACAGTGTTACCCAGTGAAACCATATACTAGGAGGAACAAACCCAAACACTTTCCATCTCTGAGTGTTCTTTACAAAATCATTTCCAGCATCACATCATTGACTGCTAACAACAAAATCATCTAGTGGCTAAAGAGTTTTTCTTGTAAACTGGAAAAGATACCGGCAAATGTCTGTGCTATTTACAAGGGGAAACAGATTGCCAAAATGTTTGGATTATTTATTTTTGAGAAACTATATTTTTCCAGGTTTTTTTGGTTTTTTTCTTCATAAAGCTATGAAAACAATGGTACATATCATTATTTCTAAACACGTGACTATATTTAAGCATGCTAGTAGAAAAAAAAACATTTAGGGCTAGACTAATTAGACTGAAATGTTTGCACACCAAGAATATAAGTATTTAGATGTCTTATGTACCAAGTCTCAGTGCTTGATAACTCCTTATATCATATAGAATTCCAAATTTGAAACTATTACTTGAGGTGAAAACTATAAATTTAATTTGATTGTGCTATAAACAGAAGTTCCAATTATAACAGGTTAATGCATGATCAATAGATTTTATATCTGTGTTGTATATTTGAAAAGTATGAATGTTATTGATAGTTACAGGCATCAGTTCTACAACAAAGTAATAATGGTGTTATAAGCAGGCCATGATAATGATGGACTTATAATAAATAGTTACTTTAAAAAAAAATTTATTGATCATGTATAAGCTATTTTTGTAAAGAATTTATTATTAAACAGGATGATGGATTTCATTGCAGCCCCCAAAAGCACATTTTTCTCCTCATCAAGAATATACCCAATGAAAGCAAAACGAACTCCAGGAAAGTGTTCATTTTTTAAAAGTTTGCAGATGTTTCTTTGTATCTGCTAACTATGGTCATAAGTGTAGCAAGGAGTATTTCTGTTCCTATCTTTAGTAAATTTTTCCTTTCAAAAATGTGTATTAAATTAAATTCTAGATTGTAGATGAACACTGCTTATTTCAGTAAATACATGGTGTGAGATGTTGCATACATAATGGTTTCCATAAAACGCTCTTAGTCCCCTGTCACATACACAAAACCTTCTAACTGTAATATTTCAATTATCCATGTGAGAACTGAATCTCTAAATGAATATTAACTTTTAAATGGAAATATGTCTCAAAGACATTACTGAGATTTTTCAAAGAAGTCTAAGGGAACTCTGAACTTAGTTCCTCCTGAAAGAAGATAGGAGTGGGAAGCTGACTTTTCTCTTACCCATCTGATAATGGGCATTATTATTTGAGCAATATTCAAGTTCACTGCACTACTTTTCCGGGCTTCTCAAAACACTTACTCTGTATTAGGAACAAGCGATCACACAAACAAATTGGCTGTAACTTCTTTCTGGGGGTTGTTCTCACACAGGTAGTATTTACAGGCTTGAACTCCAGGGTTAAGGTCAGTTTTGGTTTTATTGCAGCATAGATTTATTCTCTCTTTTATATAACATGCAAAATTTGTAATTTGACAGATTATTATAAAGGCTTTTCTTTCCCTAATGAGGTTAGCAGAACTTGATTAGAACCCGTGTTAATCTTAGATCATTTCCTGATGTATTCAATTACTTTCTCTTGGTTTCTTCCATTGAAATGAGGTTTTTTTGATCGAACCAGGGAAATACATGGCTCAAGATCACTCTAAAGAGGTCTCTGGAGATACATTTCCTTTGCACAAAATATGTATAATGCAACTCAGAAGAATGTTACAGATATTTTTTAAAAGAGCTTTTTTAACAATTAATGGTGTTGCAATTTGAGAATTTAAAGCTGTAATGTGTGGAGGAGAAACATTATGATATAAAATAAGTTTGACTTAAAATATTTCATGATGGGAAATAGGTGGAAAACAGGAAAAAAGTTCTTTGATTTTTTATTTTTTTTTTGTTTTATTCAATATGACAATCTGTAGATCCTCAAATTAGGGGGTAATATATAATACAGATCCATGATAACCTTTTAATTTATAATGTTCATTTTCTGCATGAATCGTGACCTCCCTCTAATTGTTCTACATGCATGTGCTTCTCTAAACAGCAAGTCTGTTTTTCTTTATCCTGCAGGGGATTTAGGTTAGAGTACATGCAGTGAATGCAAGCTAAAGCAATTCTGAACACATGGGAAAAATTTAGGGAAAATAACAACAATTTCAGGTTCAATGTGAAGAAAGAGGCTAATAAGTTTGTTGGAAAAAACAGACATATACAGTGTCTTCTGCAAGGTTTTGGGAACCACTTAGTATATTTTAATCTGGTTTAATAATTTCCAAGGTACTGTCTAACTCAAAAGGATAAATTTTGAGTAATATATCAGCCCAAATAAAATTGCAACATGCAATGACATATATCGCTGTTAGGTGTGCTCTCATCTTTTCAGTGATGCTTTATGAAATAAAATTGAAGTTTAAGTATACTCAGATTTCTTTTTTTTTTTTTCCAGAGATGTGAAAAGGAATTGTATTTGTTTTTTCATGAACCCAAGTATTGCTTTAACTTTTGGGAGAGTGAAAGCTGCCAATGAAGAATGAGGACATAGTGAAACTGAAAGCAGCTTTTTTAGACTTTTTTCCTTTTTCTGTTCTGTAATATTTGCTCATATTTTATTATTTTGTTTTTCCTCTTCCAAAAAGATGTGACCAAAAATATTCAGAAATTTCCATTTTGACTTCAAATCTGAAAGTCATAGGGTGCTTAAATCAGAGACTCAGCTTCACAATTTTAGACTTATGTCAGAGGCAAGGTACACATCAAAATCCGCATTAAAATATCTTGAAAATTCAAATATCTTGAAAATTCAGAGTATCCAGATTCAGACTTTTCATGCAGATGTGTTTTTAGTGTACTGTTCTGACCAAGACTTGAATCACTGGAACTGTGAGCAAAGTAATATAAGTTAAAACCTGTCTATCTGGCTGTGGATTTGATAAATTGATTAATCATTACCTCTCCATTTCAAGCATTATTTTCTAATAACATAAGGACAGCTAAAGGAAATTTTATTGCAGGTCAGCAACACTGGGTAAACCTGGACTGCAATTATATAACCCTCAAAAACAGTAACTCAAAAGAAGCAGTGTGGTATAATGTATGCATATTTTCTTTCTACATTATTAATTAAACTTTACTTGATGTGTGCGTCAGACATGCTCAGAGTTTCACCTATCAGCCACTGGGATCCAGTTAAATTCTTTCTGTGAAATGTAAATACCTATTATTTGTCTTTTATTTCCTGCTACTAACACCCATCCTAAAGAGCAAATATCCATGAAATACTTAGCTTTCTCCTGTAAACAAATGCTGTACTGCCAAAGGCATGTGATTATGAGATAAGTTTTTGTGCAACAGCATGAAAAAGTAGTTCATGCCATTAAGATGTTTGAAACTGTGTTTTATTCAAATTCATGATTTTCTTAAATGTTAGGAATACAGAGAAAAAAATGGTGATAAATAATTGTGACCTTAATGTTTAAAATAATAAAAACATCTCTGTCAGAAATGCTGAACCATCTTTCATGGCTCATAGTGTATGGACCACACAGGTAAACATCAATTTTGTTCTGTTAAGGAAATCAGTTTTAGAGCATCTAAGTATGAAATAAAGACATCAGAAGTTATAAATTCTAGTAAACCCTAACTGATCAACGAGGTAGTTACTCATTCCATGCCTGAATGACTACAGTCCCTGGCTTTCACTAAGCTATTGATCAGACAAAATTTGTGTAAAGATACATGGGATTTGGGGAGACAAGCAGAGAAAAGCAAATACTGATTGAATAATTTTGCCCGTTTATTTTCTCACAACTGGATGAAACACTGAATTGTAAACTAAGCAGCTGCCTCAGGTGCTACAATTTTAGCATCACCTATTTGTAGGAGTACCTTGCGTGGTTAACGACCCTGGGTCTCAAGCAGTTTCCATCTGCACTTTCTAAGATTTGGGATGCAATAGCCTCCTGCATTCTGAGCCTCAATACCTGTCAGAGCCTCTGAAAATTGTCTTCTTACAGTTATGCATACAATGAATAGTGTATTCTCATATAAATAACAGAAGGAATCTGCAAATTCAACAGCGCTTCTTTACTATTTTATTAAACATATAAGTTTAGTTAGGGTATCCTTGAGTTTTCTTTAATTAGTAATCCCCTGATCAATGCCTGAGCAGTGTCCTGGTTTTGTGCTGACCAGTACAGGAGAAATACAGCCAGTCACACAAAAGTCCATCCTAGATTTTTAGTATGTATCACATTATACCAAAATATCCCTACATATATACGGAGTTGTGCTGAATATGAATTAATTTTGCTGTTCTACTGATTTCTGAAATTACGGAGGTGTTGAAACCTTGGAAGTTTTATTTTTCAGGAATTTGTGCTGATGTTTTCCACCTTTAAGTGCCTGGTCTGCTGTTTTAAAACACTGAGCTTTGCTTTATAGTATCGAATTTTAAATAATCTTCTCCTCAGCCACAGCTGAAAACACATGAAACCATAATTTTGCATTATTTCCATGTAAAGTTAGTAAAAGTTCATGAGATACCGGCCTTAATTTTACTGGAGACATAAATGAACTGTAAGATTTCTTGGAGGACATTTGCAGTATTATATACACAAAGATAAATAAAACCAAGAATGGTTGATTTTATTTGAAGTTTTATTTGAATATGTCTCACACAGGTTTTTAATTAATAGATTTTTTTCTGTCTGGCCTATCAATTGCTATTATTCTTATTCATCTGAATTGAATAAATCATGGTTGTATATATCTCTCTTATACTGCTGAGATATATATACCCCTCTTCCTCTTCACAGGAGTGGCTTCTCATGCATGTTTTAAGGCATGTTTGATTTTGAGGAACTGAATGACAGAAGATGAGCAATAAGTATCCTATTCAATGCAAATCCTTTTGCTTAGGATTTCCCTCCATCTTTAAGCATTAGCTGTAAAGTAATCAGCTTAAACTAGTGTGAATTGCTGTTTTGAGCAAATGAATACAGTTCCGAATTCTGTTCCAGTTTTTTTTGTTTGTTTGTTTTGGTTGGTTGGTTGGTTGGTTTCATTTTTGGTTGGTTATTTTGTGGGATTTTTTGTGGTTTCTTTTGCATTTTCGAAGAAAGCTTCTTCCAAACTGATTGAAGTTTAGAATAGTTTATGTCTTGAATTTCCCTGGAGTTTACTTAGATTTTGCAGTCAGTGTGCAGCGCTGTTCATCTGATGTCTGTTCCTTATCTGTCAGTGACACTCAGAAGAGCAGATAAGGAAAAGGGATGGGATTCTGGATGGATGGTTAATCCTTAGCTTTCACTAGGTAAGGTGCCCAGGTGAACAGATGAGTTCAATCTTGTCATGGAGCCAAAAAAGTGACAACTTTCCAACCCCGAATAGAGGGGAGAATTCTGACAGAAATTTGAGCTGCAATAAATCCTGGAGCTCTTTCTGGGCTAAGGCAGGCCACAACCTTTAAATTGCTGCCATCTACACCTAAAGTCATGTTCTAATGCAGACTTAAGATGGCAATACTTGGGAGAAGAAAAAACCTGAGGGGACTTCAAATATAGGTAGCACGTAGGAAAATGATACTTGGCTTCAGGCACTGGGTGAGAACAAACCATAGTAAATCTATAAAAGGACAACAGACAGCAGTATGAAAGGAGAAAAAAAGAAAGAAGAATGGGACTTTGAATGACTTCTGCGATTTCACAATGCCAAGATGGACAGAAGTAGAATTAAGTGTATACTGGTGTGAACAAATATGGGATTTTACATTCAGACCACTTTCTACATCAGTCACTACATTAAATCCTACTCATGGAAACAACTAAATTTCATCATTCTTGTCCTTCTATTGAAACATATCTGAGAGTCATCGTTCTCTTTTTAATTCTTTAAAAAATGTTCTTGTTTACATCTCATTCTTTACCTCGTGAGTGGAACCAGGCAATCAACACACTGTGAATAAAATAAAAGGATCTCTAATGTCATTCGCAAAGATGAAAACGAGATCATCAAAATAATTGAACTCTGTCATCCTTTCACCTTCAACAGACAGGAGTGAGGAGTGAGATCCCTAAACACATAATTCAAGTGGGAAGTTCATCAACATGTATAGATTTTCATACTGCTCTGATAAAAATAGTCAAAAACAGCTGTTGAGTTTGAACATAGTTTTTCCGAAAGGTGAACTGGATAGTGTAATTTTTGGTCTCTCTTATGTCCTTTATCCTGTAATGCAGAACTTCCACTCTCATCAGTGCATTTCCTTCTGTTTTCATGTATAGCTTTGTTTAAATTCTATTCATAAGTAGTTCAGTACTAAATAATACTTTACATATGAATATGATTAAGAAATCCAGATACAGTTCTACTGGCTTCATGAGTGTCATTCATTTTTGTAGCCGTTATCCTAAGTTTTGTTCAAATTCTTATGCTTCTTTAGAAACTTTTTTAGGCTGTTTTGGTCTGAAAGTGTGTCTAGGTATCTGGGCAGATTGTCCCACTGAGATTCAGCTTTTTCTTAGCATTTTCATAGGATATTCTCCTAAACAAATTTAGAGTAGCAACATAGCAAGTAGTTAGATTCGTATTTGGTGAAATGAAGTGTTGATGAATTGTCTGTGCAGCTGATATGTGGGGTAAGGCATGTCAAACTCATAATGATTTTTGAAGCTAAGGGACACAGCTTTCAGCTTTAGGAGTCTATGTTTCCTTATAGCAGCTAGAAACATTTTTGTGCATGTGCTCAACTTCTTTAAATTTCATGTGATCAGCAAAAGATATAGTGAGCTCTTGATGCTGCTGAACTCTTCAGTGTACGTAAAACTATGAGTACTTCCATCATTATACACTTACTGTATTATGGAAGCTATTCAACCTTGATACTCAAACTTCCCTGCCTGACTTTCTTAGGACAATGAGATCTGCCTACCTGGGGCTGAGAGTCAGAAGTGTCCAAGCATCAGCCATTTGTAACACATGTCCTATTTTTTTTTTCCTTCCTTTAGTTGGTGTTTTTAGCTTGCAAAGTTTTCAAATCTCTTCACATTTATAAGTAATGCATTGACTTCAGCTGTTTCAGTGAGAGAGTACTTTTTGAAGAAAAGGTTGCTAAAAGAGGTGTTTGCAAATGGTTTGTAAAATACCAGAGTTAGCTATTTAAAAAAACCTGAAAAGCAGGCCAATATGCAGTGGCAATTGCAACAATTTCAAAGCTGAGGGGCAGGGGTGCAAGCTCAGGCAAATGCAAGACCCAAATTGGATGATTGGTATTGTTTCAAAACAATTGGCAGCATGCTTTTTGACTGCTGTTATCAGCACTGGGCACCTTTCTCTCTCATCATATCTCTGAAAACCGTGGACAAAAAACGTCTTAGAATTTTTTTAATGTGTGACAGAAAAAATAAAAACTGGTGTATTTGTATTCATCTGTATGAAATGGCTGATTCCAAAGGAAATGTAATTTTTTCTGATGGTTCATCATCATACACTTGCATATAGTTATGCCCTATCATGAATGAAGGTTGAATTTAGGCTGTTAACCAAAACTATTGAATTGACTCTTTTAGCAGCTGGGTTCTGTTGTTGTAACTAAACATGACTCCAACACAAATTGCTCAGCATTTTAGTAACGTATATATATGTGTGTATATTTGATACATGACACTTAATAAGTAAACTGTTAATGGAGCCATTTCTGAAAGATACAATAAAAACAAGAGTTTTATTTGAAGAAAACTAAAATTGGACTTGTCTTTTTCCTTTGCTTTTTTCACTCTGTTAATTCTTTCATCTATTGGAAAGAAAATTTAAGTGGGTGATACTTAACATTACTCTATCAACTTCGACTGCACTCTCACAAAAAAACCCCCAAATATAAAGAGGGTTATTATAACACAGATGGAAGGAAAATTTTAATTTTTTGTAAATATGTCAACATGTGATATTCAATCCCTTTTCTCATTTTTCACACCTGACACTTAGGCTCATATTTGACATAGAGTTAACCTGATCTCTTTATATCATTTATATAAGCGCTATTTTCATGGAACTCAGCTAAACTCCCACTGGATGAGTCTGGTTTCTTCTGCTTGATTCTTAGATGGTAAGTGTTCTGAGTCAGGGACCATTCCTTTGATCCTTTGTTTGCTTGGTGGATAATGCAGTTGTTATAGAGATTAGAACAATAGCTCTGACTAACAAAAGGTACCTCTGTCTAAGAGGTGTGACTCACAAGCTGTTAATCGGTTTAGCTGGAGCAATTTAAGATGACAGCGCCTTCAACTCTCTGACTCCCCCTCTTATGGAAATTAAACCCCCAATAGTAGGAGTGATACAAACAAACCCCATGCCATCCCTTCATTTGTCTCAATGTAACAGCTCTGTGTTTTAGTTTATCAGCTGTCATAGAAGCTTATAAATTATGCATTTATGACAATATAGAGGCTTGACACCATGAACTGTGAAAGCTGAGGAGCAGACACCTGTTTCCTTCTGCCGTCCAAATTTAGGGCAATAACTTCTGATTGGAGCAAGATAAATACTTTGGGTGTCAACACTTTCAATTGTAAGAGCTAAATCAGTGTTCACAATCTAAATGTATGTGTGGGAATAATTCAATTGAGTTCAAAATAAGTAATTGACCTGTTATTTTGGCAGTGTTTCAGACGGTACAATCCTATGTAGTCATATTATCTAACAGTATTATTCTAGTAAAGGTCATTGCACCATCTGAATGTATGGCTCTCTGTGACACCTACTGCTAGTTCTTGGCTTCATGACTGATTTATTATTGCTCCTTGACAAAACATCTTGACTTTTGAACTCTTTTTTTTTTTTTTTCAGTTGCACAGGACAAACTGGAAATGGATACACCATCTTCCGAAGTCTTGTAGAAGTCACTTTTATAATCATTATATCCTCATGTCTGTGATTTGATGGCCAAAATCCTCAGTCAGTGTCACAGGCAACAATAACAGCTGAGATAATAACGGCAATAGAAATAGTACTGGTAGCAGAAGTAGCATTCAGATTTGCTCTTTGTATTTCTGTTGGTTGATGAACACAGCGATTGAATGTTTGAAGCACTGCAAGTGTGGCTGTGCATCTAACTTCCACATTTTTACAGCAGCATTGTTCCAAGACAGTAGCATTTGACAGAAGGGGGAACAAACTTCAGTGAGGTGGATCTGACTAGAACACCCACGCATAGACAGGATAGTAAGTTGCTCTGCCAAATACTATGATTGGATCTTCCTTATAGTAGGGTAAAATAGAGAGTTTGGAGCGGTCTTCTCAAGGCTGACAGAAACATCATTAGTTGCTCTTCAAGTGCCATCCAGCTTTATTATCAACAAAGAAGGATTAATTGATTATTATTGTAGCTATAAAGACAGTAATGTGTCTGGAATATCTTTGAAGCTTTTGAATCAATCAAATGTAAACTCCCTGTCTAGAGAACAAGAAAGTATTAAAAGTGTTGATCTTTCTAGCTAGTCTGACCTAAGGTTGCAAAGAGAGTCACTAGAAAAAGGTTAATCAAAGTTGAAGAAAAAACACAAAAAACCCCTGAAACAACAAAACCCACCACCATCGAGAATGCCCTCTCCCTCTGAATCTGAATGAGATGAAAACAACAGTTTTTAGATGTTTTCCTTCCCCTCATTCTGTTCCCAGAAACCTTCACTGTACTAAATAACTTCAAGTGGTACATGCTGGGCAAAGCTTAGATTTTTCTTATAATTCACTCTATGAGTAGAAGAGAATTCATCTTCATTGAGCCAAATTTTTTGATATTGTAGACGAATGATGTTTTTTAAACTTCAGTAGAGTTGTATCCCTTCCAGTCAGCAGAAAATTGCACCCATTCCTTTTCATTTTATGTGATGCAAAGGATTTTCATAACAAAGTAGGGCACCATAGATGGGAAACTTCCTGTTTCTCATCTGAAGTGAAAATATCCTCTGCTTTGCTGTATATCTGTCAAGTAACAAATGGGTTGTGTTCTGAAGCAAGGAAATCCCATCAGTTATTTCAAGAGCAGGCCCTGTCACATATGCTGCAATCTCCGATGACCCAGTGCAAGCTGTCTGATTGCAAAGCAATGAAAAGCAATTTGAGTGAACTGACACACAAATCATACACAGCTTCTCCCCCTCCCCCATCTTCTCTCTTCTTCCTTTATTTTCTTCTCTTCGTTTACTGCATGTGTGGGCAATCTTTCTAGTGGTTATTTACCAAATAAAGTTATATCAGGCATGTAGAACAGAATTACTGTGATTCTGCTACTCAGAGAACTCCTGCGGGCGTCTCCTACCAGATATTTGTATATGAATTTTGTTCTAAAGGTGAGATTAGTCTGAAAGGTTCATTTTTACATAGCTAAATGAAAGGAAGAGATATGATTAAGTGCATATGTAGTGATGACAGATGGATAGTGAAACACACTGATAATGTTACTAAAAGAACAGGAAAGATCTCAGTATACATGTGAGTATATAAATTACATTGTAGATGAAGAAAGGGCAAAATTAATTTCTTAGATTTTGTACATTTAATTTCCTCTGTGTCTGTTCTCACTGTTTCTTGATTGGCATCATAGGACACAAAAGTACATCATCCAAACACCATCACTTTTACAGAAATACAAGTTACAGTGGAGCTGTCATATATTTAATGACAAATTCCTTTATTATCCCAAGAAATATCAGAATACCTATTTTCTCTTGTGATTTATTATTATTGCTTAATTATGGGCATAACTAAGGTTGAAAATACTATCTCAGATTTCACAGAGGATATGTATATAACTAAGTATACCCAAGTACTCAGTCTGGTATGGGCATGTGGGACTGAACAACTGTTCAAACTTGTAGAACAAGAAAAATGAACATATGTCAGTTGGTGAGTGATTTCTCTTCTTAGTTCCTGAACCTGCATTTTTATAAGAGGAATAGAAATTGGCAGTAGTGTACTATCTGTGATTGGTAACGGCAATGAGGGATGGTTACAAAAAGTAGATACCATTTTGCTTGTGAGAGTTAGAACTGCAGATAAACTGAGAAGAGTTTGCTTGTTACTGGGTTTAGATGAACTAAGCACTAGGAATGGGAGTTTAGGTATTTGTATGCTTTTTGTTTGATCAGTAAGTATGCAAATATAAGAAATTAAGATGTGGGGTTTCTGAAAGAAACATAAGGCATGAGTGAGTTCATTCTATATTGGAAGACCTGGCCTAAAAAAAAAAGGAGGTTAGCTGCTATAAAGACCTTGCATTGCCAACTAAGTTATTTGGAGAAGATTAGCACTTCTCAAAAGATGCTTACAGTTCCAAGGTCAACAGCTAACTAGTTATTAGGACTACATCAATTAACACGTTTTGAATTTATTCCATTATTTCAGAGAAGCTAAAAAAGGTGGAGCAGCTTCCTTTCAGGAAGAGGGAATCCAAGCATGAATTTCAAGCAGAAGCAGAGATTGCAGTGTATACAGGTTTAAAATGAGATAATCATTGCATCATCTTCTTGCAAGAATTTCTGAGAACAGCTGAATAATAACAAAACAATCATTTGGCTTTTGCTTTAAAGAAGTCCTAAGAAAACAGAGACTTGACTTTTTGCTGTGCCACAATCACAGTAATGGTTGGTGCCTCCCACCCTTATGGATACTCACAGTTTCTAAAAGAGTAACTGTGAAAGCCAAAGACTCTCTTAGTGAAGAAAATAGTAATGTTGGCTGTCACCTTGGTGGAGGATAGAGCAGACATTTTGTTCCTTTGCTTTAAGAGGAAATGGAACATAAATCACAAAGAAAAGAACCCACAACAACACAGAAGTTGGTTTATATCCCAGAAGATTCCAAATTGGACACAAATTTTTTGTTTAACATAGATTGATAATAAAAGATTCCTATATTCTGTAGATAAAAATGGAGACACGAAGGCATGTCATCAGTTTATGAGTATCAAAAGACGGATGAAACATGTTTTAATCCTCTTCTTTTGCATTCATGCCTGATGATCAGCTTCTCAGTGTTATTTAAGATGCCAAGAATCCAGACCATTCTGTCTTAGGTAAGGACCACCTTCTCCTTTGAGTTCCTTTTCAAGTCACTCACTGCAACTCTGTTATCATCAACATGGCATGTAGTTAGGTTAATAGTTGAATTTGTTACTTCATGAAATAACAAAAAGTTACTAGAGAGGTGCAGAGTCTATATGTAAAAAGTCAGAAAATGAACCTTATTGTCACTTCTTCATCTGTAGCTATTCCTTTTGAGTTCTCTGAGACTGATCTTGAGTCTGAAAAGCAACTAATGGCTTTGAGTGCTTTAACAGAGCATTAGCAGAACAGGAAGAGTTTGACGGATTTACACACTCCCAGCACAACAAATTCTTTAGTCCTTTTTGTTGCCATAAATGTTGAGTCATTTGAATGCAGGCAGCAAAGTTTCTCTAGATTTGTATCCATGAAACAGTGACACTTGGTGCAGCCTTGAGACTATTTAGTTTCCTTTCATCTGAATTCATTTTAGCTCTTGGACTCCATTTAATTGCAGCATTGTTTAGAGTTACAAGGATTTGTCATAACTGTGCTTTTGCCTTTGGATTAAGATAGGTTGTTATGAGTTATGCAGGAAAAAAAAGTCTGTCACTCCACCTACCTAGGACATTTTCTGGATGTGTGCAGATTACCCTGTCAAATTACTCAGATTCCTGTTAAACTGTGATGGGTTACTTCATTTGCTGCAGTCCATAATTATGAAATGAAAGGGTCAAGATGTGTTAGCTTTGACTTTTGCTTTCCTGACTTTTTTGACTTTGAGGTAGTCGTTTAGGGGTTCTTAGTATATTATATGAAGACTGCCCGTGGGAGTGTCTGTTTTCATTAGCTATTTCATCCTATACTGAACCTACATTACACTAATACCAATAAATATCTTTTTTTTACGCTTACATAGTGTTTTTCAGAGCAGTGCAAAACACTGAATGGACCTCATATCACTTTAATTTGTCAGCCCTGGCTATTTAGCTCCCTCACAGTTATCACAGATATTCTTACTTTTGCATAAAGGAGAATAGCAGAAATATCTATTGAGCTGGGAAATCCTGATGCTTTAAAATGGTGGTGACTATAAACTACATTTCTAGAGGTACATATTAAATATCTATTGTTAAGAAATAAATTAAATTCTGCAGTGTGCTTCAGGATAGAAGAAATAGAGTAGAGTACTATCTAACTTTCAAAAATAAATTTTGGGGACAAAATATCAATATAATCAGAGTCAATTTTTCATATATTAGTAGCTGATCTTTTCAGAAATGGCTGAATACAGAATTTCCAGTAATTTCAAAGTGTCATGTTTCCCATTGCTGTAAATGTACTTTACAATAGTTGGTGAGCATGGCAGTAAAATTTATTGCTTGCCAATAACTATGCATCAGCTCCCTAACATTGGAGAATATTTGATGCAGGTGCCCATGGTTAATAATACTTCTCCCTTCAAGCAGTGTTACTCAGCATTAACAAACACATCATAATCAACCTGTATGTCTTTCAAAACATGTAGTTAATAATGATAAATTTGTATTCAAACATGTTTGTGTGTTATAGACTGGATGGATTACATTGCTTACATATAATATAATCACACACCAGTCTTGTGCATGCATATATATAGTTAGTATGATGATGAAGGGAAGAATCTCATTTGATTAAATAAGGAGATGGTGCTGATTCTGCCTCATAAAAAGAAGACTATTAATGTCTATGACAACTCCTTTTTGCTTTTTTGGGGTCTCACAACTGACATCTCCCTTTCCTCAGCTGAAGTTGCTCCTCAAAGTTACATAGAGCTAAACCCCCTCACTGCCTTGTGTTCCTATGGATATTTCTGATAGTGTAGAATGACTGTAAAATGGAGTGAAAATCCAAATCTCACCATAGCTGGAAAAGTGAGGCCAAGATTTTCTCAAGTAAAAGAAAGTAAATCTTGGTTCTCATGAGTTAAACTGATGTTCATCAGAAATATCACCAATAATTAGTGTAGCAAGCAACTATTAAATTGAAATTAAGCCTAATAGTGATTTTTGGTACACTCTGTTTCTTCAGTAGATAAGCTACACCTCTGATGAATGCAGAGTTTGCCTGTACTTTTTCATTAAAAAATGAATTTATAATATAAATTATATTTTTATCAGTTTAATTTTAAATTATTTATGATTGTGATTATCTGCACTTGATCTGCAGTAATCTGTGCTCAACTGAAAAATAAGAGATTAGTTTTACTATACTGTTTTTTTCTTTTTACAGGGACCTTTCCATGTAATAATCTACTAGCTGTCAAATTGCCAACATCCAGTAATCAGTCAAGATATTGCTTGGACTAAAGACATAAACAATCTTATAGATTCAATTATATATCTAAAATGATTTAGTGGATTAACTTGTTTTTTGCACATTTTGGCTGCAATGCAGTGTAGTCTGTTGCTACATATTTCATAAATCTCTAACTCTTTTAATTAATTTCACATAGAACTGAATAGAAACCAGAATTTTCAGTTTATGGAAAAGTCTGCTGCTTTGAAATGTATGAGACCAATGGAAAATAAGCAGTATATACATTTGTCTGAAAGCATATCTATCAAGAAATAGTAGAATGATGGTTTAATATAAACTGAAATATTTATTTTCTTTGAGCAGCTTAGATGTTTCTTTGGAAGCACTAAAAAATGAAAGTGGTTCAATTTCAGGAAAGGAGAACTGAATGTAACTTTTACACAACTTTAAAAAATGTATACAGAGATAAAACAATGGTAGTACCAGCTTTTCTAGAAGCAACAAGAATATAAGAATTTTCATATGAATAATCATATTGTTCTAATCTGTAATGAAATGTATTTTCCTTACAAAAAACTTTTTCTAATAGCATACCTGTATGATGAAAGTGATTTCACAGTAGTTGTGCTATGAAATTTATTGTATTCACAGTTTTTGATTTAGTAACACACTGGCAGAAAAATGATGCATTGGAGCTAATTAGGTTATTTTCCATTGTATATTTTAAGGTAGGTTGTGATTTCCTGCCATACATGGGGCCCTCAGTGCAAATAAAAGTAACATAGAAACCCTTCAACTTACACAGTTTGTTTTCCAGAGTATATTTGATCGTTTACGATATCTCAATTTTTATCCTGTCCATCTCTCTATTGCCATGATATAGCGCTGCACCTCCTGAATATTCATAAACCATTGCATAACTGTGATTTTTACTGTATCAATGTAGAAAATGCAGACTTACATTGATAATAGGTTATTTATACAGTGCTGAACAAAATCCACCAAACAAAATGTGTAATATGTTAATTTCTACATGACAGACAATGGTGGCATTGCCATTTAAACCATTGATTCAAAGCCAATGGTCGAGCACTTGAAGATGACAAAAACACATTTTCTGACAAACCCATGGTCTTTCTAAATCCTACACAACAGAGAAACTGTCTAGCGTATCTAAGGTTTGCTTAGATTTAGAAGTCAAGTTCCTTATGAAAATAGGATTGATACTAAAAGCAAATTAATTTCACCAAATGTTGGAGATATAAAAATTAGATGACTGGTACAAAATAACTTAGGAAGAAACACATCTGGATGAGTGTTTTATTTAATTTATCATGTACGGCCATCTTAAAATGAAATGAGTCATTCACTGACACGGCCCTCTCTCTCCACACACAATACAGGGAAAGCTAAAATTTGATTTGAGAGTTAGCCCTAGGTGGGTAAAACCAGTAGAGATAAAATCCACATACAGAAGTTTAAGGTTTTTTGCTTCTTCTACTCAGAAATTCATTCTTCAGATTTTAGGAAGTAAGGAGATATCAAGAAGAATAGAACCAGAAAGAAGGAGGAATAACTGAGCACCACACTCTTCCTAGTCACAATTCCTGGTTACCTTGTTGATTTAGCCTCCTTTTGCATGCTGGTAAGCAATCAAATGAAAGCTCAAAATGCTTTACCATACCTGATTGTGGACTTTGTTTGGGGATTTTGGCTGCTGCTTCGGGGCTGGAGGTGGCACGCATACGCTGATTGGCAGAATTGTGGATGCTACTTGGGACAGCTGCTGAGATGTTTTTACGAGGTTTCATGTCTTGCAACCACATTGGGGATGCCTCAAAGGCTTGCATTCGCCGAGAGTGGCTGTTAGCATTGACTTTGAGAAATGCCTGGGCCTTGTATTCCTGAAGGTCTCCATAGTTGGCATCGGTCACCCTGCACTCATACAAGCCTTCATCCTTTTTCCTCACTTTTGAAATCTGCAGCTTGTGGGAGATGTCATTCCCTTGTACTTTCACTGTCTGCAAATTTGCCAGGAAAAGAAAACAAAGAAGCAAATATGTTGTCAGGAATTTTTCTTTCTCTGCAAACTCTACTGACTCTACTGACATAGTGCCAAATTAATCAATGGTGTGATTGTGCTTTCTGCAGGGAGGTTACTTCAAGGATGAGTATGGCTAATTGTGTCTATGAGGATGCCTGACATTTTTTTTCCAAATCTGCTTAGATGGTTTGCTCTGAAATATAATTAGCCTGAGACAAACAACCCAAACTACCATGCTCATTTCAATTAATTGCTTAAAATCATGAACATTCTTAATGAGCTTTCTTATGTAAACCTAGTATCTGTGCACTTCATTGGTTAAACCTTTCCAGTTAGTTGGTTTAATTGAATAATTCAGTTTTTGAACTAGTGCATTAACAATTTTGCTGGAGATGTTTGACAAGATTTAAACTACATTAATAACTATTTATTAGATTCGTTTGTACTCTTCACTAAATTGAAACTGTATATTTGACATTCAGTTTATGTCCTTAAAGTGTATCCAAAGCCTTGGTATTTTTCATCTGTTAATGATAACAAGACATCTTGTGTCAGGTAGTCCCTTTTGTCTCATTTATATGAGTATGTACTTACTAGAAGTTATATGTCAGTACATATTCAAGACTGATTTAAGAGTTGTCAGCTAAAAAAAGACTCCTGTTATATTTTTAATTGATTTTAATATTTGAAGGCAACATAACATATTTTTGTTTCAGATAATTAAAACACATGAGTAAATTATACATTCAGAAATACGTGATAGGTATTAAGATGCATTGGGAAAAGTTAACACAGGTTTCTTCCTGTATATTCATCACTTTGGAGAATTTATATTTCATTAATGTTCTCTTTCCTTCTGAATTAATATCTGTTTCCCCACCAGAAGTCAGTTAAAACATGTTCAGTGGGATCTAAAACTTTGCCTTTGAAGAACTACCGAACCTGGTTTACTTTCATTATTACATAAACGTAGATGCAAAGGTTGTTTTGTGCCATATCAACAACATCAGGATGATGAATACATGGCAGTTCGCAAAAGTGGAGAAGTGTTAGATTGAAGCTAGGCACGTATTATTGGTGATTGTAGAACACATTGTTTCTGATAGCTTGGCATACTATAGTCACCAGTGTTGGCAAAGCACCTATTCTGCCTGCTTGATAAATTGAAGAGCAATACTTGTGAATATGTTATTGCTTTAAGGTGCTGGATGGACTTTATAGCCTGTTGTGTTGTACCCAGCTCAGAATTTATACTTGGCAAACTGAGTCGAAAGTATGGATTGCACACTTACAAGCACAACGTATGTGATATTAATTACACAGAAAGTGCTGGATAGTTATTTAAACCATATTCAATAATAATATGTCTCTACTGAACAATTCATGTTCAGCAAAAGGATTAAAGAAGTTTCATATGAATGGAAAGAGGATGCGTAGGTCATATTTTGCCTTCATTTCCTTCCATACAATAGCCATAAAGTTAACAGTGTTGCATAGCACTGGTGAAAAACAAATTGGTTTTGGCTTTTGCATTTGAAATTTAGAAATTGTTGCTGGCAGCATGTATGCATGTTTTCAGTTTGTCCCCGACTATCATTTAAAACTGATAAAGAGGTGTATTTCAGCAAACATTCAGTATATTTTAACATTTCTTTAAAGATCTACTAAATGCACTTGAAAGTTTTTTCTTCTCTTCATGATGATAATTTACAGTAATACTAATGGAGACTGAGTATGTCTTCAGAAAAAAAGAAAAACCAGCTACATTTGTAATAACTGAATTTAGACATCTATGAAACATTGACTTTCTTTTTATTACAAATGTAAAATAAATGTTTTATGCAAGCTTATAGAAACACTATAAATACCCCATCGTGAATTATTACCATACATAATGAAAGAGATTTGTTGCTTCAGAGATGAGACAAGCTTTAAAGCCTATATTGTGTTTCAGTTCTTATGGATTACTACAGAGATTTTAAAGGAGCCAGTACTGATAAGTAATGAATTGTCTGCTAGCCCCATGTCTAGTGGAATAGTATCGAAAGACTACATGTGGACCTCATTTGTAAGATAGTCTACAAACGTAACTGAAGACACGGTCCATGACACAAATTGTTTATAGTGTATGGTGAGAATTATCATATGAAATATAAGTATGGCTAGAATAAGCATTGTTTTGAACATAGTGTATCTCAATTCTCATTTATAAATGCCCTTCAGCTATGCCTTGCTGTACTTTGACCTGATGTAATTATTTGGTTAGTTAGGCATAAAAACAGCACAGTAAAAGATTTAACAGAAATTATTCACCTCTATTTGTTGCTGTTTTAAGTTTTGCTGATACTTACAGCTTTGACTGAAGCTAAAGGGCACTTCCAAAGGGATTTTGCTGGAGGAAGGGAAAACCCCTCTGGGCTCATAGAGAATACTCATGCTGCAGTATCCGCTAAATATCTGTGTCTTTCCACTGCAGTGAGCACCACACCATGACCCCACCACTACACATTTCTTGGGATGCTGAGGAGGGAGGGTCTGAGCTATTCTGAGGTCAGAAACAGCCCTGTGGCTGTGCCTGACTCAGGACATGGATCTGCTGAGGAAGAGATCCTTTCCCTGGACAAGGGCTGGAGCAACGCTGTTTGTAATTCTGTTGAGGCAACATTCTGGTTTAATCTCCAAACAGCAGATTGGTAACTCTGGTGTCAGAATCTTACTTTCTTAAAAAAGAGTCTCAGGGGCCAAGAGTGGAAATTACTCCCGAGAGGGAGGTCTTCAACGAAGTCTTTCTGAGCTTTCTTTCTGCCAGAGGGCATGGCCCTGGGAAAGCACCCATTTAAGAAACTGCACACCTCACTAAAGGAAAGTGGAGCTTCACAGACAAATTTCAGTCTTAGAATCAGCTTTGGAACACTAAGGCAGGCTCAGCAGTTGCCCAGGGTAAATGAAAACAAGAGGTACAAGGAAGGATGGGTGCTTCACAGAGTACAGAGTCTGTCAATGAGCCACTGCCTGTGCCATGCTGGCCAATGCCTCCATGCCCAGGGGTGTGGGGGGCCGCATAGAGTGGGGATGTCCTGGCACCTTGCCTTGGACTGGCGAGGAAGAAGTCATAGAATCACAGAATCAATTATTTAGGTTGGAAAAGACCTCTAAGATCGCCTAGTCCAACCGTTGAGCTGCGGACTGCCAGCCTCCTGCAGCCTGCGGTGTGGATGGGAAGGAGACGCGGGGCAGGAACAGACTCGGCCCTCCGAGGGATGAGCTCTGACTGGGGAAGGGACCCCCGGCCTGCGGCGCAGGAGGCTGCCCGCGCCCTGCGGCGATACTCACGCTGATCTTCGTGCCGTCGCTGTCCAGGTCCCGCTCGGGCAGGAGCTCCACCTGCAGGGAAAGGAGCGCCGCTGTGGGTCGCCGGCCCCCGCCCCGCTCCGCGCCCCGCTCCCAACCCGCCGCGGAGCCC
>VZRE01014751.1:0-17769 GCA_013396775.1 Cephalopterus ornatus
GAAGGGGAAGGGAAGGAAGTGGCATCTTCACTGTTTGTGAGTTGGTCATATGAGAATTGCAGTCCAGTTGTTAAAATGTAGGCTGCAGATCAATCAGCTATAGATCTAAGAGATGGAACTTAAGGAGCTTCTTAGTACTGTATCACTCAGTGCTGCCAACTTTCACTTTTTCTTACCCTGCTTACCAATTTAGTATTTCTCAAAGTCCCACCTCCTGAAGGCAAACAATTTGAAATGAGAAGAGCAGGATAAATTGCCCTAAAATATTCCATCTGTTTTAGTTTTAGAGAGATATTGTGATCTGAGAGCTACCAGATGGGAACTCTATCAAAAAAGTACTTTTTTTCCTCTAGGAAATGCTAAGTTTTAAAAATTTAAACCCATAACAGAAATCTAACAGTTTTGACAAAAGTTCTCAGATCCAGACTAGAATTAGTATTCATCAGATAAAAGGGATTCCAAAAGAAAGTAACATGGAAAAATTGCTTTGAGATATGCATCTATGGGTATGTGTTACACAACCAATAAGACTAAGATCTACCAGGATCATTTACTTGAGTTCATCAGAAAAGGCAAAGGAAGAACTCTAACCTGCTCATCTTTCTGGGTTGAGACTATTTTTCTGTCTCGGGCTTTGTGGAGGTCTGAAGGTAGCAGATATTACTTACTAAGTGTTGGACTTGATCCTTGTGGGTCCCTTCCAACTCAGTATATTCTATGATTCTGTGATTCTGTGATTTTTGAACAGAGCATAATACATGGGGGCTGTGGCTGGAACTCAATAGGAGAGAAATAAAGTTATCATGAGCACCTTTACATAACTAGTTTCACTTTAAAAACCACTTCTATCATTTCACTCCTTGACTTCTTCTAAAGTTCTGCCAAAATTTCTTGTTTCTGGGAAGTGCCAAAGCATTTTGCAGGCAAACTTCCTGACATACCAATTGCACTCCATTTTTAATTCCTCTTGTTGTTTCTATATAGATGATTCCCTCTTGATCTAGACTTCTTTCTTTAGCTAATTTTTTTCCCTATGAAAATGCATATCCTGGCTTTCTCTGTCAGAACAAAGGTCACTGGAAAAGAGGTGGAGAAACTGGGGAGAAAAAAAAAAAAAGAAAAAAAAGACTACCGAGATTATTCACCTTCCATCACTCAATACACACAGCCTTGCCAAGCCAGAAAATGACCAAAGACTAGAAGATGGGAGGAAAATGGAAAAGGGATATTCCTTCCCCATTTTAGACCATATTTTCTATCACCAGTGTGATTCAGTAGTCTAATCCTTGCGGGTTAGCAGAATCACTCAGAGCAGTAGTGTTGCAGGCATGTGTTGAAACATCATTCTTTGAAGTTATATAACTTGCCAAATAATAAGGATAAACATGTTTCTGTAGTAGAAAGCAGTATTGGGCATCCCATTCTTGAATAGACTGTAATTAATGTTGTGTGGTGGTTGGTATCTCAGATATGGAAGTAGTTGTTTTGGTGAAAATTAGTTCCCTGTTAAGTCTCAGCTTGCCAAAAAAGTTCTCAACCAAAACCAAGACTGCATGTGAACATCACTGGGAGAGCACACATTTCCACACAAAGGTTGTGAGCAGCAGTCAGCACTTGTATAGCACTGGTCTCCAGACCACTTACAGGACACAAGTAGTCTAGCATCGATTTGAATGGCACCAGCACTATTCTGCCATCTAGTATTGCTTAGAAAACCCATATAAAAAACATGATGTAATGACCAGAACATAGACTGACATCTGAAATTTTCGTGAGTAGTCAAAGTGGAATAAAAGAAAATAAGAATTTCCTTGGGGTTTTTTTTTATGTGCTGAAAGGATTTGGACAAAAAAAGTGGCTCTCACAAGTTCAGCATCTATTTAGTTTAGATTCATGCCTTTTTGGCCAACTGAAACAACTAATAATGCTGTATTTGTGCTGAAGAGCCATGAGAAAGCCTCAGAGAATGGAAAGTGCCGGTACAAAGGAACTGGGCAGACACAGCAAGGAATACTTGGCTACAGAAAATCTAAGGAGTTTTTCTGGATGTGGAAAGAAAGGAGCCAAAAATAGACATGCACTCACAGTTTTATGGAATCAGTACAGAAAACGCTCATCTCCCAGTGCCCCAAAAAAGGAAACTTTTCGGAGACTGACATAAAGATCTCCTGAAGATCTTTATTTACTGAACAGACTTCAAGCACACAACACACATATAGTTGCAACTCCACAGTCAGTCATACAAGTCCTTTAAATCTACAGCACCTAATATAAACCAGCCTACTTAAAAATAAGGCATTATACCTCTGAGACACTGCCAAAGTCACTCAGCTGCCATGGGAGTGCTCTTGCCTTGAGAGCAAAACAGATCTCATTTCATTTTCATGCATTTGATTTTTAAATGCAAATAGCTTCTACACATACACATGCAGAACTCCGAACAGTTTCATATTGATTTCTTGTTTTAAACAAATTTGTTCTGTGCTCATACAGCAGAATGACTACTGTACTTTTTCAAGTTATTATGAAAGCTTTCAACATCAGCTATGTTAATCCATAACATACACTATGCAGGCTGTCACTGATAAATCAGACATTAGAATCAAACATTTTACCCACATAAATGTGGTGATTACTGCCATGGAGATGGCATATATAGTGAAGGAGACAGATGTCACTCATTTCACACACTTCCCTTCACAGCACTTCATTATTGCTTTGTATGCTGCAGACAGGTTTGGCAACGTTTCCCAGTTAATGTGGTTTGCCCATGCCCAAAAACTGGGAAAAATTTGTTATTGCAGATTATCTCATTATGTAGATCTGTAACCTCAGAACAAAAATAACTCAGGCTAGAACTGCTACTCCATATGGGAAAGATTTCTCAATACAAATCCATCACAATTTTCCCTTCTCACTCCCTGGGCTTTGTTCTTATCTCAGGCACCAAGCTTGCTCCATGCCCAAACTGATGGAATCAAAACTGACTCACTCCTGACTGCAGGTTAATCTTTGACTCTATCTCCCAACACAAAAGGGTGCAGAGATCATTGAAGAAATTATACTATAAACAACCACCTTAACCTTGACAGGTTCTTCTCTTTTATAGCTGGATCAAATCACTCCAAGAACTTTCCTTCTGCAATTGCTTGTGCTTGTAATGACCATCAAATCAATGTCAAAGTGCTCAACAGTGATTGCAAGTCAATCTTTGATGCTACCTCCCAACACAAATTAGTAACAATAATACTGAAAAAAGCCCAATAACTATTGGAGGGGGGAATAGCAAGGTCTGGCTTTTGGCAGTGTAAAATCCAGTTGCCTCCCTCCTACAGCTATGTGTATATAATTTATCACCACAATCACTTGATGAAGCAATGAATTATTGGTGTTCTTCTTCGGAGGTGCAAATTAGAAAAAATTATTAAATGATTCAACTAGTGCCATACAAAGATGCTTTGGCAAAGACAAGTATTGGATATACTTAAAGCCCTTACGCATAAAATTATTTCTGAAGAAGAAAAAACGTTGTAAAGACTCAATGCATCCCACTGAGTTTTTGAGAACCTTTTCAGATTTCAAAGTATCAAGAAAAATTCTTAAGAATCTAGATTATTGTACACAGGAGAGTTGCTTTGTATTTGAATATACCTAAGACCTAAGATACTATTTTTAGAGAAGATATTGAAGAGCAGAGATAGTTAACACAAAGGGAGGGGGACAGAAGAAAAAGCATAGGCAGGGGACAGAAGAAAAGTTACACCTTTTCATGGAGAAGCCACATTGCAAAGGGCTGAAAATGTTACATCACATAAAGGAAAGACAACCCAATCCCCCCCGTCAGTTTTGCAGGTTTCTTCTTTTTTCCTGTACACTTTTCATGGTAATTCAGGTTTAAATCAGACATCAGCCTTTTTGTTTGCTTCTTAATTGAAAAACAAAATTATCAGAATAATACACTCACGCTTTTTTTAGTTATAAAGTGGTGAAAGGCCTTGTGAAAAACAAAGTGGGAAATTTATGTCTCTGGAAGCTCCTGTTCTCCAACTCAGGGTACTCATATCTTAAGTTCAGGTTCCCCGCTGAGTGAACAAGAGTACAGGATGGCGTGGTCAGGGAGCACCCACGATATCTTGAAGGCAAAGGTTCACTTTCAGTCACCCCTATATGAAAAAGAGGAAACACCCCTTTGCACATTGCGCAAAATAAGCCACAGGCATCAGTGGCTGGAGATGCTTCAAATCCATGACACAGCCCACTGAAAGGCCCCCAACATCATCCCTCACAGTCATTCATACGGATATTTGGAATATCCTTCAGGTGAATGAGAAAACTACCAGTGTCCAGCTCTTAGTGAGAAAATTTGGAGTGAAATAATTCCTGTCTTTCCGAAGCACTGTGCAGGCTGGATGATTTGTCACCACATCCTGACACACAGGAAGCAACTTACACAAAAATGACAGTTTCCACAGCTCTCTCTTTCACTCATGAACAGACACATCTGTAAGCTGCTGGTTAACTAAAGAGGTCAGTGCCTCTACGTTCCAGATGTGCACTTAGAAACACAGCCTGACCTGCCAGCCCTGACTCTATAAGTGTTTGACACAGTCTTTTGGAAGCTGTTCATTGTGCTTGTGAAAGCATGAGAAGACAGTGTGGGAACTACTCAGAAACTTAGATTTATTACAACTTAATATCCCCCAGTCAGAGAGTATCCTCTAGTAAACACACGTGTTCCTCTCTTATATTCACCAAGGCCTCCTACACAAGCAGAAATAAAGGCAGAACATCCCAATCTGCTTTCTACTGAAGCCACAATGTGTGTTACCACAAATGCGACCTCTAGTTGAATTTCCTGTTGTGATTTCCTCAAGAAGATTACAGCAACACCAAGAAAAAAGCATGGATCATTAAATTCCACACATCTATGGACAACCCACAACACCATCTCCCTCTCTTTCTGGGAGACAAGGTCTGATTTAGGTTAATATTATCCTCTAGAAACCATATTCTTTTTTGTCCTCACCAACAACCCTTTAAGAAGCAGAAAAAGGAATATAAGACACAAATGAGAAACACGTATTTCAAAAAAAAAAAAAAAAGAAATAAAGAAAAGAAGACCATGACAATCACTCCTATCATCCATCTACTAGTTCAACGCATGACCCAAGATCAACCTCCTGAAAGAGCCACACAAGCACACACAAAACACTCCCCCCACAAAAATGTGCTTGAAATGAAAACATGTGGTGGAAGAGTCATTAAACCTGAATAAACTGACCCAGAGTTCAATAAACAAGCTTTAGGACATTGATGATAAGAAGTGAAAACATCCGGTACAAACATGAATATCACTGCACAGAAAGAACCCTGAGCTACATGCACTCAACTCCCCAGCACACAGAAACAGAAAGACTGTTCTTCCAAATATTTGCTGTTTATTCCCACTTATCTCTTGTTCAGGTACAACACACTTATGTCACAGGGATAGTCTGACACATTCATTTAGTGTTTGGCATGTTTCTGATTACAAAGATTTTTATTACAGACCTACACTGCTGCACTCCAGTCTAGGCCTCTGATTAACTCAGGTTGTTATTTATCAGAACTGTAGATCCTTAAGTAGAGACCAAATATAGTTCATTTCCAATTCTTATCTCCTGAGGTAACACAAGTTTTTATAGCAGCTGCTTTCTAGGTCTAACAGCTGAGATCATGTTGAGCAATGTCCCGAGCTCAGGCCCTGAATGGACACAATCCAGGACAGGCAACAGGACACAAGACCACCAAACCATGACCAGTGGCAGAGCTAAGGCAGAGCATTTCCAGAGAAACCTGCATGCTGGAGGTCTCTATTCAGGCTACTGGTGCTACATTTTTAACCATTAACCCTTCTGCTTTTCCTTTGCCATACATTGCTCCTCACAGACTTATTTTTCTTTATCTTTGGGAGGAAAAATGGTCCTGAAAGGTGAGCTGCAAGAATCAGCAACATTTCTGCTCAAAAGCGTGCACATGAGTTGAAAAACACAGCAAGCACTTACACTTGCCGCCATTAATCTGCAACCACAAAAATTAAGTGTGGGTGGTGTCTTGCACAGCTTAGCCCATTCCCGAGCAACGTTTCCAATTCATTTAACAAATTGCCTATTGCAGTCATTCAGTAAGGCTAGTAGTCGCAGGGAGAGAAGAGAAACATCAGTTCAGATTCTGCTTTGCAGGTTTTCACAGTGGGGCTGTACCTGTGATCTAGAAGAATGAGAAGGAAGAGGATACAGAATGCCACGTCCAATACCTCAGACGGTCACTACAGCATCTCATGGCCAGACACCAATGGTGGTAGAGTTTGGCTGTCTTGATGTTTCCTCAAGTGACTCAATACAGCAAATTCCCAACAGCCAAGGCTGTGCGTTGAATTTCACAGTGTTCAAAGGGATCCCTGAAGGACACCTCCCAGTCTGAATTTGAAATCTCTCATTCATGCAAATCTCACTCCCTCAACAGTGACTGAGGGCAATTCCTGCCCCAAAGGACAGAATTTAGCATGCAACAGGCATTGTTAAGCTAGACCACAATACCTAGACATTTTGAGAAGCAGAAGTTGGGCACAGACCTCTTCGCTGCCGCGATGTGAGGGTTGTCACTTGAAGAAGGAATCTCACAAAGAGATAACATACAGGAGATAACACTTTCTCCTGCTGGACCACCAGTTCTTCTCTAATACACCCACGCAGCATCTAGATGTTATTACTCTGCTAGTCTAGGTGTGATTTATCTAGATCTGACAAGCTCAATGTCCCATTTGGCATATGCCTTTGCAGAGACAAAGGCAAGACACCATCTCAGGAGGGTTTTGGTTACATCTTCCTGCTACCCACTTCCACACTAAAGATCTCCACACTCTCCCACTGCTTTCCCCCTTACTTTTGAGGACCTTTAATGCTTCCATTTCCTTATTTACATTTAAGACAGGTAGCAGTTCTGTGTCTGACTCCTCACAGAGCATGTGATAGGCTGTGTGCCCTGCAGAACCCAGCCTAGCATCAGCTGCCACCTCTCCCTGATCTCACTTTCTGTCTTATGCCTCATAAGGAAATCCAGTGATTTCCTTCCTCTTTCTCTTCCTTCTCCTCCCTCCAGGTGCATATTTTTGTGTCGTGTTTTATCTTTTTTCCTGGACTCTCTACCCACCAGCACCAGTTGTCCTGTACCTTAAGGTAGCCCGGGAGTATTGGATTACCTGGAAAAAACAGGGAGGGCCCTTAGATCTCCCCCTACTCCCTAGCTGATTCACAACACCACTGAAGAGGTTGAGATCCACCTTTTTTCTCCTCTTTCTTGTAGTAACAGCACCACCTTTTGGCTCCCGGCACAATGCTATTTCACATCCGCAGCTGAGCAGTGTCTCTGCAGAGCGTTGACATAATCCCAAACAAGACCTTGTGTGCCTTAACTGTGCTCATATTTCATTTGCATTACTGTTGCCTGGAGAGAAGAGGATCCCACAAGCCACTGAAGTGAGAAGTCATCCCCTCACCCAACTACACATCACCGGAGTATTTCTTCTCCCAACTCAACGACTTTTCAGATAAGATAAAGGTTAGCAAAGAATTCCATCTCCACCCAGCTCTGCACTCTGAGTTCAGAAAAGCAGGCAGTAGCATAGCTCACAGCACGCAGTCATTTTCAGCTCTAAACGTGCATAAACATACCAACCCTTTGACCCTTCACTAATTGACCTCCAAACATGAAGTAATCAAATGTAAAGCAACAGTGCTCGCAAACCCAGCTCCTGGAAACAATCAAGACCCAGTCATTTGTCTGGGGCTGATGGTGCAGTTATGAGAAAAACAGAAACTGGGGAGTTTTTTCGGGTAAGGCAGAATGAATCTGACACATGAGAAGAGAAATGACAACACATACATATATGAAGTAAGAGCTTAATCTCAATGTTCAGTCATGCCTGAAGAAGGCCTGAAACCTTGGGTGTTTACCTCCTTTATCAGTGACATCCTACAGCTACAACACAAAAATAGACATGGTTTAGAGCAACTACTGTAACACAGACTTTAATAACCCACAATATTGCCCTTTCCCTTCCAGCTCTGATAAATCAATCTGACTTTATTGATATGATTCCCATCAGCTTGTCTCTGATCCTTCTGCCTGCCTCTGGGGTTAGCAGCACCAGCAGAAGTGAGGCTGTACTGATCAGGGATAAAGCACAACAGATGCACCTCTTTATTGGTGCAAATTCAATCCAGTTCCAGAAAGAAAAGTGTTTTGCTCAGAATTCAGCAGAATTTGCTTTTTTGAGAGGGATTCACCTTTCTTTTACACTCGATGGTAAATCCCCTTTGGGAATGTCTGTGACACCAGAACTAAATCACTTCTTAAAGATCAATAAATAAATGAACCTGCAGATGTCTGAAGATGCAGAGCAGATTACTACTGTCCCTGAAGTCTGAAACTAAAAACAATTACAGGTTGACTCGTATTTCCTTGAAATATGACTGTGTGTCTTGACCTCTGCAGCATAGAAAAAGGAGTAGTCAGATATACTTAAAGATGCACTCACAAGTATCTGCATTCTGATTAACAAGGTGTTCCAGTAATCTTGAAATTACATCTAGCATTTTAAATCAAATTAATAGTAATTTGCAATACCTTTCAAAATCTAAGCATAACTAGGCAACAGCTTTCCTTAACTACTTCTCATTCACCTGTAAATGACCCTAATATCCATTATTGTGTGCTACTTTTCTCTTACAAAGGTCAGAAGCCTAGTTCTACTGGAATAACACTAAGGATAAAACACCAGGGGACACAGACGCTATCATAAACCTAGTGTCTCCATTACCTGAGCTCAGATGCTGTCAATATCAAAAAAACCTGCTGTAAAAGTAGGTAAGATGTCTTATACAGTTTTATCTTTCTAGTTCAGTCGTTCAGCGGTTTTTTAGGGTCATAGTTGGGCTAATCAACAGCCATCTCTGGAATGAAAACTTGGCTAAAATGAACACATTAGCCTTCCTCTCACTGTATCTAATCTGAATCTGAATGAAAAACAAATATTCAAAGTTTAGAACAATGTTTGTCTGTTAAAACAATCTAGATGAGCACAACATAGGAAGGAAATAGTGAAGAGTTCAGGTATATACAATAAAATTGAACACAGGCTTTGAGGCAGTTTTTTACAGTCTCTCCTGCCTACACATAGCTGTACCTGGACAAGAAATTTCAAAATATCCTTCATTGCTCAACAGCTGCTCCTGAAGAAATGAATAGAACTTTTGCAAAGACCATTGCTAACTGCTGTCAAAAGTTTTTCTTTTACTTCATTTGCAGCCTGGTCCCAAACTCATCAAGCTCACAGAAAGAGTCTCATTGACTGCTTTAGGCTTTCACATGGATCCAAGCCCTAGTTTTCAAATGGCACAAAAAAAGAGGAGTAAAGCACTCGTCCTTCATTTAGGCACCTAATGATGTGTTTGAGTCTTGATCACAGAATTACAAAATAATTTGTGTTGGAAGGGACCTTAAACATCATTTCATTGCAACCTCCCTGATATGGGTAGGGACACCTACCACTAGACTAGGCTGCTCACAGCCCCTTCCAACCTGACCTTGAACACTTCAGAGATAGGGCATTCAGAACTTCTTGACAAACAGCCTCATTGAGGTTTGTCTTAACAAACATAACCTTTGTTGGACTTCAGACCAGATGACTTTTCCTGGCACGTATTATGCACACAAATCCAACAGAATTTTTCTGCTGTTGACTCATTTTTGCCAGCAGCTTGACAACCTCTTGTTGTCTTGAGACAGTTCTTGCAGCTGGAGCTTGCAGAGACCATACAGCCCCAAAGCTGTTTAATGTTTCTTGTCCTCTTAACTTATTGAAGAGAGTTCACTTAAAGCAGCCCTAAAATATTGATTGCTCTAATTCATCCACAGTAGGTGTGAGGCTAATGAAACAACCCACTTCAAATGCCCTGGAGGTACCTTTGATAAGGCACCTGCCAGCACATAGTCATCAGTAGTTTATTCTCAACCTAGTGCAGTGTAAATTGCAACGTGACTATGAGAAGGGAAAGCAATCACTGAGTGGAAACTGAAAACCAGCAAGGAAATAATAAGGAAACCAGCATGAAAATGCTCATATGTAGATCCACTAGGAGCAGACAACTCCCTTAGCAATAAGTAGTGTAAACTTACATTCTTCTTTAATTTTGTATTAAGCTGTTGTTTTAGCAGTAGGGGGGAAAAAAAGGTAAAAAAGATCTTCCCATATGAAACTGGAAGTGTGAGCCTACAAATAAGCAAACTGCGTTATGAATGTTGGCAGTGATCTGCCTGGCCCCTACCCCAGCACTACCAGTTCTGGTGAAGCTGCTGGGAGGTTGGACACCACGAGGAGAAATACAGTGCGTAACAGCTGGGCACATTTTGACACAGCATCTCCTGTAATGTTTTTTTTCTGAAAACCACTCCTTTGATCTCCCTTGAAAGCCCATCCAAATCCTCCTGTCTTAGACCAGCTCACACACACAGCAGAGGGAGCCAAGCCACCAGAAAACTGAGAAATGGGGTATAACACAGTCAATTCAGCCCTAAACCTCTATTATTCACTACTGAAGTTCCACTCAGGAGGTGAGGTCCTCTCTTCCAGCCGAAACACCTCCTGAATACACAGCTGATGATCAGCAGTGCATATGCAGAGCTTCTGGCTGCATTTCTCTGATTCTTTCATTTTTCAAGGATTTTTTTCTTTTTAAGGATTTTTTTCTACCTACAATTTCTCTTCTACTGGTGTATTTTGTTCTGTGTGTCAGATATAAATCCTGGTATTTTAAGGCACTGCAGAAACATTCAAAACTTTTCATTTCTGTGTTCACTCTAATCCAGCTCCAAATTCCCATTAAAGACAGGTAACTATGAAGCAGTAGACATGGTGGGGAAAAAATCCCATCAGAAAAAATTCTGCCTGAGATGGCCAAGCCTATTCCCCAGCTGAATATCATGTATGAGGATCGCCAGTCCAAAGGCCATCCCACAGCAGGACATCACCTTTGTGACTTGCTACTTTGGGGCCTTAGAATCAACATTTGTCAGCATAAAGAAATAACATTTATTTGCCCTATGTCAAATCAAATTGCTTTTGTATCAGAATAGTTTGGGACGATGAACTTTTCTTTACTGGTATGAGAAGAGATATCCTGCCTTTTCCACCTCCCTCTCCTAAATTTCAGTCCACAGAGAATCATAGAATTACAGAATCATAGAAAAGTTTGGGTTGAAAGGAACATTTAAAGGTCATGAGCATGGCCATTTTCAACAACATCACATTGAACAGAGCACCACCCAGCACGACCTTGAGTGCTTCCAGGGATGGGGCATCTACCACCTCTGAGCAACCTGCTCCATTTGGTGTTTCACCACCCTCATAGAAAAAAATTTCTTCCTTATGATAATCTGCATCTACCCTCTTTTAGTTTAAAACCATCATACCTTGTCCTATCACAACAGGCCCTATTAAAAAATCTGTTCCTGTCTTTCTTATTAAATATTAATAATTGAAAGGCCACAAGAAGTTCTTCTTGGAGCCTTTGCTTCTCCAGGCTGAACAATTCCAACTCACTCAGCCTTTTCTCAGAGGAGAGGTCCTCCAGCACCCTAACCATCTTTGTGGCCTCTGCCGAACTTGCTCTAACAGGTATGGACCTTCCTGTGCTGGAGACCTCAGGGCTGGATGTAGCACTGAAGGTAGGTCTCAGCAGAGCAGAGCAAAGGGGCAGAATCCCCTCCCTCACCTGCTGCCCACTCTGCTTTGGATGCAGCCCAGCACAGGATTGGCTTTCTGGGCTGTGAGTGCACATGGCCGGGCCATGTCCAGCCTCTCACTCACCAGCACCCACAAGTCCTCCTCAGCAGGGCTGCTCTTGACCTGCTCATCCCCCAGCCTTTGTTGGTCCCGGGGGTTGCCCTGACACAGGTGCAGTACCTTGCTCTTTGCCTTGTTGAACCTTACGATGTTCCCATGGGCCCACTCCTTCAGCTTGTCCAGGTCCCTCTGGATGGCATCCTGTCCTTCAGGGGTGCCAACAACATCCCTCTGCTTGCTGTCATTTGAAAATTTGCTGAGGATGCACTCAATCCCACAGTCTATGTCACTGATGAATAGCCCTGGTTTCAGTAGAGACCCCTAAGGGATACCACTTGTCACAGATCTCCGTCTGGACATTCAGCCATTGACCATTACCCTCTGGATGCAACCACCCAGATAAATAGCCCACCAAATAGCCCATCCATCAAATCCTTCTCTCTCCAATTTGGAGAGAAGGATATTGTCAGGGACCATGTCAGAGGCTGTATAGAAGTCCAGATAAATGACATCTGTAACCCTTCCCTTGTCCACTGATGCAGTCACCTCATCACAGAAGGCCACTGGGTTGGTCTGGCAGAACGTGCACCTGGTGAAACCATGCTGGTTGTCTCAAATTACCTCCCAGTCCCCCATGTACCTTAGCAGAGCTTCTAGGGGATCTGTACCACGACCTTCCAGACACAGAGGTGAGGCTGACAGGTTGGTAGGTCCCAAGCTATCCCTTTCTATCCTTCTTAAAATGCTTGCCATAAGCATTCAATACAGAGTTTTTAACAAGAAGGAGTTTTAGTCATTCTTCAGCTCTAAAATACTATTCAGGGAGTAAACAATGTGGACTTGATGTAGCAGGGAAGAAACCACAGGACTTCCACAATTTATGGGCAAGGGAACCGAATCATAGAAACTGTGCAATATTTTCCTGAGAAACGTTAGTCTTGTCCTTGGATGTCCTGAAATTGAACTCACTTTGCTATAAATATAACAACAATGCCCAACAATCCTATTAGAGAACAGAAGTACTTAGACTCTCAAGTCCCCAAAATAGCCCACTAATTGTAGCCATCTGTTTTAAAAGACCAATATTTTTAGATTTAGACACCTGTTGGAGATGGTACCCAGATGTGTCCAGTAGGTGTCATTTTTGTCCACTCTTACTTTCTTTACTACAGGTTAATGACAGTAGCAAGCAAGCATTTTGCCTGGAAAGTCAGAGGTATTACTGCTTTCCTGTTTTGGAGAGGAAACTATGACCAGCAATCCCTCTAGGCTGAACAGGAATGCTCAGAATTAGTTTGACGGCTGATTATTTCTCTATTGACCTAAAGACCTGGACAGGCAGGTCCGGA
Organism: Cephalopterus ornatus; assembly: GCA_013396775.1. NCBI lineage: Eukaryota > Metazoa > Chordata > Aves > Passeriformes > Cotingidae > Cephalopterus > Cephalopterus ornatus. Next base: position 13,234 of record VZRE01014751.1, read on the forward strand.
TTTTTCTTTAAGTCCAGTTCTGCAGGGTTTGGCATTCTGAAATAAGGACTGTCTTCTATGACCCTGTCCTTTCCACTTCTACATGTCCTCAGCCACATTAAGTCTCAGCAAACCCTCTTGGTACCTTCCCCTGTACTGCTGAGATATGAGACATACAGACCACCCACAGGCACTTCTGGTGAAAAATTTCTTACCTTATTCCCTTGCTACACAGAAAACCAGAAAACACTGAAAAACAAACTTCTGCAGAGGGAAGTTAGCAGACATGGCTGCTGGAATTGGAGTGAAACCAGCCAAAGATGGTTTCCTGTCTGGCAAGTATGCCATTTCTGCATTGCACAAACCTCTGGAGCAGGACTTCAAGCACCTACTTCCAGTCTCAGCCAACATCAGATCAATGTCATGGCTTACTGTGGGCAAGTGTAAGACATTTTATTAATTTTATAATTTTTTTTATATTCCTAAAATTAATAAAAATTGTCTCCTTTGTCCCTGTACAGGGAACTTCCACCCGACAGGAGAGCAAGTTGAAGGAAAGGGACAGTTTAGAGCCAAGTCTGGCATCAGCTGCCATCAAAACTTTCTAAACTGAGAGACTGCACATTGGCTGGAGGTGCTGGAGCTCCAGCCAGACATGAGCCTACTTTGCCAGTTTGGCAGATGTGATTGTAAGCTTGCTGCTCCCTGCTCGTAAGGGAGAACACAAGTGGACATGCTAATGAACACCCACACGCAGAACAACTTCTCACAGGTTTTCCACAAGGCTCACAGGTGGTACGAGGCCCAGATACAAAATTAAATTGGTACCAGCCGCAGAGCTGCAGCTGCCTGTGCAATGCCAGGGGAGCTGAACCCACCTGCTTCTTGAGGGTAGCTGGAGCCAGAGCTGTAGACTTGGCAGCCATGTGGACTGTGCCCATGCACAAGTGTCATGGATGTTCCTCCTCTCAGTCCCTGGCCTGCTTTGAACAGCCATGTAAACTTTACTTTGATGCTGTGAATGGCTCAAATGAGGTCAAGTGACCCCAAAAAGGGTATTTTGCCTCTACCATCCTTTCTGTTGAAGTCAGAAAACTCATCCTTGACTGAGTGAGCTGTAAACTCACATCTAAACCACATATCTGAAATTTCCACTCCCGCACCTTCATGACGTTGAAGCAGAACTAGCAGCAGTGTTGCTTTCATGTGAAACAAAACCAGCTGTCTCCAGCTCCCAACAGCTGTCCTCAGCTTCTCTACAAAGATATGGCATCAGAAGCAAAAATTCCATTTGGTATTCCCCAAAACCTGAAATTATTTTTGTTGTTAAAGACTATTTGACTAAAATCAACTCCCTCTCCCGTAAACCCACACTAGCCACAAGCCATCAGTGCAGGCTAATCAGCAAAAACAATTTTGATAGATTTAGGTAGTTTCTCTGGTCAAGAACTATCCCTAAATACAACATTCTATTCCCAAAACAATTTTTCAACTTTAAATAATTAGAGCTTGTTGTTGCTCCTTTCTTCTCTTGTAGAGACAACTTGCAGCTGTTTGCAAACAGCTGACAGGAATTTTGGTCATATGTCTAACAGCACAGTATCAAGCCTGCCTCCAAACTGAAGGAATTTATGCTACAGTGTGAATTTAAAAAATGCAATATCAAATTATCTATCAGGAAATGCTTCTGTGAAAGGGCGAGCTGTGTCTGAAGGCCTCACACAGTCACACTGGAACTCAGCTTCCCAAGGTGGGATGCAGCCCCTCAAGTCGTGTTGCCCAGACTCCAAGAAACGTCCTCAGTTTCTGAAGGAACCTGCTGCTTTCTCATAAGTGGCTTGTAGCCCTTTCCTTCAGAGCACTTCTTCTCTCACTAACTGCCATTAAGTGAAACCATGGGCCCTGAGTCAGGAAAACGGGATCTTCTCAATTTCAGATGATCATTGCTTTTTCAACACATCAGCAACAATAAAGCAAGATAAGAGGCACTTGAAGAAGTCCAGGTAAACTACAATGCTTCTTCTCAGCACCTCATTCAGCCAGATAAACTCCTGACAGCTGCACAGATGAAGGTCTTCTTAATCAGATAACACTGATCTTTGATTACACCACATAGTAACAGTGGAAAGGAACTGCTCAGCCCACTGTGCCCAAAGGGATCTGTTACTGTAGCTAGTCAGAGAAAATAGCTTTATCACCAGTCAGACAGGGCTGAACTACAAGGTGAAGAAAAACTCAACCATCAACCATCACATTTAAATCGAAAACATACATACTCCGAGAAGATTTCAAGGTGAGGACTGAGGTTTTTCACAAAGTTATAAACAGAAAAGATTAATGTACTGGGCTTTGGGGACCTTTCAGTATATATATTTACAGTAGTGTGACAAAACCACAGTGAGTGATTTCACTGTGCTTCAAAGCAGGGACTTTTTCAGGATCAAGCTTTTCAGCAAGCAAGTAATGTCTGAAAGGCTTATCACAGAGTCCAAGAATTTCGGTATTTATTTTCTCCCAGACTTGAAAGAGTGATTTTTTTGTGGTTTTTGAAACAGTAACTTGAGGTTTGACTGGATACACAACTCCAGCAAAGCTGGAAAATGGATGGGAACTTTACCAGGCTGAGGGCTGCCTCGGGGGATGACTCACAGCTCAGCTGGGTGACTTCTGGCTGAAGGTAATGTGCCCACTCATGCGGAATAATAAATTAACCCTCTGTTGAAATTATGCAATACCTGTTTTCTAGGAGGCTCCACAGTCTCCCTCTGAATTATCTCCTGCCAAACCTTAATTTTCAAATCATTTACTGAGTGCTCAGGCTTTTGTTTCCTTTTCCTCTCATCAGAATATCTCTGTGTTTCCACTCCAAGAGCACAGAACAGCCCTTTCCTGGAAGTTAGGCTGGGAAAATCTTTGGTAACAGCTTCCTGCACTGAGCTCCATGCATCTCCTATAGGGTTTGCTTAATCAGCTGTAAGATATTATTCAGATTTTCAGATTTTTGTTACTGCTTCCATAGCCACCTGACCCTAGCACATGTAAACATCACACTTATAGCCTTTACCATCTCCTGTACTTTTCCTTTCACTCCTTGTCCTTTCCTCCTTCATCCCAAAACAGCTAAAAAGCTCTGGAGACTTCAAAACTTCCCCCACCCTACCCTTCCCTTCTTCCATGACATCTTTCGCATCTATGTCCCCAGCACAGCAAGATGGGCAGCATAGCACTGGAGATGCTGCATGGCAAAGCCATGGGTTTCTCAGGATTTGACTGAAGAACATCCTCAGTGAGCACCCAATCTCCATCTCTTTTGAAAGCTGGAAAGGTGTTTTGGAGGATTATGCTCAAAAAAAAGAGAGACCTCTTGTCTCCCTTCTTCCGTTTACAGACTATATGAAGGTGTCACAAACACAAAGGCTGTGTTTGGAAGCTTGTTGCATAGACATTATATTTGTCTGTGTCAAGTCTGGGCATCTTACCCTGAAAATCAAGCTGTTTTCTCTATCTTGTTTATTCCCCTTTTTTAAAATAAGCCCTTTTGTGTAAGCATGACTGATCATTATTACAACCTGGCTAATACAAGGAAGGAAATTGGTTAAATTAGTTTTACCACACGGAGGAAAAAACAGAGTCTTTTGAAGCAGTTGTCAAAGTGCTTTTTACTCTGACAGCGCCTTTGCTGCCATGGATCAAACTGTTGAACAGGGTGTTCACAGTCATGAGGTCGTCTTCTTCGAACATATGGGGGTCAAATATGGACTATGTGTCATTTCAGGTCCTCTTTGAGGAACCTGAATATCAGGCTTTTCAGGCTACTCCAGTGAGCAAATACATGAAATTCTGCCAAAAGCTGTCATCTGCAGTTCTCCCATCCTGGGGCACGATACAGATATTTTTTTGCACATATCTGAGCAGTCTTGCAACGCAAAATGCTGAGTTTTGAAAAGGTAGGAGATAGTATAGATATATGTTGTCTCCCAAAAGAGGAGAAAAATAGAGAAATGGGGGGAAAACAAAAAAAAAAGAGAGAGAGAATGAGAAAAGGAAGGAAGAAAGGAAGAAGAGGGGGAAAGAAAAGAAGAAATTAAACAGCATCTCTAGTGAAGTCTTTACTGGGAGCTCATGAAACTGCAGTGCAGACAGTCAGACACCACTGAGAGTTCCTGCGATTATATCACTTTCCTGTGGGTCAGAAACTTACACTGACACACAGCAGGCGGCAGAAGCCACAGCAGAGGGGCAATCCACCTCTCTGAGCCAGTGGCAATTGTTGGTATCCACCCCTCTGGGCAGAAGAGAGGTGGCACCTTTTAGTGCATCTTCAATCCATTGCCCATTATACCAGAAGTCAGGACAGGAATTTGAGGGCTCTGCAAACCAAGCTAATAGCGGAGGAGGAGGAGATGTTGCAAGAAGGATACATTTCTATCGGTGTTTCTGTGGTCATACAGGTGACCCACTAGAGTAGCTTTTTGAGGATACACAGTAATATTTTAAGTCAAGGGGAAAGGATAGCACTGAATTGATCGAAGTGTTAAATTGGGTAATTGGGTTTGT
>VZRE01014753.1:0-11364 GCA_013396775.1 Cephalopterus ornatus
ATGTAGTTATAGCTATTAGTGATAATCCAAAGTCTTTAACCATCTTCTATAGTTATAGTTATTAGTTATAAATATATATAATTCATTTTTATGTAGTTACTTATTAGTTATAATCATATATAATTCGTATATTCTTATGTAGTTAGAGGTATTAGTTATAGTCCATTTAGTCATTATTTATCTCATATAGTTATTATTTGTCTTATATAGTTATAGTTATAGTTAACAGTTATAATTCATATGTAAATTCATATATTCTTATGTAGTTATAGCTGTTAGTGATAATCCGTACAGTTATTAGTTATCATATAGTTATTAGTTATAATTCACATGTAGTTCATGTATTCTTCTGTAGTTACAGCTATTAGTGATAACCCATACAGACATTGTTTGTCTTCTATAGTTATAGTTATTAGTTACAATTCATATGTAATTCATATATTCTTCTGTGTTACAGCTGCTGGTGATAATCCATATAGTCATTATTTATCTCATATAGTTCTTGTTATTAGTTATAAATATATGTAATTCATATATTCTTATGTAGTTAGAGTTGTTAGTTATAATCATATGTAATTCATATACTCTTATATAATTATAGCTATTAGTTATAATCCATACAGACATTATTTTTCTTCTATAGTTATTGTTGTTAGTTGTAATTCATATGCAATTCACATATTCTTCTGTAGTTACAGCTATTAGTGATAACCCATACAGTCATTAGTTATCATATAGTTATTAGTTATAATTCCTATGTAATTCATACACTCTTCTGTAGTTACAGCCATTAGTGATAATCCCTACAGACATCGTTTGTCTTCTATAGTTATTAGTTATAATTCCTATGTAATTCATACACTCTTCTGTAGTTACAGCCGTTAGTGATAATCCCTACAGACATTGTTTGTCTTCTATAGTTATAGTTATTAGTTATAATTCCTATGTAATTCATACACTCTTCTGTAGTTACAGCCATTAGTGATAATCCCTACAGACATTGTTTGTCTTCTATAGTTTATTAGTTATAATTCCTGTGTATCTCACCTGCGTTCAGGTGAGGTGGAGCTGGGGAGCAGAATTAAAACCACTGTGGAAAAGAGCCAGAGCCACCTGGGGTCCATTTGTTTATTTTAGCTATTTATTTATTTATTGTTGCTGCAAAATCTCGGCTGGGCTTGAAATAGCAAAAATCCTCCCTTCAGTTAAAAAAACTGAACCCAAACCAAATAAAATAAAACCAGAAGGAGCCAACCCCGAATTGGTGTTTCCAGTATTAAATTGATTGTTAAATTTCCATGAGCTTCTGGTGGGGGAAAAGAGGGAGTGAAGTATGTTTATTTTTTTAATCCACGTTGTTACATCCCGAACTAAAATACAGCATAAAATAACCCCCCTCCACCCTGCCATGTGTGTGAGGAGTGCTGAGACATTCCCATCTGCATCACCAGCCCACGGAATTAGCCTGGAATTAGCCTGGAAAGGCACTCAGGATGAAACACATCCTCTGCAGCGTGACCTTGCCTTTTCCTGCTCGAGGAGAGCAGGCTGCGGGCCAGCTTGGTTTGTGCTGTTCTTTAACAGACATAAATAATCCATATTCAGGAGGAAAAGAAAAGCCATTAACAAACATCCAGTAAGTGCATAATTTATTCCTCCCATTTTCCTTCCCAGCTAAAAAAGAGGGGGCAGGGGGATGACTGTTGCTCCAGTGTTGAGCTCGTCACCTCCAGCATTCCAGAACACGGGCTCTACAAATATTTGTGCACTGCTAATTTGATAGAGTGAATTTATAGCTTATTTAATTACTGTTGCAGTCTCTCAGGGCCTGGCTAACAATGTTGGATGAGGGGAAATTTGGCTTTTTCACCTTGCTGGCTTGGATTTTGGGGAGGTGTTTTTTTCAGTTCTGTTGGCCTGAATCCAGAGGGGAGAATGTCAGCTTTGTTGTAATTTATATGATTATGACTGTTTCACTATGATTATTGCTGGTATTATTACTATTACTGTTGTTACTACCTGCACTTCTGCTGCTGCAGAAGCTCTGCAATGCCAGGTGCAGGTTGTTGGTGTCACAAAATATTCCTGACTTAAGGAATTCTCTCTCGTGACCAGTGGAAGGACTCAAGGGAATGGCAGGAGCTGTGCCAGGGCAGGGTCAGGTTGGATCTCAGGACAAGGCTCTTCCCCCAGAGGGTGGTTGGCACTGACCAGGCTCCCCAGGGCAGTGGGCACGGCCCCAAGGCTGCCAGAGATCCAGGAGGGTTTGGGTGATCCTCTGAGGGACAGGGGGGGATTGTTGGGGTGTCTGTGCAGGGCCATGGGGGGGGCTGGATGGTCCTCAGGGGTCCAGCTCAGGATATTCCATGACTCTGCAATTCACAGCCTAAAAGCGCAAAGAGGTCCCCAGGCAATGTATGGTCTGGCCCTACTGCCGACTCCAGCATGGAAGGGTAACTTCTTCCCCACAGGATATCCCTGTTTGCCTTGGACACTTCCAGGGATCCAGGGGCAGCCACAGCTTCTCTGGGCAACCTGGGCCAGGGCCTCCCCACTCTCCCAGCCAGCAATTCCTTCCCAATATCCCATCTCTCCCTGCCCTCTGGCAGTGGGAAGCCATTCCCTGTGTCCTGTCCCTCCATCCCTTGTCCCCAGTCCCTCTCCAGCTCTCCTGGAGCCCCTTTAGGCTCTGGAAGTGGCTCTCAGGTGTCCCTGGAGCCTTCTCTTCTCCAGGTGAACCCCCCAGCTCGTGCCTGACCATGGCCTGATCTCATCCCAGATTTCTGTGAACTCCCTGTAACCCCAATTTGCACTTTGTGCCGATGTAACGCTGTGTATCTGGAGCTGCTTTTCTGGGCTGCTTGAAGGAGGTTTCTGTTGAGGGCAAAATATTTAGTGCTTAAAATGACACTGAGTGTGACTCTGAGTAAGCTCCATTCATTTGGGAGCAGAATTCTGGTGACTGTTGAGTGATTTTGCTTTCTCCAGTCGAACTAATGCCACTCGAATCTGGGATCCTGAGGAATTAATCCAGCTCTGACAGCAGCCCCCAAACTCCTTTGTGCCTCCTTAAAAGGTTTTTAATTTCATTGACAACTCCAAACAGATGAAACAAAGTCAGGGGAGGCTCCCAGGGCTGGAGCCCCTCTGCTCTGGAGCCAGGCTGGGAGAGCTGGGGGGGTTCACCTGGAGAAGAGAAGGCTCCAGGGACACCTGAGAGCCCCTTGCAGGGCCTAAAGGGGCTGCAGGAGAGCTGCAGAGGGACTGGGGACAGGGGATGGAGGGACAGGACACAGGGAATGGCTTCCCACTGCCAGAGGGCAGGGAGAGATGGGATATTGGGAAGGAATTCCTGGCTGTGAGGGTGGGGAGGCCCTGGCCCAGGTTGCCCAGAGAAGCTGTGGCTGCCCCTGGATCCCTGGAAGTGTCCAAGGCCAGGTTGGATGGGGCTTGGAGCAACCAGGGCTAGTGGGAGGTGTCCCTGCCCATGGCAGGGGGTGGCACTGGATTATCTTGACTTTCTCTTCCAACCCAAACCATTCCATGCCAAAACTCAAGGTAGCATTTGCGAGCAAATGAAGCAAAGCAGCTATTTATGAATTTTCCAGCCCTTTCAGGTCTGTCAGCCCAGCTCAAGCTTAAAGCCATTAGTTCATTTATTCTCTGAATCATTACAACCAACTGTGCTAACGAACATAAAAGAGACTAATGGATTCCTTGAGGGAAAATTTATATGCAGGGTCAACTATTTTTCCTTCTTTAAAAGAGGCAGGCAATTATCACTACTTTTATTTAATGATGTCTTCTTCGAATATTTGACATCTTTCTTGGAACAAAAGGCTACAAATTTGGGTATTCACTTGAAATAGAATTATTGATTCATCCAGTATCAAATCTCCTGTCTCGTAATTGCAGGCAATGAAGGGCTCCTCTCTCCCTCCTCCCGGAGTCAAGTTGTTCGTGACAATCAGAAATGCTGGGGAGCTTTATAGAAATCCAACAATTCCAGAGGAATGTTGGAGCTTGGTGTTTGGCCCAGCCCTCGGAGAGGCTGAATGGCGACACGGCATGTGGCCAAATGTCAAGGTTATTTTCTTGTCAGCTGGAAAGGAAAACAGCCCCGTTGTTGTCTGGTGAGAAAGACGAGGGTGTGTTTTGGGTGTAATCACAGCAGGGACTCTGGATCCCGAGCTCCTGCTTGAGTTATGGCCAAGACAGCATTCCTTGGGAAATATGTTTGACAGATAACGGCCTATTTTTATTTTTTTAAGTAAAAATTATGTAGAATATTTAATTTTTTTCATTTATTTAATTTCTTCATTTATTTTTATTTTTCATTTTTTCCTTTTTCATTTTTCCATTTTCATTTTTCCTTTTTTCTCCTTTTTTCTTTTTCCTTTTTTCTTTTTTAATTTTTTTCTCTTTTTTCCTTTTTTCTTTTTTCCTTTCTCATTTTTTCTTTTCTTTTCTTTTTTCTCTTCCCTTTCCCTTTCCCTTTCCCTTTCCCTTTCCCTTTCCCTTTCCCTTTCCCTTTTTTCCTTTTTCTTTTAGTTTTTCTTTTTTCTTTTAGTTTTTCTTTTTTCTTTGCTTTTTTCCTTTCTTTTTTTTTGTTTTTTCTTTCCATTTTTTCTTTCCCCTTTTTTCTTTTTTTTTCTTTTTTCACTTTCAAAATGGAGCAGCAACAGATTTTATTTGGCACATCTGCAGGCTAAGACACCTCCAAGGTTTCAGCAGTGAAAAGGGACTGGGGAAGGGAGGGGAGAAGGAGCAAATGGCCTTTCAGAGCCCTCACGTAACCAAATGTGTTCCCCTCCAGTCTTGTTTCTCTCTGCATTTCCTTCTCACTATCCACTCCGCTAAAAAAATGCAGACAGTCCCAGGCCTTTGGTGCTTCTGTTTCTGTCTCCACCCTGAGAAGCAGCCAAATCACACCCGTGATTGTCACGACTGCCTCGGGTGTTGGTGGCCAAATCACACCCATGATTGTCACGACTGCCTCGGGTGTTGGTGGCCAAATCACACCCGTGATTGTCACATCTGCCTCGGGTGTTGGTGGCCAAATCACACCCGTGATTGTCACATCTGCCTCGGGTGTTGGTGGCCAAATCACACCCGTGATTGTCACGAAGGCCTCGGGTGTTGGTGGCCAAATCACACCCGTGATTGTGACGAAGGCCTCGGGGCGTTGGAGGAGACTCCAGTCGTGTGTCACCCTCAGCGAAGTTACTTTGTCATGGCCTAAACAGAGGGGTGTCAGGGAAGCAGATGATTTCATTCATCAGCCGCAGCCAAAGCCTTGCTTTTTTTCCCTTTTCTTTTTAACACCACAAGAAAAAAATGTGGAAGGATGTAGTTGTTCTTTTGGTGTATTGGGAAGGCTTGGGAAAGCTTGGAAAAGTTTGGGAAGGGAAGATTTGAGAAAGGAAGGTTTGGGAAGGGAAAGTTTGGGAAGGGAAGGTTTGCGAAGGAAAGGGAAGAGAAAGAGAACGGATGGGGAGGGAACAGAGGAGGGAAGAGAGGAGGCGGGAGACGAGAGGAGAGAGAAGACGAGAGAAGAGAGACAGAGAGAGAAGAAAAAAGCAGAGAAGAGAGAAGAGGAGAGAAGAAAGGTTTTCCTCAAAGACAAGAATTCTTGACAAGACAGGGAAAAGTCAGGGAAGGTGAGTCTGTCATGGGTCAGGCTTTTGGGTGAAAAATATGTAATGCAGATTTCTCATTCCTCCCTCTGTGATACTCTGCCTCCCCCATGGGATTATTTCTATATTTGCTTCCCATGCTCCCTGGTCTCCCATTATAAAAAGGATTGCAATTCCCAGGTTTTATCATCATGACTGTTGGTTTTTGTCTCCCACAAAAGAGGTATCTTCCCAGAGTTCAACAGCTCTTTGTAACCTGTCAGGATTTTAATGTAATGCACCTTCTGCATAATTACGGTTTATTTTATAGTGGTCAAGACACTCCTGGACTGCTCTTCCCCCTTTTAACAAGCTTTTGGTTCTCAGCCAGCTGAAATTCCTTGTGGTATCATTATTTTCTCCTGGGGGGTGGAGGACTACAATGGTCCAACACCGAAGGTAATAAGGGAAATTTTGTTTTTCATTCCCCAAATCCTTTTTGCTTCAGATATGAGTGACTATATTTGATAGCCAGCACTGTTAGCAACTGCACTGGTGTCCTGAGCAAGACTAAAGAGGTCCTGGAAAAGGAGAAAACTGGTTAATTTTGTTGAACATTTTCTCATGGCTGAAGAATCAAGAAGAAAATGATGGAGAGAGACTATTTACACCCGTCTGGAGGGACAGGACACAGGGAATGGCTTCCCACTGCCAGAGGGCAGGGTGAGGTGGGATACTGGGAAGGAATTCCCGGCTGGGAGGGTGGTGAGGCCCTGGCACAGGTTGCCCAGAGAAGCTGTGGCTGCCCCTGGATCCCTGGAAGTGTCCAAAGCCAGGTTGGACGGGGCTTGGAGCAACCTGGGCTAGTGGAAGGTGTCCCTGCCCATGGCAGGGGGTAGAATGGGATGATCTTTAAGATCCTTCCAACCCAAACCATTCCAGGATTCCATGATTTTTCCCAGGCAGCTGTGAGGCTGCAAAGGACAAAACTGCCTTCTGGAACTCTCTGTGAGAGAGATCAGTGGAGCCACTCGGGTTTTTCTTTGAGGTGCTTCTGTCAGGCAAACAAACAGACAGAGGGCAGTGAGAGGAGAAAATGGAGAATAATAAAGGAATTCAAGAGGATCTCAGGACAAGGCTCTTCCCCCAGAGGGTGTTGGGCACTGACCAGGCTCCCCAGGGCAGTGGGCACGGCCCCAAGGCTGCCAGAGCTCCAGGAGGGTTTGGACAACGCTCTGAGGGACAGGGGCAATTGTTGGGATGTCCTGAGCAGGGCCAGGGGTTGGACTGGATGGTCCCTTCACCTCAGGGTGTTCTATGACCCCATGATATGAGGACTATTGTGGAAGGGTGCACTGCTGCAGCCGAAAGGACCAGAAGAGAAACATCAGAATCTGAGAGTGAGAGAAAAGAGATTTGTACCTGGAGATGGGAATTTTATTTACTACAAAAAACAAGACATCCAAACTGAGCCACAAACACTCCAACCTGGTGCAGGTCTCTGTCCTGGGAGAGATCACACACAAACTCCTTTCCAATTGCAATATTGTTCTCCTCTGATGTAGCAGACACTGTTCTTTCAGATTTATTAAGTGTGGGCTCTAATAATTTGTAATGTGCCACTGCAGCCCTGAGAAATTAATACTTGTGGCATTTTGCTCGGGGTATAAATTCCATCACTAATTCCTTTTCTCCCAGCAGAGCTCTGGGCAGCAGAAGTCAGACAGCTCCTCAGTGGTGCACTGAAGGACCTTTCTGCAATAAATCCCTGTGCTTTGCATCGTGCCTGAGCTCGAAACATCATCCTCAGTAGCTCAAGGCCCCCGGGATTGCTTGTTTTAGACAATTTAATGCTATTTTGCAGTAATTCTCCTCTGAACCCGTGCAGTGTCTGCACACAGAGCAGTGCCCGTGGAGTGAAAAATGTCATCGTTCCCAGTAAGGGGTAAAATGCTTTTCCAGCGCTTTTTGAACTGCAAAATCTTCACATATCCCGAGTTTTCAACCTTCCTACTTTGAGCGGGTTCGATCTCTGTTGTTCCTCAGCTGCTGCCTGGGGGTGGGATCCCCGGGGACCCACCACATTCCTTACCCAAAGCACATCCACCACCTCCTGCCTTGGTACCAGCACCGGGAAACCCGGGCGTGCTCTGAGCAGGAGGGGGGGCGGGTGGCTGAAGGTTTTAGAAGGTTCTCAGCAAACTTTAAACTTTGTTCCTCTCAAGGAATAAATAACTACACTTCGCCCTGACCAGTGTGTTTAATTTCTGCCTGGAAGACTGGAATGGCACAGCCTGGAATTGCAAATACAAGGGCTAAGGGTTGGACTTGATGATCCTTATGGGTCCCTTCCAACCCAACATATTCTGTGACTCTGTGAAATATGGGTTTACCAACCCAATGTATGTTTTAATATAGATTTTTAAACCTTATGTATTTATATATTATGTATATTTAAATATCTAATAAATGTTTTAAGTATATATATTTAACATCCACTTTAATGCATGTTTTAACAGCTGCTGCAGTTCCTGAATTGGCATTGTCCACGTGTGGAGCTTTCCTTACCTTGAGAATGCTCTTCTCCTGCAGTTTTACTGCTATTTTTCTCTTCAGTCCCTTTGTCCCACCAGTTCTCCCTCCACCAGGTTCCCTGCTGAGCCCTGACTCTCCTCCCTAACGATCCTTTTCCCTCTGGGAGCGGCGCTGATCACTGTTAGCTCAGCTCTCCACATGGATTCCCACTGTTCTGCCCCAAAGGCAGCTCTAAACTGGGAGACTTTTTCGGATCCAAAGGACACCACCGGCCTCTGCTCAGTGCCTGTTTTGGTCACCTCCCCAGCCTCCTGCTATTCCAGGTCTCCTTGTTTCTGTCTCAGTCACAGCGTGGGAAAAATGGCTTGTTTGTACCCATTTATTGTTGTTTTCCTGATGTTTCCTCCTCCTCCTCTCGGCAGTTCCCAGGGAGGATTTGCTGGTAGGGAACAACCTCGTGGTTTTCCTCTTTCTACTTCACCTGAGCTGAAGAAATAAAACCAGTGGAGAAGTTTTGCAGGTTTTGGAAAAGAGCCTTAGGAGCATCATTTATGCATCCGTGGGAACTGCTACAGGAAAGCCACAAAAAGGAAAGCCCTTGCTTTGGCATGGGGCAGTGTGTGTCCTGCCCAGCTGGAATGGCTCCTGGAATTCTGCAGAGAAAAAGGGTCTCACACCTGCCTTTCCTCGTGCAGTGACAGCAGAGGTAGTTCCCCACAATTCCTGCATCTCCATGGGGCTGCTGGCCAGGAAGGGGTGGAGGGATTTAAAAGACATGGAATCATGGCGTGGTTTGGGTTGGAAGGGACCTCAAAGCCCATCCAGTGCCACCCCCTGCCATGGGCAGGGACACCTTCCACTAGCCCGGGTTGCTCCAAGCCCCGTCCAACCTGGCCTTGGACACTTCCAGGGATCCAGGGGCAGCCACAGCTTCTCTGGGCAACCTGGGCCAGGGCCTCCCCACCCTCCCAGGGAAGGATTTACTGTAGGTAAATTCTCATGTGGATGTGGCACTTGGGGACATGGGTCAGTGGTGGCCTTGGCAGTGCTGGACTCAACTATTTTGGAGTTTTCCAACTTCAAAGATTCCATGGTTCTGAGATTCTATGAAAACCCAGTAACTCCTTATTAATTCCTTATTAATGAATTATTAAGATATATTACTATATTAATTAGTAGTCATGCATTCATTTTAATTTATAATAATGCATTAAAATATTGTTTAATTAATAATTTAAAAAACTCATGTCCTTCCAGCCCACCCAGCTCATACTCTGTGCCATAAATGCAAATAGTCTCTGAACAAGGGAATTCTGGAGCAAACTGCTCCTGCAGCAGCTTGGTGCTACTTGAGACAATCACACACCCAAATGTTATCAAGAAGTGCCAATATTTAGAACTCCTCGCAGCAGAAATCCTCCTGTTAAAGGTGAGAAGGAAATAAATTGCCCCAGTGGTTTTCCAGCAGCAAATTGCAACAATAAAAAAGAATCATTAAAAACTTCCTGGCTGTGTGTGAGGCCGCTGGTGGGTGATTTTTTGTCTTATTAACTACATTAGTGTCCTTTGTGCACCAATTTCAGTTTCGGTGACTGCGATTCGTGCAGGGCATGAGAAGATGATTTGACGCTAAAATGCGTGGTGGATTTGGAACAACTTCACTGCAGTTCCCAGCGTGGAATCCGTGGGATTTGGGCTGGACAAGACAGGACCAGAGGAGTAGATCCTGCCATGTCCCAGCCCTGCTGTCCCAGGAGCCGCAGCGGAAGCAGCTCGACCTCAGTAAGTCACAAACTCTGGTCTCAGTCCCGCCCAAATCCCAGGCTCAGTTTTCCTGCAACGTGGATCCTTTTCACCATATCACACTGTGAGAGGGACAGATTTCCCTACGGAGAAAATTCAACTCAGAGCAAATACAAATATATATATGGTTAGTATTTTTTTAATGTAGGCAATGCAATTAAAATAATTTAAAATAACACTCCAGCCTTTTTTCCTTCTTTGACCTCCTTGTTCTATTGTTTCTGTAGTTTTAATATTTCTTCCCTCTGTTTGCTGCCTTGTTTCAGAAGTCTGCCTGATCCTGCACAGTGAATCCATCATTTTGGTTCAGGCCATTAATCTCTGCTCTTCCTCCAAAAGATAACACAAGTTTAATGGCTCAGGAACGTGCCAGAAGGATTTGACACAGTTTTGAAGGTCATTAGAATAATGCTCCTCCAAATTCATTCAGACCTCTCTGTTTTATTTGTAACGTGTTCAATGGTCCTGCAATGATTTAATGGCTTTATGTGCTCCAGGATTATTCTGGGGAGGGATACAAAGCCACCTTCCTCAGGAAATAAGTCAACAGGTCGCAGAGAAGAATGAGAAAATGTAATTTTCTTATTATATGTCCTTTATATTTATTTATTGAAGGATTTGCTCAGTAGATCAGCCATCAGGATTCAGGCTGTGCTGGAAAAAACTAGGAACATTCTTCCTTTTATTGAACACAAAACCACAAAAATGAGAATTGACCAGGACAGAAATTTCCTGTCTGGTTGACACCTGGAGAAAGAGGGAGAGGTGGTTCCTCTTTAGGGCAATCTTTTATTTAACCCAACACCACCTAAATGTCCCAAAAGATACCAATTGCCCCAATAAATGATTCAGGCTAAGTCTGGGCTTAACAGTTAATCTGTAACTTTTAATAAGCTTTCATGATATTGTGCAGCTAAGCAGCATTTTGGGATTTTTTTTCCTTTCATTTAAGGTCCATAAAGTAGAAAAGCCCCGTGCTTCAGGAACAGGACAATGGTGAATCTGTGTTTTCTCTTACAGGGCAGGATCTAGTTCTTATATGCATTAAAAATACATACATACATACATACATACATACATCTAGAGATATATATAGATATACGGGAAAATATATACAGGAAAAATAGATATACAGGAAAAATAGATATACAGGAAAAATATATGTACAGGGAAAATATATATACAGGAAAAGATATATACAGGAAAAGATATATACAGGAAATACATATATACAGGAAAATATATACAGGAAAAGATACATACAGGAAAAGATACATACAGGAAAATATACACAGGAAAATGTATACAGGAAAAATATATATACAGGAAAATATATACAGGGAAAATATATAGACAGGAAAAATATATACCTGGGAAAATATATATACGGGAAAATATATACAGGAAAAAT
>VZRE01014754.1:0-11376 GCA_013396775.1 Cephalopterus ornatus
ATTATTATTATTATTATTATTATTTATTTCTATTTTTTCAGTCTGAGCACAGATTTTATTGGCCCCGTTTGCTGATCCACATGCAAATACAGCTGGCTGTCTCTGCTGCAGGAAAAGCTCATCTGGAGCCTAATTGCGTACTGCCTCACACAGCTGCCATAAACACTCAAGAAGAAAGGTATAAGCGCCTGGGGAAATTCCTGAAGGAGAAGTCCTTGATATGGCTGATAATCTGGGACAAAGCACGGGGGTGAGGGATGGTGCAATAGTCTGTGCAGCAAGGTAGAAGACTTCAGGGTCTCTTGCAGTGGATTTGTAAGCTGGAGCAGAATTCTTTCCAAGGCTGCCTGCATTTCTTTTTTTCTGATGACGTATTGACCAGGCAAACGATTAGTTAAATCTTAATACTTTTTAAATGGCTATTGTAAATGTCTAACTCCAGGTGAAGTAGTTTTCCAGCAGGTCCCATGAGGGTCTGTTGGCTTTCAACATGTGGGCAAAGAATTTAATCTGAACTCAAAAGTAATGTAGATGCACTCTATGCTACACATGGAATATTTCTATTGTTGCTTCTATTTAATTTGAGCTAGCATTTGCGTTATCTTTTTTTTAGTGTATTCTTACTAGCTGTAATGGCTGCTAAAACAATTTTTAGACTTTTTAAAATTCAGAGCTTTGCATTATCTTTTTAAGGAAATTCCGCAAGTTTTCTTATTCTGTGTCATTCACAATCCAGACTAAGTCATCATTCATTACAATGTAATTACCATGTAATCCTTCAAAAATCTGTTAAGTTACTCTATTAAATACCCCAGGTACAGAACTAATATCAAATAACAATTTACTGGTCTTAAACCTTCAAATTATATGTTTGAAGTTTTCTAGCTTATTTTATTTGACTTGCCAAAAGGCAAACTTTACATACAAAATTACAAATATTATTATTTATGACATATTAACTTTTGCTTCATAAGTTTTCTCATTGAATAATACTTATATCTTTGTTTTGATATAATTTCTGTGTGAGTGTCATGCTTATTAAACTCTGGTGAGGAAGGCAACTTGGAAGAAAAACTCTGTAGTAACCACCTGGTGCTCTTTAAAGGCTTCAGAACACTTCTGCATGAATATGGGACTACTCAGAGGCCTTTTACCATGTATTTATATACTGGATGTGAGTTATTTAGCAAGAACCCCGTAATGCTGTTAGCGAGAGCATCCCTTCTGTTGCTGTTTCATTCTCAGAGCCTCTCTTGCAAGGTACTGCACTATCAGCAAAATACCTGCTATCACATATTACTCCTTTTTAATGCTCATTTCTATTAATGTGTTTGTATTCATTGGTAAGTTTGGGGAGTACAGTAGTTTAAATATGCCATGTACTAGTATGGTAGAAGAAGCCACAGGGCAATTGCAAGGCTCCTTGTTCTCAGGAAGGCTTTGGAGCCGTGTTCAGTTTCTAGATATCAACAAAGGAATTCATTACCAGTGATTCAGTTCAAGGTATTGATAATTCTTTACATGGGATTTTGATGTTTGAGGAAAAAAAATTGAATTGTGCATTAGCCAGCAAGCATCCCCTTCTCAGTACTAGTAACACAGTTAACCACATATTTTGTAGCTCTATTAAATTATCAGTAAGTCTCTAAGTAATATCAACAATTAAAGAGTTGCAAGTAGTGTTCTGAATTAAAATAATAGTGACAGCAATGAAAGCAGTTCAAGTAGTCTTAGATCTATCTATATGTAAGGATAACTGCAGACTCAAGCCCCCGCTCCATTCACATTTTAATTATTATCCTTCTAGCCATAAGGCAGGTGTTTAATATTTCTGCTGAAAACTGAGATTCTCAAGTACAATTATTCAGAAACTTTAAAAAAAGCATTCATTTGAGCAGCTGCATAATGATATTATAGGTCTTTGTATGAACACATCTGTTAGCATAGATACTGCCACAAGAACATTACTTCATTATTAGTATATTCAGCCCCATACTAATAATATAATACCTGTCTGTAAAGCAAGGTGTCAAACCAACTACAGAAACAGTTTGATGAGAAGCAGCAGTTGTTGATTTGTGAGCACCAAAATGCTCTCCCTGATTTTCAGGAGACCAGCTGGTTAGAATCTGAACCGAATCAAATAACATGCACTTTGGTGCACACCGTCAGCTGTGCTGCTTTGTGTTCTTCCATTATGTCTAATCAAGGGAAACACAGTCAAATAGTCTCGATATGGATCTGGGAATTCTTCCTTGTCTCACAGTATCCTTTTCTGTTGCTGTAACCTACCTTCCCAATTATATCCCTTCTATGAAATGGCATTTGACCTGTGTTGCAGAGGATTGTGAGACTTTCTAACTTACATTTGTAAAACACTTTAAAGATTAAACAATAGCAACAGCAGCAAAAAAATACCAGGCTTTTCCAAGGAAAGCAGTGGATTCTGATCCAAACCGCACAGCCCAGATCATTTGTTCTGATTTTCACCCACAACCCTTTACATGTGTTTAGTGCTTGCTGCTGTGAGGGGCAAACCTCCAGAGATGTTCATCCAGCTGGAACTGCATGCCTGGGGAACAAAGAAGAAATGGGACCAGCTGAATCCACACCTTCAATATTTGCACATGTACAGTCCCATACAGGTTTTACAACACCTTTCCACTTTGAAATGTATTATGATTCACCACAAGGAAACAGGACAAGAAGTAAGGTAATGTTAAAAAGAAATGGTAGAAAGAAGTAATGGTAGTGAGGGGTGAGTATGGAAAGCATGGAAGAGGAGAGAAAGAACACGTGATACTGAATGCAAGCACCTGCTTATATCTGCATAGACTCCCCCTGTTCCTGCCTCTTTTGGAAGGGAGGATGCAGCTCAAAATTAAGGTGAGCTAGATAGATAGTCTCACAAAGCAACAGGCGATGTGAAGTCTCCATTTTAGTAAGTCACTCTGTAGTCTGCTCTGCCTACACATTTCTCATTTTAAATAAGCAATATCAGATGGATTATAACAATTCCCATTCTTATGTAACAGTGCTGCTACTTTTGGAAAATGCTGAGAAAGCAGCCTCCTTTGAGCATCCAGGCCAGTGAATAACACTGGTTGCTTTCTACATTATTTTGAGGTATTTTATTCATACGGAGTCTGCTGCAGCTCACAACTGTCTGGTGTGGGATTCTGTTTCGACAGATAGACAGCAACAGGTACTGCATACGGGCCAACAGGAACTTATTAAAAGTACAGAATAATAAGAAAGATCTAACTTAGTCTGTTTGTGAAACTCCTGTCTGTCAGCAATTCACTTCTTTTGAAAAAAACAAAAATGAGGCCTCTGCTGCCTGAAGGATGATGGCACACCAATCAATCCATTAGGTACATAAATAAAGCAATAACTGAAGAATAAATCATTTCTAAAATCCACCAATAAAACCTTCAAATATATAAATTACCAGAATGAAATGACTCATGAACAATTTGGAGGCTACAGCATATGTTCAAACTCAGGGGGTTGGGGGGGAGAATTAAAAAAAAGGGATTGAACAGCAGAGCTAACTGTAAAATTTTCATCTCTCTTTGATCCTCCAAATCTTTCCTTTGCTCCTTCTCACTCACACCCTATTGTAAGAAAAAAATAAATAAATCCTGCAGCACATTTCCTCTAGCACAGAGGGTGGGCAAAACAGCTGCCTTCACAGCTGATGCCATAATTAAGTCCCTGTACTTGCTCCTCTAACCTAAAAGCTCTGAGCCCCTGGAAGGCACAACACAGCTCTACAAGCAAAGCATCCAGCTCTCCTGCTACTGCAGCATGCTTCCTCTTCACCAGCAGACACAAGAGGTATGCAACCAGGCCTTCTGAATAATTCTTCCTTTATATTCATAAAAAACCCTCCAAAGAAATAATGCATTTGCTAATAGATAATTACACAAGTCTTTTTAAGGGGAGGCAGCAAATTTAGAGTTGAAGCTTTTCATTTCCATGTACTATTCATTTATCAGGGTGCAAGGGCAGGAACACAAACCTAACAGTACTGACCACTTTGGTAGGTATATTTTGTGTGCTGGAAGCCCTAGATGTACAGATTCAATTAATTATTATGATTATAAACTAGTGTTGGTAATCTTGTAGCATGTTTTCCAACTGGGCTTGCATCACTGGTCTCATTGAAGAGGTTCAAAAACCGCATACTCCAGACTGCTCTTAAAGAGATGAGATAGTTCTCAGGCAGTATACTTAAACTGAAAGTGATTGGCTGTTGAGAAGCAATCATTTGAACCGAAGCCTAAAAATGAGGTTTTCATTGATATTAGAATATTCTGGAGTCAAGACTTCCGTGTATTGGACTCTAAACTGTTTTACTGTTGCTTGAATAACCACTAATTTAACACCACTTAAATTGGTTATAAAAATACCCCGAATTGTGTTGAACTGTCATCCAGTTTATGCAAAATACCTCCAAATCTTAATACTAACTATGCTAAGCAATGCCACTGGGATGAAATTGATAGTGATGTGCATGGCTTATTTTTTGAATATACCATGAGGCAGTCTAGCCAAGTTTTTTTAATTACTATTACTACTTTAACATTACCTAGTTATTTCCATAATACAAGCACTGGAGGGGAAAGTGATATTCCTGTAACAACTTTGAAGCAAGAAGCCTTTGTGGTTAACCATTTCCAATTCACTCGGTGCCCTGCCAAGATTTAAGCAGTGCCTCTTTACCACCTTGTAGTTATGTACCTTACTTTGCAATTTGCCAAAGGAATGTGTTCTCGCATAATTGCTTTCTTTACAGTCTGTCTTGCAGGTTAACCACAATCACCCTGTGTTAAGGATGGAAGTGGTATTCAGTGGAGAAAGAGAGAAGGTACAAGAACTCCCTTCTATGCCTATCCCTGATAATCAGTCACTGAAGCATTTAATGAAAAGTCTGACGTCTGAGTCATTGTACAGCTGTGAACCATACTAATGAAACACACCTTGAGTTTTCAAAGTGGCTGGAAGTATTCCAGAGGAAAGATGAGAACTGTTAAAGGAACAATCCACACTTAGCAGTATACTGCAATGTGAGTGTTAAGTTCCTTGCTTGTTCAAATGACACACTGACCCATTTTGCACACAGGGACATCCTTTCTGATATCCATTCAAATGTCACCATCCAGAAGGAATGTCTTCAGCATCTCTGGTTAAAATATAGTTATTCTACACTCTCCAGAGACTGGGCTCTTGCTTACTGCAGTCACTACTGGGAGCTGAAAAATGCACTACATTGATATATTGTATAGTCTGAGGCAGGGGTCCCATTTTTGCCAGTATTCCCATGAAAGAAGGAAGTCAATGTCTGTCATGACTTAAAAGCTGAATTCTGGGCGTCAGTGATCAAGACTGATTCCTTTCTGCTATTAGCATATTTATAGGCATATCTTGATATTCAGAGTCATGGAATATCCTGAGTTGGAAGGGTCCTAAAAGGATCATCACAGTCCAACTCCTGGTCCTGCACAGAACCACCCTAAGAATCCCACCATATGCCTAAGACCATTGTCCAAAAGCTTCCTGAACTCTCCCATGCCTGGTGCTGTGACCACTTCCCCAGGAAGCCTGTTCCAGTACTCAACCACTCTCTGGGTGAAGAACCTTTTCCTAATATCCAACCTAAACCTCACCCGACACAATTCCATGACATTCATTTGGGTCCTATCACTGAAACTCAAGAAGCTCTAGAGTCCTCTGAATTCTCAGACACAGAAAGACAGAAGGATGGGTCAAGAAAGAAAATAACCATTATTTATTACTGTATCTCATATGCTCCCATTTTTTGTTTTCTTTCGTGTCTTCCTCTTATTTTCTCTACTCAGGTAGTCACATCTTGACCTTTCCCTAAACTGAAGCCAGGTGAAAGTTTTAATGTATAGGTAGCAATATTCTTCCTAATTCCTAAACAGAAAACTAGCTCTTTTCTTTTCTTTGTCTCTTTTTTTTTTTCTTTTTCAATTAAGATAGGTGCAAATCTGTCTGTGAGTCTGAGGACAACTACAATTTATAGGAGATTCTCAAAATTCCTTTTTCATCCAAACAGTTTCTACAGTATTGGATAGCACCACAAGCATGGCCAAGGAGACCAAAACCAGTGATTTGAATAGTTGTACAAATGGTAACAGCTATGGCTATAAGGCCACTGCAATACTTTCAGAATCAGCTCCTTTCACAGACAGAATATCTATTTTGAGGTAATTATCAACACATTAATTCCACTAATTATTAATAACTAGTATATTTTACAACTTCTGTATGTATCCCATTTGGCTCATCTCTTCATATTTAAGAAAGCTTTTACTGACGATCCATGCTAATTTGCACTCCACCCCCCAAAAAATAAAAATTCATAACCTGGTAGCCACAGAAAGCAACTGATGACAACCTCCTTTATAAAACCATTTATGTACTAAAATATTGTCATTGTGTGTCAGCTTCTTCTCAGGTTTCCAAACTAAATGAAATTAATTTGGCTGTTTTCCCTGCCTTTCATTCCAGTCATCTTTCTTTGGACAGTCACCATATCTTTTTTCTATTCAACAAATTCTGGCTTTACTTAACCACTAATTTTACCCTTCCGTGAGTTAATTTTATGCAAAAATTGCATAGTGGAATCAAGTAAGATAAGTTATTTCAGCATGACCTCTGATTATAATAAACATAACCAAAATGTTGGTTTTGTTTTTGTGGGTTTTTTCAATATTAGTGAGAGCAGCCCAGCATTTAGATTAAGAGTAGAACACATAGATATATAAGGCATTTTAAAATATATCCCAGAGATTTTCACATGGCAACAAGACAATAAACTTAGTCTTAAATTTCTAATGGGGTACTAAATAAAATATTGTCTTTGGCAGCAATTTAGATACCTACAACAGTGAAACTTTAGTAAAGCAACACCTGGACACCAATATTTTGAAATGAATCTCAAACTTTGATAGAGGCAAGGAATATTTTTGAAAATGTTACTTCAGAGAAGATAGGATTGAATTAGATTCAGCTACCAATTTTCTCCTTCCTAAAATGCATTATGTTTGTTTATTCAAATGCTAGCATGATTCTGTGTCATAAGTCTGTCACAGTCAGAAGAACCATGTTATAACTTACAAGATATATTAACACTTCACACTAACTGCAGTGAAAATGTTCAGCCAAAGGCTGTCATAACTGAGCCGTGTTTGTGCTCCAGCTCCTTTTGCCAAGTGTGGATGCCTTTGCTTACTTTAGCTTCCCGTTTTCAGACTAGAATTTATGCAGGGTAAAAGTTCCTAATAAGAAGCTGCACTTATGTGCTGTCATAAAGTCTTATAAAAACATGATTCCCAAAAAAGGGCAAATGTGTTATTTCGTTGTAGTCCACAGATGCGGGTGCATTTATGGTGCTATCCCTCCTGGATATGGTTTCTGTTCAAACCATATTGCTACAGTCTTTGTCATGACCAAACACATCATATTTTTGCAGCGCTTGACGTGTCAGGTCAGTGACATGATTGCACAATCATGGGTCAGATGAGTGTGGATGCACACATCCAGTAGTGAATATGCAATAGATATATAGAGTACAGTTTATCCTCTAGATTGTTCTGTATGGAGCATTTACAACATTTCTTAGAGGAAGTTCTCTTAACTTCTAGTTATGTTTTTCTTTCATAATTGCTCCTAGTTTGTACTGCCATATCCCGGTAGTTACTTCATTTTGAGGATGGAATATGTCTATAGGGATTTTGAGAAGATAGATTATGCTACATGCTCTTATTCTGCCACTTTCTTTGTGATAGAGGAAATCTTAGGGACAGTAGAACACAATTGCATCATTGCTATTCAGATGCGTATGCCATTTTATAACTACCATTTTAAAATGCATTTAATAATTAGTACAATAAACCTTTACTGGCATGGAAGCAAATCTTACAACGACCATGAGACAGTTAGTTTAATTCTTCCCACCCACACCCTGTCAAGGGAAAATTTCTTCAGTCCGTATTTTATAATCTCTTCATTTAGTGTTGTTTACATTGTTTAACACCTTCTGACTGATTTCTTAAATTACTGAATTTGTATATAGAACAGCAAATGTTACTCTTTTGCTGAATAAAGTTCAATTTACAATGAATTGTTTGTAGTTATAAATGGAGGCTGATATATCTGATATACATTTATCTCCTGCAAATTCATGCTGCTGAGGTATTCTATATGAATAACACAAAGCACTAATGAAGATACTTCACTGTTCTTGGTCTTCCTGACTACAGTAGATTAATCTGCCTTTTCTGTACAAGACAGTAGAAATGTAATATATTCTGTTTTAAATGAACATACAAATATTAGTAGAATAAATAACCACTGGTCTGATACCACTGACAGACCCTTCACTCTGGTGGAAATTAAGTGTTTGCCCCAAAAGTCAATATTTTGGTTTTGCCAGTATGCAAGCACAATACAATCACAGTTTTCCTGGATGAGATAGGCTACCACAAAGAAACAACTTTTGTAAAATCTCAAAAGGGGATTAGAAACATCATTTATGTAAAAGAATGCTTTCATAACTTAGATATATGCCACAATACAGACACAGGTTTTAAAGGACGCTATGCACCTTTATGAAACATAGTAAAACTGAAAAAACCATCATAAGAATTAAACAGATAGAATTCTGTTTATGATACTCTAACAAGTATAAGAAGATTTCTGCAAAATTCTCCTGTCATAAGCTACAGATGCAAAGTTTTCTTATGCCTCTGTCACTGAATAATCAACAGTACAGAATTTCTTTTTCTAGTTACACTGTTTTAATCCATGCTGTCTCAAGAAGATAATTACTACTGAATCGATAAATCCTACCCAATGGAGAATGGTTACTCTTGGGAAATGATGTAGCTCCTCACTTATTTGTAAAACAAAAATTGATTGATCAGGGAATGGAAAATGAGTTTCTAATTTTCTTTTAACTGCTTTTAGTAAATGGTCAGGTGGAGTTTTAATTTCTTTGAAAAAGCTGCTGTAAATTCTTGTTCACCCAAGAGTAGGACGAAAAGAAATGTGGTTATGAGTTATAAATATTTTGTTATTAGACAAAAATTGTTCTGTATGTTATGGAGGGTGAGGGAAGTCTAATCTTCTTTCTTTCTTCCTGAATCATGAGTTCAAGCTTCCATGACATCTTACTCTTTGTATGTGGCCAGTAGGTCAAGGGAGGTAATTCTCTGCCTCTGCTCAGCAGGTCTGGAGTGCTCAGCAGCTGTTACAGCAGGTTCGGAAGAGAGCCATGAAGATGGTTAGAGGGCTGGAGCAGCTCTCATATCAAGAGAGAGTTGGGGTTGTTCAGCACTGAGAAGAGAAGGCACAGGGATGACCTCATTGTGGCATTTCAGTACCTGAAGGGGAATTTTAAAAAAGAGGGATAGCAACTTCTTACATGGGTTGATAGTGATATGACAAGGAGAAACAATTTTAAACTAAAGAGGAGGAATTTAAATTAGATATTAGGAAGAAATTTTTTACTCAGAGTGTAGTGAGGCACTGGATCTGGTTGTCCAGAGAAGCTGTGGCTGTGCAACACCAGGAAGTGCTGCAGGCCAGGTTGAATGGACCCCTGAGGAACCTGATCTGATGGGTGGCATCTCTATTTATGGCAGCAGGCATTGGAACTAGATGGTCTTCAACTTCTCTTCCAACCCCAGCTATTCTATGATTTTATGATCAATTAATATGTGTATTACACTCTTATTAAGAAGGTAATAACAGACATTGGACTCACTATAAACATAAAATGACATAGCATCTACCTTGAAAAGCATTGCTGGCTGCTCTTAACACTTTGGTCCTACTGTAGAGCCTCAGAGAAATTATCACTGTTTAAGACACATTACAACACGCACAGTATGCTCTAGAGAGAACAAATTGAAAAGCACCATATTTTTTGCAGTGGACTGTGACGCCTAAATTTAAGCCAAGATCTGGGAAGAGGTGGGTTTTTTTGGAAGTTAACGATTCCCTCATGCCTGAAGTATTACGGTGACTCTATGGACTCTAGAGAAGTTGATGCCATACCATTGAAAAATGGGATCATCAGTACACTGGCTTATACCTTTAAACTGGTTCTATCTCTTCAAACTTACTTACTTCTGTAGTAATAATAATAAGAATATCCATCATTATCATCTAGAGAGTTTGCATTTCAGAGGCAAAATAACAGTAAGAAGAAGGATGAGTACCCCATTAAAATGATAACTTGTATAATGCCACAAATTGGTACTTAGTCATCCATGACGGCAACAAGTTTAATGTTCAGTGGGGACTGATCCACCAGTTGTCAAAGGAGAATATTTTAAAAAAGAAAACAGTATATTTTCTAGATCCACATTAGAGTTTTCTATCCTCTCTAGTGGCCTAGGAAACATATATTAATATCTGTGGCAAGAAATCTGTTAGTAAGGCATAACCTAAATATTAGTCCAACTATTCTGTACCTTCTGAAAAAAGTCAAAAATTCTTCCCCACCCCATCCACGGGTTTGGATTTATGACACTGTGGCAAGCTGAAGAGGAGTTCAGTGACAAGGTGCTTTTTGCAGCTATGTTAGGATAATTGATTCCATCATGCAATGCAACTTCCTCAAATATATACTGGTACTGTGAATCATACTACACATACTTTCTGAGACAGTGAGAAAGAGAGAGACAGAAAGAGAGCAGTACTCTACCAGTTTTAAAACTTGCATAATTCTTAAAAATGCATAAAAGCCTAAATAGACACCCTCGGTACTGTAAATTCAGTCTTGATGTAGTTAATCTAAAGTCACTACTATTAAGGTCAACTTAAAAATTTTAAACCATTTTTTGTAAAAGTTTCCAATAGAGGAGCTTTATAAGTCTTCCATCTTTCTGTTAAGGTTCATGAAATATGTTTTGAAAAAATGTTAAGCTTTACATTAAGCTTATCTAGTCTCTTTCACTGAGTATGGTTTAAGGGTTGATATTGAAATAATGTTGATTTCAATATTTTTCTCCATTTCAGTTTTGACATTCCACTGTCCGTTTTCCATTAGTTTCCAAACTTTTCTAGCTTGAAGAAGGTGTAGAGGATAGTGTGCAGATTTTATTGTCATCATTTTGATATACTCTCCATTATTACTATAAACACCTTCCAGCTTTCCAAAGTTGGCAGTTTTAAAATGCATAACATGAAAAAAAAGTAATCTAAACCCAAATGAAAAACATACATACAGCAGCTTCATCCCCTGAAGGTTACAAGTGGAATTCACTATATTGCATTCAGTGAAAACAAGAAACAGAAGATAAAAAGGGAAATCAGAGTCTGAAATGTTCCATATTG
>VZRE01014754.1:11412-25252 GCA_013396775.1 Cephalopterus ornatus
TTTTGAAGATATATGATTTATACGTATGTAGGGGTTTTTTAAATGAAAATTTATTTTAGAAAAAAGTAAGTTTAATTTGATGTATGATTATGTGCTGAACATTTTAAATTGGAGAGAAGTAGTAACAGGAAGAACGGTAAATCCTACTTTCAGGCAAAGTACTCTGCAGAACAACATAAATACATTCACATCTCATCATCTTTCCTGAACCACCTTGCAGCTTCCTTCATGGTTTTTTCTACCTGTAAAGCACTGACAGCAAAAATGCTTAATTTAGTGAGAAAACATAATGGTCTACAGAATATTGGTTAGCTTTAATAATCCAGCCTATCCTGACCAGTAGTTTGTTAACACTAAAAATGCATGGCACCGTGGCAGAACACAGCAGAATGTTTTCCATTCTTTCCACTGCTTACTGAAGAACTACAACCTCACACATCCACAACTCCCTGAGCTGGGCTAGCAAGGAGCAGTGAAGATCTCATCTTTAGAAGGAACATGTCACTCCCCTCCCGTCTGCAGCTTTTATATTTTCCTCTGCTGACCACTGCTCTTCTGTCACACATTTGTCCAGGCAGGTCATTGGTACTGCTGTTTTCATGGCAAAGGCATTCAGAAATATGTTAGAATATGGCTCAGATCTTCTGAAATGTATCAACGAAAGCAATTGCCCAGTAAAAGAAGAGCTAGCTGTACTGACCAGATCGTCTTTTCCAATTCTTTGATCAAAAGTCAGCATCAGAGAACATTATAAAGAGACTGCAAGTTCAATTTAGCTTCCTCCCAAAATATTTAGTGAACTTGTACTTTTAAATTAAGTAGCAGTTTAATAGGCAGAATAAAAATGTTCCAAGAGGTAGATCCCAAGACTAATTTCTGCCAGCTTCTGGAAATCATGTACCTTTCTACTGATTTACAGAAGTTTATGCTGGATGAATTTCATTAAGTTTGCTTTTCACCTCATAAGGCATCTCAGAACTTCAAGCTCCGAATTTCACCAGGAATAAATCAAGTGTTTATTCAAGATGTTAGTGAATAAAGAAAATAGTGATGAAAAGAAACAGAGTTTGAAAACCATCTTAATCTAGCAATCTTTATTCTTTCCTACATCTCTACTTTGCTACACCTTCTATTAGGAGTCACTTTACCTTCCCACTCTTTCTCCATTAGTAAGTCGGATGAAATGTACTGGCAAACCTTGGTTTCCACATTAATCAAACACAGCTATGGTTGTTCAGGATATGTATGCTCCTGTACCTATAGGTTGGCATTTAGGAACAAATAAAACTAGTTTGTCAAATTCTATGTTTGCAATGTAAAATTCTGACTCTGGAAATGGTAAACATCCCAGGGCCTTTTTTGCCTGTCTTCTAATGGCCTTTCATAATGGCAGGGCAAACCTTCCTTGCAGGTCCTGAAACCAATGGCATGTAGAGGACAGGCCATTATTCCACACTCCAGGTTTGGAATAACTTCTACCCACAGATATTGGAACATCTGGATTTCCTGATGGCACATGAGAGAGAGCTTCTAGCAAAGGAAATCTCTTCCTTTTCTGTTATGCATGTAAGTGAATTTGCAAGTGTCCTGCAGAGGGGAAGAAATTCCAGATATTACATTTTCTCTGTAGAAACACAGACTTCAAGAGTCAAATTACACCAGTTTCTAATTCCACGTTTCTCCCTGTGAGGCTTGAA
This sequence comes from Cephalopterus ornatus, assembly GCA_013396775.1. NCBI lineage: Eukaryota > Metazoa > Chordata > Aves > Passeriformes > Cotingidae > Cephalopterus > Cephalopterus ornatus. The sequence goes on from VZRE01014754.1 coordinate 13,110, forward strand.
AATGTGTAAATAGAAATTAGTACAGTCCTGCTCACCAGTCCAATCAATCACAATTTCAGGAAATAAGCAGCAGGAAGGACTTTGCCAGAGGACCACTGCAGAGTCAGTGCTGCTATCCTCTGACTGCGTGCAGACCATAATAGAGCAAGCTGTGAGGAGTGACATGGGTTATCCCAAGGTAAACTGAGGATTTAACCAGCTGAACCAAAATCATCTTGATTACAGTCTTGCATCACAATAATACACCTGGATTTCATTCCCATCTTCAAGCACCATGAGCACTTCCAGCAGCTGCAGCAGATAAAGGCTGTGGGCTCCTTAGTTTCCTCCTGACACAGGCCCAAGGGCGATGGCTCAGGTCCTTTCCTCTGTAGCTGACAGATAGCCAGGGATGGGAGGGTTCCTGACAAAGACTGACTGCAGGCAGATGCTGTGCCCACCCTTCTGCTGCCTGTTTCTCAAAAGAAAGGGCTTCTTCCAGTGCAGTCAACAGCAAGAATCCCATGAATCCACTGGGGGCAGGCCCAAGAGAAAGGCAGATTTCCTGTTCTTAAAAATGTCTCAATATTTATGGAGTATGAAGGTGTGGAGAGGTCTGTGAAAACAGTTTATAATGGATAGTATGATGAAATAAAATCCAAATGGATTACATTGCTTCGTATGGGAGGAGGGAACAATTATTTTTCTTTAGTTTGCCCAGGTAGCTGGTGGGATGATAAATCCAGGGAAGAATATGACAAATCCAGGGGAGAATACAGATCTTCTTTACAGATCCTTAAAATTAAAATGATGTGCATTAATACAGTGATTAGATTTTACCACTTTTTTCTTGAGTTCTTCCTTGTCAAAATGGATTTTTATTTTGTGTTGGGGTTTTTCAGGAGAAAATAACTTGAACTGGCTGCCTTGCCATGCATGCCCAAATATTTTTAATCTCTATATAACAATGCTTAAATGGCATTTACAATAAATATTAATTGGTTTATCATTTATTTTAAGACTTTAAATGGCTCAGATTGTTAACAACATAGTTGTCATGGTGCCACTTCTGAGTTCCCAAGCACTGAAAAACAAATCTAACTTGAATTACACTACCTTTTCTTACTTTCCTTACTTTCCTTTAGTATGAATGTACTATAGAAAAAAATGAATGAATGAATGAATGATTAAATAAATAAGTAAATAACCCAAATATTTAATTTTGCAGACTACCTATGTATTACAGTTGACTTGGTCTTACTAAACTCAGACATTATTTCAATCCTGAGATTTTTCCACTGTATTTTGTGTGGTTTTCCCCAGATAACCCTCCCCAAAATAAAATACATACAAACATTCCCCTCTTCCCAAAATTTTTTACTGTTTGAGAGCTTTTTATTGTTCCATTTCATTGCTTCATTTCAAAAGCTTATTAAAGTATTATGAAGCTCAAAGCATAATTATGCAGAAGCACTTGCCAAGGAATAACATTTGTAGCAATGTGTATGTGCATTTATATTACAGTGAACTTAAACCCACTTATTTATTTTTTTTTGCATTGTCTGTCTTAAGTTCTTTGTCCCAAGTAAAGCACTAGACAAACATATAAACCACACAGGGTACAGAACAGCCATTGTCACTGAGTGCAGTGACATATATAATTTCATCATTTGACCGAGGTTCATGCCAGGGTAAACTACTCTGTGTTAGATGCCTGCAAAATGTTATTTGCTCTTTTTATTATATTATTATTTTAAACTTATCTGTGCTGAGATTGGGTTCTTTCTGTGTGTCTGGTTTTGGTGCTTACTGTCTGTGCATGTTATGTCCTAAGCCAAACTGCATTTAGAAAATGAGCAGAAAGACAAGCCAACACTTACTGCCCTTTCCCACTCTGTCTCTTACAATAAAACAGAACTGGAGTCCTCTTGTAATGAAAGTTTTGCCAATAATGAGAGACAGTACAGTCCACAAGTATTTGGGTAAGCACACTGCGCCGTTTCTGTTTGACTGCTTTTATTTGTGGAATTGGGTTAACTGTAACATGATCACACAAAAAGAGAAGGAAAGAGAGCTGTTGTCGTATTAAAAATAAAGACTTGTAACACAAGAAAGAAAATTACCATAATTTTTGGCAGAGACAATATAGCATACAAACTCTTCTGAGCAAAGCACATTGACCCAGCCAATCTATATAACAGAGTGTGCAGCCTTTGAAAATTACATGTTTAGGAAAAGGCAGTATAGAGACATTAAAAAATGCTTAGGGAAATGGGCTCCAATTGGAATTTTTGTGGTGCTGAGGTCTTTTCAGGACTGTGTTCCTCCCTCCCTCCCTGACACCACCCAAGAGCTGCAGTTCTGTTTGCCAAGAATCTGACACACACCTATCCCTCATTTAAAGCTGTCAAAGTGTTCTCATGCTTATATAATTAAAATGAATTTCCAAAATAATTTAGATCCTAGAGCAACTGATAACAGAGCTTAAAAACGTTGTGACTGTCATGTGTGCCTTTCATTCTCCCATATTAATCTTCCTTTTGTTGAAAATATTGTCCTTTGGGAATGCTCTTGGAGCCTTCACTGTTCTCAGATTTTTCCTCCATTCTCTGCCAGTTGTTTCTAGATCGAAAGAATTTTGCTAGGCAATTACAACCTTATGCACTAAAAATATACATTTTCATGAATTAACTTGTAAAAGATAAGAGAAATACAGGTAGCTTTTAGGAAATTTTATGTGCCATCATGCAATATGGCTCAAAAGCTTTGTTAAGCAGGGAGAAAAGGCAAGACAGCAGCATTCTCTTATTGTATATGTTTAGAAACACTGTACCATGAAGCTCTGACCTAAGCATTTTGGTATTTTTCAGCCAAGCCCAGATCAGATTTTACATTGCACAAGTCTCATCACCCAATCTTCTCAAAAATCATCACTACAGTTGTCAGTTTGAATCTCCTCTGGACTTTCTCTCTCAGCCTCAGGTGACCCTATTTGCCTCTCTTATTACTAACACACCTCTCTCTACATGCATTTGGAATATGATCCTGTTCAGGGTTTCTCTTTTGCTCCAGTTGTAGAGTTTTGCAGAAAAGAAAAAAAGAAAATGAAAAAAAAGACAAGGAAAACTCATCTCACAGAGCTCAGAACAAAAAGAAAAGTCTAACTTGCTATTTGTGGGCCTTTGAGAACAAGCTGATGAAGGCATCAAACTGTAATTCTGTTTCTGGCTACCCTAATCATCTCCAAGTCTTCTAGAGTACCAGAGATGAATTAGGAACTGGTGAATGGAGAGGGAAAGCTATTTTCTGTAAAGGGAACTGTCTTTCTTTAGCAGAATTTACTACCTTAGTTCGGCTCAGATAATATGCTATAATAATCTGACACAGTGGCCTTTTGTATTGCATCTTTTAAAATCTGCCCAAGGAGAAGTGAACAGATTTTTTGGTGTTTTAAATAAGAAAGACAAAACTAAATGAAAGAGAAAACAAAGATTAATGGTTATTTATACTGGGGCAATATAGGGTTGAACAAGAAAAAATTAAACGAGTCTTCCATTCCTTTCTTCTTTACTCTTTTAAAATAACTAAATATAGAAAAGGATTTATGTTGGATAAAAATAAGGTACTTAATGAGCACCTTATACTTTCTATCCCCCTCTCTTTCCTTTTTTTGGCATTCCACACCCTTCACATTCAAAATGTACAATGTTGTTGGAACCATGTAACTTCTACCTGTTTTATTTTAACAGCAATTCCAGAGGAAAAGCCTTGTTAGACTGTTCCATGTACCTCATTTTCATAAAACTTTAAAAGCCAACAGTCCTCCACCACATTGCCCAGAATTTAAAAGAGCAGAAACCTACCTCTTATCTGTTAGACCAGGAGAGCAAAATGAGGACAACTAGGACTTGCAGAATAAGGGAGGGAAGAGTTTTTAGAGTGTCCATTTGATCCTGTTTCAGATCTTCCTGTTGGGATTAACTCAGTGAACTGAAGAAAGCTCTGTGCTAAAACATTGTTTAAGCAACATTCATTGAGCTTTTGTTCTGCAGTAGTTGCAAATGGACTCTCCTGCAAAGCTTGGTAGCAGTTGGATGCTCTTAGAATCTTTATCAAGATATGGACCCAAACCCTGATAGAGTTGGGAAATTTGACTCCACCAAAAAGACACTGGATACATAAAGTAAAAGGAAGTCAGGAAATGAAGACAGCAGCTGCTAGATTTACCATGCAGAGTAAAAACTGTTTCCCAAGAAATCCTAGGGGACATGAGACCAATATTCAATATTTCTGTATCAAAGGGAGCGATGTATGCTCTTTCCTCTTATACGCATACTATGTTACAGGATGTGAAGAAATCTGTGAAGAAGTCTGTATTTCAAGACTAATTTTTGTGAGCCAGGAACAAAGGAAGAATTTGGGTTGGTTACACGCAGGCAGACATGCCCTGATCCCCATGCATTTGCATCTTCAGATTTGAATCACTGTCAGTCACCAACGTGAGACACTCTTGCTATATACAGAGGGGAACGGAGAATATTCCTTCCTTAGACTAATTAAAAAGATGCATGTGAAAATTAATTCTAATCAAATCTGGCCACCAAAATAATGGATGGAAAGTATTCCAATTATATCTAGGATAATGTATTTATTTACAAACAAAATCCATCCATTTATTTTCTCCATTTCTGTCCACTTTTTAGATGAAGCACTTGGGACAGAGATGACTAATGCACACTCCAATACCAACTGCAGAAAATAATCCTGCTAATTCAGTTCCATATGTCATAGTAACAGTTAGGGAAGAGCCCAGAAATTCACAGCATCCCCTGCTATTTACAGAAAATGACTGGTGAGATTTTATCTTTCCCTAATAAATTTCAGTTAAAGCTTGATTTAAATTAGACAACCCAGGAGAATTAAGTCCAATTCATTCTCGTTTTGCGTGTGGTTGAGCTGACTCCAATCCAAGAAGGGAATAAGCCTGAACAAAGCACTACACAATAAACATGTGTTCAGTCAACTCTGTATTATCCATGGTTAGTTTATCTGGACTAGTCAGTGCCTAGTGCCACATGTGTAATAAGTAGGGTAGACTATTCTCCTGGGCTCTGCTCTTCATGTCTTGTCTATGTCTTTATTTTTACATAGGCCATTAAATTTCATCCCAATCTATATTCCTCAGGGTGACTGAAATCAACTGTTTCCTTTACAGTGTTACTTTAATTAGTTTCACTCCAGTTTAGCTTCTGGTAGCAAACTGTTTCAGAAGTTAGAAGAATCTCCTTCTCAATCCTAGTTACTGTTCAGGTTAGTTTTCTTGGAAGTTGAAGGGAGCCTTCTTCACTGTTTAAAAAACGGGCTGAATTCGGTCTGTGCTGGTGTAGGATTACCATGTGTTATGTGCCTTATTCTCCTCAGTCTGTCTAAATCAAGGCTAAATCCTGTCAAGTCAAAGAAGGTAAAGAAACACAGGCAAGAGAAACAGGACCTCTGTGTATAATTTTTTCCTCTTCAACATCAAAAACATGCCACAGTGAGTCAATTACCCATCTTTACAAAAAAAATGGTGTGAAAATGAATAATGTTGGTGTGATGCAAAGCCCAATCACATCACATTTGCTAAGAAAAATAGAAAAGGGAAAGTTGTAGCCAACTGCCACTGATGGAGACTCATTCCAAGGGCTGTACGTCTGGATCCTGCAGCTGCCAAACTCATAGTGAATGATTGCTTCCAATCCTTGAGTGATCAGAGGTTAAGTAACAGAAACAGCACCATACCAGTACAATCAGAGAAGATATAGGTATTACTCTTCAGTAAGGGGCTGCGTCATCTGTTTTCTCAGCATTCATAAGACATTTACTAACACGTGAATAACTAAACCTCTAGAACTGAGAGTGATGAAGGATGTTTTTTCAGGGGCCATTTTCTAAAATAACATACCTGCTGTTAGCCCAGCAACATTATGTATGATCATGCTTTCCGGTTTGAAGGAAACATGAATCCTCATTCTCTGTTTGACTGGCATAAATCCATTGTTAGAGCTGGTCCGAACATGCTCTCTCTCTCTTTTCCTCCCCTTCTGCTCATTTTCTTATACCCTAAAATCTGTAATAAGCCACTGTGTATTTCCAATAAGAAATCAACATTTTTCTACAGAAGCAATTGCCTCAAATTTAAAAATGTAAAAATTTAAAAATTACTAGAAAGGAGGGTGTTTTTTAAAAAAAAAATCCATTTAATCAAAAACTAAAGCAAAAGAAACAGGAGCTTTTTTTTTTTTTTTGCAAACTATTCAATTTTTAGCATATTTAGGGTGACTTCTGATTTGTAAGGCTCTGAAATCTGAATCAGACCGTCAGAGTGATCTTGCAGCTTTTTCCAGTGTAGGTTCATGCTGTTGTTTCAGAGGAATTAGAGACATTATATATGAGATTTTTTAGGGTTTTCTTTCTTTTCTAAATCAGTGCAGTTGCCTACAATTATATATTAATCACATCTGGTGACTAGGGACATATTTTTATTAAGAAGTATGTATTTTTGCAAACTAAATATGTACTCTCAAACATTGATGTCTTCTTTTTTTCTCAAGTGGATAAGAAACAGTCAAGTGTTCTCGGCGCGAAAGAAATACACTCATAGCAGTTCATTGTCAGAGCCTGAAAGTTAAACATTTTGAAATGGAAGTACATCTTTCAGTAATACTTTGAACAATCAGAAGTCTCATCTAGGAATAAATATGAAAACACACAAGTACTGTGAGATGGATTAAGCTAACTTTGAATTCTATCTCTGAGCATATCTAGCTATTAGTAATTCGCAGACTTCATTCAAGTGGTTTGATATTTCTCTGTGATGGCAGCAACTGCAAGATCCTACTCTAAGGATTAGAATTGTTGCATCTAGATGTCCTTGTAGCTTTTGCAATGTTTCTACCTTATGCTATTCTGTCTACCATGCCCTTACATATGTACTGCATAAAATCAAGCAGTTTTGAGTATAATTTACAAACTGTGTACAATGGGAAGTACATAGAAGCACATGTGAAAAATAAGGACAGTGACATTAAATAAGATGCAGTACAAAGTCCTAGAATCATAGAATGTGCTGACTTGAAAGGCACCCATCAGGATCATCAAGTCCAACACCTGGCCCTGTACAGGACACCCCAAGAATCACACCATGGGCCTGAGAGCATTGTCCAAACAGTTCTTGAACTTAGGCAGGCTGTGATCACTTCCCTGTCTTAAAGAGGGCTCTGTAGTGAATCAGCATCAAAGTTGTGAAAATAATGCTAGGTATAGACATAGAATTTAAGGAAATACAGCTGATTATGCAAGTAGAAATTAAGAAATATTTTTAGGTTGGTTTATGTACTTGTGCAATTTCTTTGGTTTATTTCATTTCACAGAACTGTCTGATTTCCAATATTTAAAAGGGTAGTAATGATTAATTAATTTTATCCTGAGCACATGAACTTGAGGTAGGGAAGCATTATCCTGATTTAAAGACAAAGGTGTATAAACTAAGTGACATACAGCAGATCAGCTGGCATATGTGGCACAAGATGGGCTTTTTATCATGTCTTCAGAGTCTTAGTTCAATAATTTCACTAAACCAAAATACGTTTTAATATTTCAGGAAGTTTTTGGTTTATTGGTTGATTAAGTTATTTGTGATGAATTGGTGGAGAGAACGGAAACTTCTGATGTCTTGTCGTACGGACAAGACATCCCTCGTCTAAGGGATTTTCTGATATTTTTGGTTTAAAATCTCATGTAAATCCTGAGATACACAACACCCATACTTATTCCTGTTTTACTAGAGGATGACTCAGACTGGATGAGTGTTTCAAAAATTGTATAATCTGAAAACAGATTATACATGTAGAATTAGCATGAGGTACCACAGAAAAGTGGATACTGTGTGTACTTTGCACTGGATTGAGGAGTCTAAACATGAGGTGGACCTGTATCAGCTAAGGTCAAGCAAGAACAAGTTATATGAGCTACTTTAAGCATAGCTACTAGGGCTGGGATATTCCGTTACAGCAATATACACAGGAGGTTATTTGGTTTTTTGATTCTTCACTCAGGATGTGTGAAACTCAGGACTGTGAAACCAATAGCTAAGGATCCTCACTTATGTCTAAACCATGAGTTCTTGTAAGGAGAATTCTTCAATTTCAGGACCAAGTGACATAAGAGAAGATACCAGTGCTGTCTCAGAGGTATAATTTTCAATTCTCTGTGTTCATACTGTAAATCAGTTACTCGACTACTCATACCAAGCCTGTTTGCTTTCTGTTCTCCTACCAGACACCTATTTTTTCCTAAAAATTGTATTCTTTTACTCTGATTTCTAAACAGCTGTGTAAAAAAATATTTCCTGAGGGAAGATTAAGGGAAATTGATGCACTTCTACAAAATTACATCAAAGAACAGATAGGACTGTTAAGAAGAATTGTATTTCCTAAAAATAAAGAAATTGCTTAAAAGGTATGACCCTATCAAAAGTTAAAGAACCCAAGGAAGCCAACATTTAGAATCTCCAGCAGTTTTTTTCAAAGAAATAAGAGACATCCTCTAGGCAACCAATCACAGTTTGTTTTTTTTTTACGCTGCTGTAGGTCAGGGTAAAGGAAGTATCTTTGCTACAGGTAGGTTTGGTTCTGTCTTCAGCCATAGAAATGAATAGAGACAACGGCAGTCACGATCAAAATTGCAATAGCTGCTGTAGCCTGACATCAAACACTCTCTGCTATCTTTCCCAATAACACAACATGAAGTAAAACGTAGCTAATTAGCCTCCATGGTTTCCTGTCTGCTTCAAAGGTCAGTTGCTTGGCACCTCTGATCAATAGCACTTCTTTCCTGTATCCATATTACAGTCTTTCCTTCTACTTCTTCCTTCTGATATTTGTTAATGTCAGTGTCCTTATTGTTTCAGAAAAATGAGCAAAATAGGGATTATTTTGAAGAGGTGATCACTGAAGAAGAAATCATTACCTGGTTTTGATTATCATCAACTGCATATGAAGGCCATCTCTGGTCTTCACAGATGGTGAAACAGCTCCCATTGTACACGTCTATTGAAGTAGAATTTGATTCAGTGAATTTAGTAAGAGGGTTGTATTTTGTCTTTTTTTGTTCATTGATTACACAGCAGAGTTTGCCCTATAAATTACATGTTAAATTGTGTTTGTGGTCAGAAGAAATGGTGTGAATGCAACAAAACTGCATCATGTTTGCACAGAGTAACATATACTTTGCTTTTTTAACATAAATAGACCTTTTTTCCTCTTTATTTCACAGAAACTGATCCAGCTAGGGGACAATAAGCTTGTTTCTTTCATGATCCCTGCATTATCAACACAATTGTTAACAGTTGCAGATTTTTATTTAATACAGAAAAAAGGAATGAAATTAGACAGAAAAAAAAACAGTTTACATTTCACTGTTTCATAGACAGACACTATTTCTCAATTGTGTTTTCTATCTTTGGCTGGAAATCACATATACACTAAACAATAAAATCTCACCTTAAGGTAAATGATGAAAGAGTAGGTGCAGATGACTTTAGACTGAAAATAGATAATTTCTCACCATACTGCTTTTCAGAGCAAACTCCAGTTTTCAGAACAATTTAATGAAGCCTCTTCAGAATGTTCTTATTACTCTTTTAAGCCTTCTGGACTACCAACCATGTTCCTGCTATAATTACTTTAATCCAGTTCTAGAGAACAGTTTTTTCTTGTTACCCATCAGTGCCTTCAGACCAGGAAGACAAACCAAAAACATGGTATGGAAAGTCAATGGCTCTGTAGTAATAATACTCTACAAATTGCTGTGCAAAATTTACATCCTGTTTCTTTCACAAGAAAGGGGTTTCAGACTGTCTGGCAGGGACATCTAATCTGAAACAGATTTCCTTCCTGTTCAACACTTGTAGGATGAGCTCACGTGACAAAATCTGATAGTGTTTGATCACTCATTAGTTCAGCAACATGCTTAACTGTACCAAGTGACAGTCTTTCTGGTATAAAGCTCACACAAAGCTCAGAGTATAAAACACATTTAAGACCAGCAGCACCCATTATCTTTTTTTCCTGCATTTTCTCAAAGCTCACTTTAAAATTAGGAAAAATTTATTTGTATTGGATTTTTATTTTCCCAAACCTGCCTCCACGGGCGGTTTCAGCGTTCAAGAGGAAATTTGTTGATTGAAGCATGTGCATTAAACCTTATAAAACATTTAAAAAGCCCAAACAAACAAAAATCCAACCCATGGTAACTTAAGGAGAAATCCTTTTCATGGAATACTTCAAACACTTTTTGTATTAACATTTGTCTAAAAAAGGGGGCATGAACTTTTTAATGATAATTATAAAGTGTCCAGGAAATGTATTTTTCTTTGTCTGAAGGAAGACTTTTCTGGACATTTTCTGTGTCTTAAAAGACTCCAGCATAGGGTGCAGTGAGTGTGATTTCTGGTTTGATTAGGTAAGACTTTACCTTTCAGCAAAACTCTTTAGGTGTGTATTAATACATTTACCTTGAGGCATGTAAATATCACACCTAGTTCCTTTGCAATCTGAACATTAACTGAAAATGAAATAAACCATTCTTCGAGTGAGAAAAGGGCAGGATATTTGCTTGAAAGTAATATCTTCAGGGAACGTTATGTATAAGTAACTTTCCATTTTGAAGTCAAGTACTGTCTCACTGACTACATGTGGATAAAACCATTCTTGAATCAAAGTAGTAATTAAATTGGGGGGAGGTCCTCATAAATTTATTGCAAATTGAACATGATGGTAGAAATCTGCTGCTTCATTGTAACTTTTCTAAATGTCCTCATGAAGTGTTTTGGTAAGTCAATTCCCATGGCACAGGTTTAGGACCAGCACTTCTGCAAGCATTTGATCTTGAATCCAGTATTTAGTTCTGTTGAAGGTTAATGAGTGCATTTTCTGTTTCCAGTTGGAGCACTTCATCTTACAAGCAGAAACAGTGGGGAAAAAAATGTGGCAGAATCAAAGATATTAAAACCACTTCCAAGAAAAAAGAGATGAAAACCCACTTTGGAGTGAAAACAGTCATTAAAACAAATTTTTGATACCTGAATTTTTTTTCTGCATTTTAAACAGGAAAAAGTTTAAGATTTGTTTACATACAAGAATACTAGATTGAAAAATACTTGATATGCTTCCCAACAAGAGAATGATATAAGCCTGATTTATTAACTGCTAAATAAACTTTATATTCACTTTTTTTTCACGTTCTAACCAAGTAATAGGGTGTATGAAGATCAGATATGACTAGACACTTCATCAAAACCAACAGAAAATACCTGTGTTTGTCTTTTCATCATATATTTTCATGAACAGGACTGGTTTAATTAGTAATAACTAAAAATCTGCTAGGAAGGAGGTTAAAAAAGACCTCTCTGAACCACAGATTAGGTTTAGCAATCCTATTTATAAATTTGCTCATTATTCCCTCAGTATTACAAAAAACAGCAGCTAACTTTTTTTTTTTTTTTTAAAGTTTAGAGGTTTCTGATTCAGCACTAATTGAGTTGTTTGGGCAGTAAAGTAACAGCTTAATTTAAGGTGTTACAAGCATCTAAAATTTGTGGTGAAATATATTATTTCTCCAAATGCTTGGAACAATTCGTGGAGGTTAACTGTATGCTTTCACAATCATAAATGTAGACCTCAGTTTCTATGTGACATGTTTAAATATGGTGCCAGTTACATGTTCTTAAGATATATACCAATTACTAAATGTCTACTAAATATCTACTAAACAGAGCCACTGAATCTATTTAGAAGATTTTTAGCAGTCTTAAAACTTGTTCACTTTCACACCATGGGACTATCAGGAAAAGAAAAGCATTATTTAGAAGCCATGAATTGTGTATGACTATCCTTACCTGGGTGCAATATTTTCTTGAGAATTTGAATGTGTGAAAAGGAAAGAGTAGAACTGAGAGCTTTTGAGTAAATAAGTCTGGTTCCTATATATCTAAAAATCATGAGAATGGCTTAATTACCAGAAGAATAAATATTGCATTTGCACTTGTTTAAATAATATTTTGTACATGTCTATGATTTTATTAGTTTGCATTTAGACTTTTTTTTTAAAAGACATGTCTTTTC
>VZRE01014761.1:0-20638 GCA_013396775.1 Cephalopterus ornatus
TAAAAGCAAGGCCTGTTACTCTGAGTTAATTCTTCAGGGCCTTGTTTTGCTTCAGGAGTGTTAGTGTCTCCACATGCACTGTAGATGTGTTTCTGTGCGGTGCTAACTATTGCTCATGGAAGTGCAAAANGTAAAAAAAAAAAAAAAAAGGGCAGTGCAAAGTTGTGAGTACAGGCAGTACTGGACTTCAACCAGGCTTTGCATGTGCTGTACTGCTCCTGGTTGAAAACAGCACTAAAGTCAAAGACGGTTCACAGAGCTAAGAACTTTGTGTGGCCATTGACAACAAGGATTCAGCCAATGGCCAAGTAGGCAGTGACTTGAACCTTACATCCAGCTCCTGCTCCACTGCGTGGTATCCTGGTGAGAGAGACCTGTGGGGCTTCATTCTGGAGGCACACCGCAAGGGTCATTGCGCCAAAGTGTTTCACACACCTTCTGGAGTAGAAACAGGATTTCTGCATTTGTTTAAGAAAAGCACCCTATTTTTCCTTCATTTCTGGGTCTGCTAGAGGCTCTGGGCTCATTACCACAGTTTGGTAAGTGGCTGTGTGCAGCTGACATTCAGCCTGTATGGCACTGAACATCAGTTGCTGGCCATTGGAGTAAAATCTGAACTACCAAACCAATTGCATTGGTAATAGTTAATTGGGCTGCTCATGCAGAAGGATATCCTTGTGAATACAAGGCTATTTCTAAATATTTAGTTCTTGCAGGCATTGCGAATCACTATCACTAGTGGTCTGAATTAAGTATTAATTTATACATGTCAAATTGTTTAGCTTTTGTAATTAGTCCCTTGCCTACACTTGTAATAGAGCTTTTTACTTCGTAGGTGCCGTACCACTCTGCCTTTTTTCTCTGCTGGTGCTCTGATTTCTGCTGCCTCCTCAGCCCTACAGGGTGCTGGAGTTATCTTTGCAGTTCTTCACTAAGCCCCGGTGAGCACCAGCATTTCAGGAAACACCCGTGCCGGCAAAGAAATAACCGTGTACTAGCACAGGGAGCATGAGGACTGTCTGTGAAGGAAACAGAACAAGGCAGTGCTGCGTACTGTGTTGACTAACCCCAGTGAGGCTGATGTTTCTGGTGGTTAATGAGCCATACACTGGGACAGACTACCAGTTCTAGACGCCTTCTTGGTCCTTGGCTGTTGCTTTCCATCCTCACATCAATCCTATGCTGCAGGAAAGGCTGGCAGCTTCCTGGACGAGCACTCAGAAAGCACTTGTTTCTCCTTGCAAACTCTTGTCTGAGGGCCATAAGCACCCCTCCTTCTCCCACTCTTTCTTTTCTTCCTCTCCTCGCCATGGGTTCAGTATTCCCTCTCTGAGTGCAATTCACTTTACGTGTTGTAACTAACCTTTATGCAAAATGCAACCCAGTCTGGGCTTCATTAGCGCTTCACGTAAGCCGAGTTACAACCCTTGAAAGTGCTGAAAATCAAAGGGAGGGTGCCTGGTAAAGACTGCAACAAGTGGGCTTTATTTGGTTGTTTTCTGTCTGTAACATCAGTACCACGTGCAGTAGGTTCAAGTATTATAATATAGTTCGGTAATACCAGTGCAGATTATTCCTGTTTTTTCTGGCCTCACTTGTGAATGAAGGTTTCACACAATCTGAGGTGCTACGGATTTTGTAGTTTAAGCTCTTGATATGCCTCCTAACTAATTAAAATAATTAAATTTTCCCCTGACGGAAATGTTCAGCCTATGACATAGCTCAGCAGTGTTGACAATACTGAAAAATGTTTAAATTTTGAGAACGATCTGATGGTTTGAGTCTTACCACATAAGATTACATACAAATGCTTCCACCTTGTTTTTACATATCTCCTGCATACATTAAAGTTTAAACACTTCTATGTAAATCGACATTAACCTTCTATTACTGTTCTTTCCAAAATTCTAGCTTTAGAAATAAAAACCTACACAGACAGAGAAGCACTGGGGATGCTCATTACAGAGAAGGGAAAAGTACTCTCCTGCCACTCTGCAGGTTCCTCTGTTTCTTCCTGCCAGCTCCCAGCCTGCCTCTACTTACCTAAGCATCCACCCAGACTCCTCTTCGTTATTTTCAGTTGATACATTTTTTTTTTGTTGTTGTTATTATGTCATTCCCAGCTCCTGGATGACCATACGAGTTGAGCAAACGAGGCTGCCCCCAACTACCTCCTGCACTCCTGCTGCGGAGGTGCTGGCACAGCCTGCCCAGATGAGGATCCCGGCTGAGCCCTCAACCCAAGGGATCTGAGCAGCCATGTCCAGACAGTGGCAGAGAAGGACAGCAGAGGAGCAGTAGGATGTAACAGGGAGGGAAGGAAGGCACTGCAGAGACTTGCACCCTACCATTTCAGGGACAGGTGGGATGTGCAGTTCATCCTTTAGAGAACATCTGGCACAGACTTGCCAAAATTGTTGGAATAGGACCTTAGGGGTGAAAAGGGGCTTTGACAGTGTGTGTGACCAGACTGAAAATGGATGAAATATTCATTTGCTATCCTTTTGGAAGCACAACATATGAATTTATACATTATTTGCAGGCAGGAGCCTTAAAATGGCGAGTAAATGTTTAGGTTTCATCTGGGATGCAGTTAATTTTCTTCTTAGTAGCTGGTACAGTGCTGTGGTTTGAATTGAAGTTGGCTGGGAGCTGCTCATCCCTGCTGGGTGATGGGCTGGGCATTGGTCAGCAGTTGGTAAGCAACTGTATTGTTCATCACTTGTCTTTTTTTGGTTTTATTTCTCTCTCTCTTTTTGTTGACCCCCTTTTCGTTACCCTAAGTATTATATTTATATTACGATATTTCATTTCAATTAATATACTGTTCTTATCTAAACCCACAGCTTTTACCTTTTTTTCTGATTCTCCTCACAAGCCACCGGTGTTTGGGGGGCAGTGAGTGAGTGGCTGCATGGTACATAGTTACCTACTGGGGTTAACCCGTGACAGGAAAAAAAATTGTTATTTTTGCTTTCAAAATGTCATTTTTAACCTTGGTATGCTTGAGACTTTCGCCATGACAACACTTCAGAAATTAAACCTTCATGTGAAATGAGGCCTTTTGGGAAAGGGAAAGGTCTCAGGCTTAGGACTGAAGCTGGAGGAGGGTGACCAAGGTCAAGGCGGATCAACAGCACCATCTGCAAGAGGAGCCTGCTCAGCTTGCTCTCCAGTGAATGTGAACAGGGAGCCTTTAACATCATATTTAACACACACGGAGTGCTTTCCCATGCAGGTCTTTGAGAAACCTGAACAGCCATTTCAGGAAGGGCGAGGCATGGAGGAAAAATGAGGCATGTCTCCCCACCAGGCAAACGCGGTATCAGAGATAAGTAATCTGGGTGTGCTGACTTCTGTTACGTATTTATTCTGTTGGTTAAAAAGCAGGAGAAGGGGGGAAGGTAGATCTTAGAGCTGTATTGCTTTGCAGAGGAGAGGAAGTTAAACTATCCACTTCTGTTTGAGATAAGCCTCTTTTTTTCCTGTTAAAACCTCCAGTTTTAGGAATGGGGCTTTAACAGTCACCGCAGCGAAGGTTTAAGTTAACCATGGTAACTCTGACAGCTAATCCCACCTTCTGTTTCTGCTCTGTCCACAGAATGTGAACCTTACGACGCCCGTGGGCAACGATGAGGGGAGAGCTGCCCTGTGTGCATGCTGGGTGGTATTTACAGTTACAGAAGTGTGATTAAAGCGTGCTCCAGAGAGGCGTTAATTGCTGTTGGTTACAAAGGAGAAGGAAGGAGAACTAAAACCAGCGTGCAGCTTCTTGTGTTGGTGATGGAGGGGCAAGTATAGCCAAAAATGGAAAGCTTGTGAGAGAAAAATGTACTTGTAAATAACAGCAAGGAGGAAATCTAAATTGGAGTAACCACTTGCTTACCATAGGGAAGGCCCTGAGGCCATCAACACTGCCAGTGTGGTTGGAGCTTGGATTTGTCTGCCACGGCAAATGGGTGGATAGATGGAGGATGATGGAGAATAATTCTGCTCTGTGTGTGCGCAGGGAGCAGATGGCCAACTGTCAGGACTTCCAGCACTTTTCTCCCTACTAAAAGAGAAGGGGAAAAAACCCCTAAAAATCAAAAAGAATTACTGACACAAAAAGGTGTCATTCATTGCGATTGCACCAATAGCTCCATCCTTAAAACCCCTGAGAGTTACTAGCTCAGTTTGTATCTTACTAGGCCTATCTTACTTTGCCCAGTAACCCCCAGCCTCTGCACAGCTGTCCTGGTCTAAGTCAGTGTGACGGGGGAGAAAAACACACAAGACCTTTGGAAGATCCCTTCCCATAAATTGCTTCCAATGAATTGTTTGCAGTTTACATTAGCAGATACACTCTACATGGTATCATTAAACTTTACAAGGCTGTGAGTGAACAGCTGCATCTTACACAGTATTTTTTCATCTTTGTGTGTAAGACACTGGTTTCTGCTAAGGTTGTTCCCTAGGCAAGTAACATTATTGTTTTATTCAGCCACAGGGAAAGCTGCCATTACTTCCTTGGAAAAACTGTACCTCTCTTTGGTATGAAGCATTAACAGTATTTCTTCAAAGCTGGTTTACTTTGGCCTTACAGGTAAGGTGTGTATGGAGCACACATTGTATAGCAAGGCATGTATTGCTCTCATAATAACTCAGAAAATGAGTTTATTTCAGAGTTATGGTTGCAGCCTACAGTGCTAATGACTCATGGCACAGAAATCTGTTGGTTAATACCTGTGCTGGAGAAAGCTCCCTGTCTTCATTGTCATGTTAAGTAGGAACTTAAGCAGCTCCTAGATCAAAGGCTCCAGGACCTGCCCCTGCTTAGAGGCTGGAGATGCTTTAAGCTTGAGCGAACTTAATCTGGTGGTGATATGGTGTTGAAGTCAGTTTTGTTTACATGCAAGCTGACACAACACAAGGCGAGCAGGTACTTGGGATCTGACTGGACTTGCAGGGCTTTCTATATCTAGGAGCTAAGGTAGTCAGGGTCTTCTACAAGGGACTTGAGAGGAGTCCTATATTCCACAGACGCGCCTGTCTGAATGCAAAGACCAGTGAGGACAAAAGTGACATCAGTTTTTCCTATAATGCTAAGTGTGAATATGTTGACCGTAATCCGTATGCCTGGGTGGGATGACCAGATAAAATTGGCATAGCAGATGTACCTGAAGCAACCGTGTAGCAGCCACATTTGGGCATCTGCCAGGCCATTAACCTTTCCCGGATTTCAAACCAAGGGTCAGAACCTGGCAGCTCCTTCACATCTTGGAACAGCTTCACAGCAGAAGGGATATGCCTGTACTTCCCATTCTTGAAGAGACCTGACGTAAGGATTTCCAGACCAGAGGATAGGTCAAAATAGGGTGATGATTCACTTTCGAGAGAGGCTGATGGAGAGGGAGAGATGGGCAGATGCCATGCATCCAGCCCTAGGGCACTGTTAGCTGGCTTTTCCTAAACTGCCTTGCACATTTGTTATTTGTTCCTGACTTATACAAAGGAACAGCACCCAAGTGGGTTTTGTTAATTGAAAAATGACAAGAAATTAGGTGGCTGCTCTTCTGATTTTTCTGCCTCGTAAGCAAGGCTTCCCCTTTCCCCTGCTGCTCAGCAGAAGTAAACAATATTCCCTGGGGCAAAATTTAGCTTTCCTCTAGCTCTTCATAACACTTAGCTCCAGGGAATTGGTGCCGTTAGTCAGAGATCTCCAATTTAAGTGTCATAAGATACTAATTATAACAGGGCACTTGATGTCTCTCGCCAGGTGTACCCGCTCAAGATGCTGCTGAAGTCCTATGGGGCAGGAGTTACAGGGACAGAAGGAGAGAGGTGTTTTGTCATGCTATAGGAGGGGTTAATTAGAAAACTTCTTACATTATTGGTGAACCTAATTAATTTAATTACTTTAGAAGAGAGTCCTGATTACACCTGGAAAAGATAACCCCATTAGCGAATTATGGGTAATTTGATACAAGACCATTTATGTTTACGGTTACACAGCAGCAGCATGTTTTCTGCCTTTTGGGTAATAGTAATGACTAAGACCTGGGCAGAGAGAGAAGCACAGGATATCTGTGGGGCAGAAATTGCCTTGTTCTGGTTTCCTTGGAGGAAATCCTGAGGATTTCAGGGACCGGAAGAGAATGTTGCCAAGGAAGAAGATTCAGTGGTTGTTCCCCATTTGTTCCTAAACTAGTTATGTGTGGATATCACCTTCCCAACGATACTATTTGTCAAAGCTTACTTGCTTGCCCTGTGCTTAAACTCTACCACACAGTATTAATGAGCTGCATTCTTTATTCTCTCTGTGGGTTCATAAATAAATAGATTTTGTCAGAGATGTTATGTTCATAGACTTACACGAGCTTAAAGCTAATATGACTTTCAGCCACCCTTCTACACCTGTCCTTTGTGAATTTTGAAAGCCATTTTCCCGCCAGCTGCTGAGCTGGTAATATATGGTATTTCATTAGTAAGGCAGATAGATACAAGCTGACATCTAAGTTGAAATGGTTATTGGAGCTGAGGGTAAGAGAAAATCTTTAGGGATGCGTTAACAGGCATGTTGATAAAACCACCAAGGAAAAGAGAAATATAAAGCAAGTCTTTATCTTTAGTATTGCTGAGGGCTGTGATACCAATCCCAAAGGTTAGGCTGGCTGAATGAAAAGAGAAGCCCTCTTGAGCTGAACACATGCCTTTTATTTTGTAGACTCTCCTTCCTTATAACACATTTATTAAACCTTACATGTTAACATAATAAATGCACTGTTACATCTGGCTTGCTACAGCCTGTTGCTATGAGTGACTGAGAGGCTGGCAGATCTTCCCGGGGCTTTGCCAATGCTGGGAAGTCCCACTGAGGTTTTTGGGGCATTTCTGCCCTGAGCTGCCAAGCCCAGTCTGGGTTCTGGCAGCACCAGATAGGGGAGCAGAGCCTCCTGGGCGTGTGCTGCCCTGGCCACTGGGGCACAGCACGGTGCTGGCAGGAGGCCTAGGATGCCCCACATGACAGTGAGGTTGTGTGTGAGCCTCTCCTGCCCTGAACAGTCATACAGGGGTCCTGTAATGAAACAAAGAAAAGATGAAGATGAAATCTCTGCTAGGGACCTCTGTTAACACAACAGGGAAGTTTTTATGTATAAAGTATTCCATTTCAGCTGTGTTGGCAATAGCCTTTTTTTTTTTCTTTCTTTCCCCCAAATTGATCTTGCATCTAGAGCTTTCGCCATTGTAAGAGTGTCAGGCAGGGAATAAAAAAGAAATTACAGCTGCACCGACAGTACCTTTCAACGCTGATGAGGAATCACACACAGAGACGGGACATGAGTGAGAGCCTTGAGGCCACGTTCTGCTTCAGCTATGCAGAGACAATATGCTGAAGAACAATAAAGTGGAGCTTAAGAAAGTCTTGCAGGGCTGTGGGATTTTGGATATGTGCCCCTATTCTTTTGGAAAGTAATACCATTAAGTCATGGAGAAGAGAAAGGAAGACACATACCCTCCTCAAAAATGGCCTATTAACTCTCTGCTTTTTTCCCTTTTAGTTCGGGGAAAATATTGTGCAATACAGGTTATGGATGTGTTGCATTTACAAAATCAAAAGACTAAAAGTCAGTTCTTGCAAAACTCAAACTCAGAATGGGTTGTGTAGAAGAACAGACCTGGCACTGCACTGGATCTCACTGTGAAGGGAAAGTTGTACAAGTGCTTCCACATTTCTGTAGCTCAGAGGTTTGTAGCAGATTGTATCCTGCCCCATCAAACTTTCACACTGTTAGTAGTTAGGTGAGGTGAGACAATTTCTGTCAGGAAACTTTGGCAATCAGAATGCCCAGCTACTCTGGGCCTCGAAGCATCAGCCTGAGAATTTGTGACATACAGAATTTTGATCCACAAAATTTGAAGTGTTCAGGTTTTCACATGGATTGGGAATCTTATCTTGCAGTCTTATCTTTATGCCATAGTTTAAATCTTGCTAGTAGAATCTTAGTAAAAGACAAATGGAAAGCCTTTGTATAAGCATGATTACTCTTCATTGGATATATAATGTAATTATTAAAGTATGAAAAGGTTCTGCACAATTCAAACTGTTAAACCCATTCCTGTGTCAAAACTTACATCACACTGAATATTTACTTGTTATTACTGTCCCACAAAAGTTACAGGAATGGCATCTTAAATATGTTCTTTTCAATGCAAAGCATTTTAGTTTCAGTTGCTAAAGATCTGTCTGTTCTGTACCTACTAACAAGTACTGAAGTGTTTATAATCATGCCAAACTGAAGGCCTGCTTTCGCAACTACAAGATGTTCAGGAACACATCCAAAAAAAGCTGAGATCAGCCTACATATGGAGGGTCTCCTTTAGTGGAGAGTATTTCTGTAAACAGAGAAGGAAATCGAGCATGTCACTGTTTGGGGACAAGTTTCTTAATTTATAGAAATCACTGCTTACCGAGCCGAAGTTGCTGAAGCTGTGACAGCTCATTCCCTGCAATAGAACTGCCCTTTGGCTTCTGCAAATATGTATTTGCATGGATAATGTGGCACAAACTGAATGTGGCCATCCACACTGACTAATGTTTTCCCAAGGGAATAGGATGCCACTCTCAAAAACATAACTTTTGCAAACTGTGTGCTGCACAAGAACCGGTTTCTTTTTGGTGATGAAATACAAAGACTGCAACCTGCACTCAGACTCTGTTTCTTACCAGCTTCTCCTTAAAAGCAATTACGTCAGTGGTAAAAATCCTCTTGCCTGAGAGGAACTATCTGGCCAAACCAGAATACATCTAAAAACTTCAGCATATATTCTTATAGATAAGAATATCAAATCACCTTTCAAAGTGTCAGGAATAAAGACCCCAGCAAGCCTCCAGGTTTTGCTGACTCAGACCTCTCACAGGAACACTATTGAAGAGGTTCAGGAAAGATTTCAGTACTCATACCCATCTCCACATCTTTACAGGGTGTCACTGTTACTGATGACTTTTCTGAAACAGACCACTTTGCCAGCAGTGTGCATGTGGAAGGAATTTGGCTCCCCCGCCAAAAAAAGAACTTGTAAAGAAAAGCAGTTTTCTATCCCTTGTTCAAAACACAGTGTAATTTCTCTAAATTGATTCCTACTCATTTTCTTGTCCTTGGTGGATATGACATGAAGAAACAGACTCAAAATAAGGGAAGAAAGACTTAGGCAACACATTAAAAGCAGAGATAGTGAAGTGCTGGGACAGATTGCCTGGAGAGGCTTTGGAATCCCCATTACTGGTGTTTGATGTTTATCTTCTCTCTTCTAAGATAATACAAGCATTTGTAGGGAATGAGAGATTGTGATTTTGTCCTAAGAAAAAGAGTGGATGGCTTGAAATCTCTGCCAGATTCCTGCCATCCTCCCCTCTACTTTCTCTGTTATTTATGTTTCCCTGGGGTTTCTGCCTGCCCTCTTCTATTTTCTTAACTCTGTGTTATGGAGGTTTCACGTATAATTTTTGGATATTTGAGTGTAATAAGCTGCTTTTCATTTTCTTTGATTTTCCAGCTACATTTTGGTTGTTACATATCTGAAATAGCATATGACATATGTTAAACTGCACTTCAGTAAACCATAGTTTGGAATGTAGGATCCAGATCTGGATTTGGAGTTCAGCAAAGAGCCAACCAATCTCATGTTACTGTCCTGCCAAAGAAAGAAGCGGTATGTTTGAGGTTAGGGCTCTCAGAGGCTGCTCAGAGGCCAGTGAGCCATCTCCTCAGCCACAAAGTATATGGGCTGGATCATAGGGAGGGTATTAACCACAGGATCATCTGGGTGGTCTTCGTCGCTCAGCCTGGCTGATTTGCAGACTGTGCAAATCCTCACTCTACAGAGGAGCAAGTGAAAAGACGGAAGAGTATTTCTTTCCATGGTAGGTAAACAACATATTTCCCTCTGCCCTTCAATCGCGTTGCTTGAAACCAGGCTTCTGTTGAGTCATGAAGCCAAAGGAACCACTATGTTCCCCTGTGAGGCTGAAAAGCTAAAACCCATTCTCCCTAGAAATAGTTTTGTAACAGCACGGAGACATTGGGATGCCTTTTCTTGAAAAATTTTACAAAATGCCAAGAGTAGAATTTGAAGGTTATTCTCTCTTTAATGCATATATGCATGTATATAAGGGAATATACCCATGGGTAGGTAAGCCTACAGGCCAGGGCTGGGTGCTGCAGCCCTTACACAGGTTCCCTGATGTTGTTTTGAATATTTGCCACAGATAAAGGAAGAAGGCCCCAGGAGGACTTATAGGTCTTGAATGCACACTTGTCTTATTGTAGCCTGCAACAATATTGTCTCTGAATACAAAATACCTGTGTGTTTCATCTCACTGCAGGCACAAGTGATAAGTGTCTTCTGCAAGCAGAAGAGGAGTTAGACTGTTACAAGGTTTTCTTCTTTCATCAAAAGTTTAGTGGGTCGATCTGAAAAACTGACTACTTGCCTGCCCACCCTTTGTGCTTGGAGCATCCACTGATGCTCACAGACACTGGTTTAAGAGCATGGATGCCTGGGTTAAAGACAGGGTTGGATTTCAGACCTGAAGAATCAGCTGTGAAACTAATACTAAAGTGAAGGAAAAGGAAAAAAAAAGGGACTTTGGGGCTATTAGAGTGTATATTTATATCATATTGCCATATAGGAACCGATGCCTGAAATTAGCAGTTGAATGACTGTGAATGTGTTTGAGTGTGGGGAGGGTGTTTTTCTGTTAATACAGATCAGACTCCCATTTAATTAGAGGTTACAGGTCATGAGGTCTGACAAAACCATGCTTTCACTCTGTCTCCTCTCTCAAAAATAGGATTTGGGGAAGCAGAGAGACACGTGAGGGGATGTTGCAGGTTTCAGGTTTTTGCACAAGGTAGCATACTAACACTGAGCTTGACTGATGCCAGTTGAAAGCAAACTGGTTCTTTGTTTGTTCGGGTGGTGGGTTTTTTTGGTTTTTGTTTTTGTTTTTGGGGTTTTTTTTCTATTTTCCTGCCCTTAAGCAAACCTGAGAAACGTTCCAGGGCTGTGGCTTCAGAACCCAGCAGCCTGAGGCTGGCTGAGCTGCGTAGACTCCCACAAAGGGTGTCTGGTTTCCAGCAGATGTCCCAGATAGCAAGCCATTAGATCCCACCACGAAATAGTTGTGTAAAATGTTGAGCATTGGCTCTGGCCTGACCCTGATGGGACTGTTTCCCTTCACTGAGTGGGCTGAAACATCCCACTTGGGCTGTGGGTTGTGTCCAGCAAGCCTTCTCCCTCCAGGGGATGGTGAGGTTCCTCCTTGTGGGAATGAGAAGAGGAAGAGATAGGAGGGAGTTTTCCCTTCACTTTTACAACTGTATTTTTAAAAACCGATACACATTTTCCTAGCAGACTGCTGGCACCTAGATTTGCTGCCAGGATGGATGGGAAAAGAAAACCAGAAAAGTCTAAGGCTTCTGACAACTTCTAGGAGTGTTGCTTGCCTTCAGGAAAAGCAGGACCCAGAGACAAACCCTCAGCTGATGTCAACTGGCAGAGACAAATGATGACAGCACTAGGAAGCTAACTGACACCAGCTGGGCATGTGGCCCCACAGAACAGGAGTGTTCTGCACTGCAGAATATGAGATGGTGAGGAGCCTGCACACTCAAGAGCATTACTATTGTCAAGATTGCTGTTGGTCATCTTCCTGTTTTCAGTGTCATGTGCCTCCTACCTGTGGCTTTGCTGGGGGCAGAGTTTGCAGGATTTGAAGATGGTAACCACTTCTGACCACCACATACTCCTATTTTCGAGCAAATCTAACCATAAAAATCATGCCACAAATTGTCCCAGTTCCATAAAATAGTCCCATGTGAAGCAGTGATGAAATCATGTAAGAATGCTGCTTTTGAAAACAAAATGTTCTTAGCCAGAAAAGGCCATAAGTTTTGTTCAAGAGATTTCAGACCTGGCTGAAATCTGGCTCTGCCCTCCTTGTCCTTCTTCCTGTGTTTTTTCAAGATGTGTACTATCAATCTGAGCTGAGAAAATGGGCCAGGCACCACACCCAGAGAAGCAGTTTCCTGGCACCCTCATCAGCAAAGTAATGGCATCACAGCCCAGCTTCTCCTGCATCTCTGCGTGTGGTAAAACCTACACTGCCTGACTTGCAGGCAGAGTGAACTACCCCTTGGGAAGTTCAAATGTGTCAAGGTCACATGAGCTGCCCAAAGCCTCTGCTTCCATTGTCTTACACCTCTTGAGCAATGCAGAGTGTGCAGAACATGTGAGAGGCCTTCTGAAGCAGTTCTAACACTCTCCTTGCTTAAATCAAATGTAAGTTATTTTACAAGCTGTAAAACACTGGAAAATGAGAACTTGCACTCCCCTGTTTTTCATGTTTTTCTGTCAGTTTCTAATGTGCAGGACTGGTAACTCTCTTCAGTGTGCTTGCAAAGTGTGATCAGGATCCCATCTGCAGTAGCACATGGCTTTTACGACCTTCATAGCCTAAAACAAGCAGTATTTTTTGGTGTGCTAGCAGTTTGTTTGTTTGTTTATTTCTTTTAAAAGAATCTTTAACCTCAGCAGATTTTTCTGTTTTCTAGGAGAAGCACTGTAGGAC
The DNA here is from genome assembly GCA_013396775.1 of Cephalopterus ornatus. Classification (NCBI taxonomy): domain Eukaryota; kingdom Metazoa; phylum Chordata; class Aves; order Passeriformes; family Cotingidae; genus Cephalopterus; species Cephalopterus ornatus. The sequence continues at coordinate 12,614 of VZRE01014761.1, forward strand.
CAAAGTGAAAATATGAGCACTGGGAGAAAAAAAATCACCTGTTCATAGAATCACAGAATCCCTTTAATATTGAGTACAACCATTAATCTAACACTGCCAAGTCCACTACTAGACCATGCCCCTAAGCACAACATCTTTTAGATATCTCCAGGGATGATCACTCAAACACTTTCTTGGGCAGCCTGTTCCACTGCTTGACAACCCTTCTGCTGAAGACATTTTTACTAATATCCAATCTAACTTTGCCTGACGGAACTTACAGCCATTTCCTCTTGCCCTGGACACTCTTCAGCACCCCAATGTCCTTCTTGAAGCGCAGGCCCCAAAACCAAACACAGGATTCGAGGTGCGGCCTCACCAATGCCGAATACAGAGTGACAATCACGGCCCTGGTCCTGCTGGCCACACTATTTTTGATACAAGCCAGGATTCCACTGGCCTTCTTGGCCACCTGGGCACACTGCTGGATCGTATTCAGCTGCTCTCGATCAGCACCCCCAGGTCCTTTTCTGCGGGGCAGCTTTCCAGGTCTCTCTGCCTGGGGTTATTGTGACCCAAGTGCAGGACTTGGCACTTTGCCTTGTTGAACCTCATACAGCTGGCCTAAGCCCATTGATGCAGCCTGTCCTGATCACTCTGCAGTGCCTTTCTATCCTCCAGCAGATCAACACTGTTACTACCCATGCCAGAAGGCAAGGTTCTTGCAAATAGATCCCTTGGGGGCGAATTAACAACACCGAATGATCAGTGCTTGTAAATATATATATATTTAGGGTTTATTTTAGAACAATTTGGTTGCAAAAGAAAACAGGTGTGTAGCCATTTTGGTTGTTATTATTTATAGTAATATAGCAACATAAAAGCATAAAAATAACACTTAAGAAAATATATAAGGAAAAGAAAGAGAAAGAAAGGCTAAAAGTAGAAAGATACCTAGTTGCCAGCCATTGCATCCTGTGATGAGACTTGGTAGTCTCAATGTCAGTGTGTGTGTGTGAAACTTAACGTAACAGCTTGCTGACCATTTTCCTTTGGATTATGGGGCTTGGTTCTGCTCCCCATCCCTTTCTTCCAACTTAAAGGGCTGGGTGCTTGGATATTGGTCTTCCTATTAAAGACTGAGGCAAAGAAGACATTAAGCTTCTCAGTCTTTTCCTGATCCTTTGTCACTCCCTGCATCCAATAAAAGATGTAGTTCTCCTTGTGTTGCTGCTGTATTTATAGAAACTATTTTTACTGTCTTTTATAGGAGCAGCCAGATTACATTCTAGTTGGCCGTTGGCCCTTCTAATTCTCTTCCTGCAATATCTCACTAGGTCTGGAAAGCAAGAAAACTAAATTGACTGTTATTAGAAAAACAGCCATATAGGATCAGAAGAAAAATTCAGCCAGTTACATATCCTATACTTGGCATGTACTTAGACCAGAAAAAGCATGTGCTCCTAGACCATTCTCCAGTACAAAACTTCCTGGCTACCACTCAGGCTCAGAGATTTGCCATGCTGGAGGCTGCTGTCTCTCTCCTTCAGTAGCCCTTTCTACGACCTCCCCTCCCTGGCTTTCCCTAATGGCTTTTGGAGCCTTTTTATACTTCTGTAACACAAAGCATCTTATGGTGGTGAGTTCCTCCATCTCATGCTGTGAGGGGCTGTCATTTCTCAGCCTGCTCTAAGGGCATGGAAGCTCAGTGAGAGCACAGTGAACTTTTATTGCACCAAGAACCGATGTGAAAATCAGAGATGTCAGGTGGAGTGGGATTTGTCTTAAGCCATGGATCAGCAACATCTAGTACTAAATAAATTTTTCTTGCTGGCCTCCATCCAGGTTAGAGTGGTACAGAGGATTAGTGCCAGGTCCTGGTCTAGATAGGTGAGTCCCTGACTACCAGGATATCAGTACCATTGATCAGTTTTATTTCAGCAGAACCTAAAGGTCTTGGATCTGATCTGCATTTTCTAAATGCATCAAAAAGACAGCTCAGCTCACCAGAGCTGGCCACTGGAATATTTAGTGAGCAAGAGCAGGCAGGTTCAAGTGAGTGCTAAGATAGCCTCTGCCATCTTTTGCCATTTCTATATTTGCTGGATGCCTGAGTAGACAGTGAAGGTTTCAGGAACACTTGTCAGATCATAACCACAGAAATGAGGAGTACCAGTTTCTTTCTCAGCATCTTAGAGTGATCTTCAAAGCATCCTCTGCCCTGGGACGAAGTGTGGGGTTGTGTCTGATGCATCTGCCAAATTAATTTTTGCTCTTGATATGCCCCGAAAGTGTTAGTTTAGACAAAACTGAGACTCTTTTCCTGTCAACACTAGACACTTAGAAAGGCAACAGAAGTGTGTATCTGTGTATTAGCCAACACAGTGCTTCTTTGTGCAACTGTTTAAAAGGGAAAGTGCCCAGATCCCCGTCTTTGCTCTTTGCCTTCTCCAAGATGTTTGAAGCCTGAAGAAAATACAGCCTCTTCCTCTGCTAGCTGCATTATGTTTTGACATAGGTTGTCAATTTCCTTACTAGTGATAAAAGCATAACCTCTGTTTCATTTCTTTTTGGTTGATAGACCAGAACATGTCTGAATAGCAGCACAGAGCTGAAAGCTTGCAAATACTTTTTTATAAGGATGGAAGCAATGTAGGAGCTTAAGTTGCAATACCTGTCTAAAGGTGTGTTCCTCAAAAGCATCTGAAAGGGATTGCTACACTTGCTTTTCATATGCAAGTGTATTAAACCTAAAATATGCTTTAAATTAGTATTTCTCATAAACCACACACAAATGCTTTTTTTACATACTGTAAAAAAAAAATCAGCAACAACTGTGTTTGTACAGTAAATGCACACAAAGGATTTGTATCTTTTTAGATTGACTTCTAGAGCAGAGTTGAAGAATTGCCAAGAGACTCCTGCAAGGCAGAAAGGTCTTGTGGGAACAATGTGGAAATGGCTCAAGTTGTTGAAACAAGCCAAAGCAAGATCATTTATTCCCAGATAATTGCATCAAATCAAGTTTGACATACGTGCAATTGTGCCTGTGGAGGGAGATAATATAATATAGATAATACAGAATAGGAACACAGACGTCATGAAGAAAATTAGTTCCTGATGTAGCTTCAATGGAATCAGTAGATATCAACCTGGCAATGAATATGACTCAAATTATTGTATAGAAACGACATATGACTGCAACCTTTTCAATATATATGAAAAAGAACTTTTTAATGTGTTAGTAATCACTTTTAATAATAAAATTACTAAAAGCTATATTCCTAATGAGTTAGCTATAGTGTTGTAAAAGCATTTATCTAGGAATTGTTTTTGAAACTTGAGAGAGGTGCCATACCTGCTCATTACTACAGCATTTTCATGTGATACCATAGGCCATAGTAAGTTCTTAAGAAACAGAAATGTAATAGGAAAACGGGACTTCTGGCCAAGGAAAATGCATATTTGTACTAGATTAATTAATTTGACAGAGGGTGATTATTCTGCCAATATCCCTGTAAAAAACAACAACTTCAAAATATAGCTGTAGTGTCCCCAAGATTAAGTTTTGTGCTCTGACCAGAATACATTGACTAGGCTTAACAATGATTCTTAAACAAACAGTGGCATTGTGGGGGAAAAATGCTTACATATTTTTATGAAATAAAGTGACCATTGTGTAAAACTCCTCAATCTAAACCAACAAGCTTCTTCATAGAAGTCAAGATTGCAAGGTGCACCTAGACCATGTGAATACTTCACACTGATACTACTGTCAGAGAAAAAATGAAAAAATGCAGTTTGCAAAGACCAATAATCAAGAGAGGACGCTGAATTGATAAAGGGTGATACAAAAAGATTGTACTTTTAGTTTACTAGAGCTAATTTTAGGTAGAATACTGTTAAAATAGGGCCTTGCTTGCTGAGGTTAACTTATAGACAGGATATGGTTAACTTTATAATGAGGATTCTAACAGGAACAAGAAAACTCTGAAGTCTTGATAAGGAGCTTTGAGGTTTACGAAGGGGCACCTTGAAGACTGATAAACAGGAGCTCCTAGAGATGATACCGGTTTTGGGATAATTGGACAGTATTTGCTCAGCAGTTCATAGCAAAGGTGAAAAGTTTAGAGCCGAGGAAGACTTCTTACTTCTTTCAAAGGCCCCCAAAAGAAGACCCGGAGGGGGCATTCTGAGGCGGAGTTACAGGAGTGGTGTATGTTAATGATCTCCCCTCCCCTTTTCTGGAATTTTCTGACATAGCTCATGCATATGTAACACAATTGATGCATATGTAATACTGCTAATGCATATGTAATATTATATCACATAAAAAGAGCTGGACAAATGCAATGGGTGGGCATGAAAGGCTGGATTATTCCCCATGCACCCCAGGGCTGTAAATAAACATACCTGCTTCAATACTCTTTATGAGTTTTGGGGTTTTTTCCCGCAAGTCAGTATCAGAGCCCTCATGTGGGAATGATGCTTGGAGAGCAAAATTTCTTCATTTCTCCAGCTGAGTTCAGTTTCAGCCCACATGTTGATCCAGAAGGCAGCCAAGGAGAGAAGAGAGTGCTGGCTGAAACTTGTTAAGGAAATTGGCTTATTCTTCTGTTTATCTGCTTATCTGCCTTTTTAAATCCACCTCCTTCTACAGACAGCTTGAGGAGCATATCGAAGTAAAACTGTAGGATAAAATTTGCATAATATAAGGAACTGCATAAAGCTCCGAAGGATAGTGGTGACACAGGTCATACTTACTCTTAGTCTGTACCAAGCACTGATCACGGTCTCGCTTGGTGCCCCCCATTAGCTGTCAGACCTGCAGTATGACTACCAGGCAGACTAGTAACAGCACTGACAAAAAAATGAAAAATGTCTAAGTACTCAGAATTTGAAGGGAAGATAGTGAAAATTGGTTATTGCTTCACTTCTGAATGTATCAAGAGGGCAGAGTGTGTGTTTTTATTAAGGAAAGAGCAATGAATGCGAAGTGTGAAAGAAATGCAGTCTTGATGCTCCTAGTTTGAGCAGCACCGCCCTTCCTCCCTGAAAGGCTACTCTATGCAGTCCAGCTCTGAGGCTCCTTTTACCTCCTGCTCAGCCTTGCTATGGCCAAAGTGGCTGCAGGAGTGTCGGAGTGTCAGAATGTCATGTGTGGGGCAGCCAAAGAAGGAGAGGGGGTCACTCAGCAGCCACAGTCACAACCTGCAACAGCAGGCAATATTCTCACATGGCTCTTGGCATAGGTGCTGTGGGCTTTGGTGCCTGTCCTCTGTCATCCATCCCGTCACTGCTGGGGGACACCTTGGCTCCTTCTGCACCAGCAGTTGCCATGTGGAGAGCCTTGCTCAGGCAGGACTGTTTTTTGTAAATATTTATTTTTACTAGACAGATAGTCTCAGTAGAGTCAGTGGTTCAGGACAAGAGTATTAGTGGACAATTTCTTCATTTTCTTCCTGTGGGCTCACTGAGGGGTCTGTGGCTCACCAGAGACCCAAGGACAGTGTAGAAACATAGTTTTTCCCATGTTGGTTCTCAAGTAGAGGACAAAGCCCTTGAGTTCACGTGGGATAGACTGAAGCATAAGTAATGTCACTTCAGTGCGGGGTTAGTCAATTTGTCCTGATTTACTCCTTCGAACAACAGCTTGATCTATAACTCCATAAAAGGTTTCCTGATTGTGCATGTGTGTGTGCATGCCTGACATACATAAAAGATGCACTAAAGAGCTGAAGATACTGAAAATATATTCCATAAAATATTTTTACATGAAGCAGCTGCATGTCAGGTCTCCTTAGCTTTATGTTAATTTCAGACAAGCAGCTTCAAATTTCTCAGTGCAAGAATCTTGTTCTTTCAGCTATTCTGTAAAACTTCCCTTTCAAGCTCAGGCATCAGCATCGCTCTGTTTTCTCCTCTTTCCTCATACATCTGCATCAGACAGATTATACTTGTTTGGCAAGACAGCTAAAGTCACTGCCTTTCAAACTTGTGCTATGTAATACATTCTCCTTCTTGACCCTCATTTTACGTAAAACTTTTTTCATCTACTTGGAGGCAGGAAAAGAACAATTTGGCTGCAGAGGGACATGTTCTTGGATCAAACAAGGCAGGGGAGAGGGGCTTGTGGAATGGGTGCAGCTCCACATCTGAGTTTCTATTCACCTTCATCTTCCATCGTTTGGGGTTTTCTGGGTCTAGCAGTAATCCAAGCAGCTCATTTTGACAGATTTAGAGTGCTTCATCCATTAATTGAAGTCTCACTGGTTTAATGTCTTCATTCAAGCAGTTTCTCTGACCGTGGCACTGAAAGGGAAGTCTTAAGTTATACATAGCTTTATATGAAAAAAAAAAAAAAGGAAGTTTATGTGATTATAGTAATAGTTCATAAAATCTAGCAGACAAATAATAATTTAGAATTCATTTATTCATAACAGCAGAAGTTAATATTCTTGCCTACAAAAGAGTTTCAGGCACTAATCTTTTCTCCCGAATTTCTGCTATTCTGCGGAGGTAACTTGGATTGCTTTGCCATTGCCGTTACTCTAACTTCTTTTTTTTTTTTGGTCCGTTTTAGTCTCTTCAAAATACTGTTTTTCCTTAAATAAATAATGCTGATTCCATTAAGATGGTATCAAAGCTGTCTTCCAACTTTCCTACCAATTTATGTAAGTATTTGAAAAGAACACTGAATTCTGGTCTCTGTTTTGCAGCTAAACATTTTAATGGTACAGAATAAATCACTTCCCTACAACTTAAGGTTTAGGATTTAAGCAACTTAGCATATTATTTCATAATTTGTGAATTTCTGTCAATGGTGCACATTTACTTTGGGGACAGGGGAATACTGTGTGTATATGTCTGTTTATAAGTGTCATTTCTATTATTTCAGTAGGATACTGCTTTTTGTTTTTTTCTCCCCCCCCTTGATGATTCTCCTTTATTTCTTCAGTATCTGTCTTATCTAAGATGCTTCAAACCTCCCAAATGTCATTTTGAACTGAGCTCATAAAAGGCTGGCAACAGCTTCAAATACTTTAATAGTTACTTGGGACCAAATTGTGTACTCACTTGGTCTGACTTTGTTGAAAGCCATGCTGTTGAAAGCAGAAAAAAATGTGGCATGTAGCCATGAGAGAATCGAAGAGCGAAGACTATAGGAACAGGGATTCAGATTAACCTTTGTATTAACTTCACTGAAGAAATACATCTGGAATGTATTAAAACAATTTTTTTGTGTGATCTGTCAGTTCTGTGCTATCATTCCAGAGGGCAGCGCTTTTAAAGCCCTTTCCTCCAGGTTAAATTAATTTAGTGACTGCAAAGTGACAGATCACTTCAAGGTGTCTGTGGAGGGAATCTGGTGCTTCTTGTGTTAGACCCAATGCCTTTCCATGACTTTACTGGGGAGCTGAAAATACAGGAAAAATGTCTTGTGTATAAAATTTACAGATGACAACAGGAACACAGATTTGCTACAGAAATAGAGGAATAGGGAAGGCAGGAAATTTCAGAATCACATCTGGCCATTTGCCTTTTTCCTAATAAGGCATGTTGGCCAAGTATTCCTGACCCCTCTGTGTGTGTGTGTGTGTGTGTGTGTGTGTGTGTGTGTGTGTGTGCGCGCGCGTGTGCCCACAAGGATAGAAATAACATAGTTCTCTTTTTTATTAAACTTTGCTGGTCTCTGGTGAGCTTCTTGCACACCCTGCCCTACCCAAGACGTGCGTAGCTGAAGGGGGATTTTTTCATTTGGGCCAGAGAGAGGCTGGATGAGACCCCCTCTTTGGGCCATTCAAGTCTACACATGTGTGCCCCAACTCCCCTGTCAATCTCTGCAGTTTTGGAAACTTGGCTGGTTTGGACTGGTTTTGTTTATGGCTTTGTTGAGTTTGAGGATGAGGAGCATTTCCCTGAGAGCTTTAAGGGAAGTGACTTTTTGGTTTGTTCATTGTCACATACAGATTGTGAGGAGGAGAAACAAATAAACTGCTGGCATCGTAGGAACTGATTTGAAGTAGGTTTGAGTTACAGGACAAA
>VZRE01014763.1:4332-28573 GCA_013396775.1 Cephalopterus ornatus
GCCGCCGTTTGCTCGGGCAGCGCGCGGAGACTGGCCAAGGAGGAGAAGCAGTTCCAGCACCTGGAGGACGTTGGGCACCCGCTGGGGGACCCCCTAGACCACCCTGCACCCACCCCGCCCCTCCTTGCTGCACCCCAAGAGCAGCTTCGGGGTGAGGCGCGGCCCCCCCGAGACTCCCCCCGGGAGACGGGGGCCCCCAGCACCGGTGGCTCCTCCACCCCAGCGCCGACCGCGTGGTTTAATGGTGGGGGACTCCCCCCGGCTCAACCCTGTACAAGCCCCCGCAGAATCCATCCAAAACAACCCCCCAGCGCTGAATCCTGAGGCTTTGTTGGAACATCTTCTTTTGGGTTTGGACGCACAGGACCTCACCGAGAACTGGAATACACAAATAACACGTGCTAAAAGCCCCACAGGGGCCCGACCCCCTCCCAGAAAAGAGAACGGAGCGGAGGCTCCGGCACGAAACCGCGCCCCTCGCTAGCTGAGGGGGGACCCCAAAGCAATCCCGGGCCGGAGGGGGCCCTCCCACGGCACGACCGCCCCCAGCTGAAGCCCTCCACAGACACCCCCTGGCCGGGAATGGCAGGACGGCGAAAAGGTCGAAGGGCCACGAAACGAAGGGGACCCTGCGAGCCCCAGTGAGCAGTAACAGGGACGGCCAAAACCCGGGGATGGGTACAGGGGGTGCCCTAAATACCAGGGCTGGATAACAGGCACCCCCTCAGACTCCAGGGATGAGTGGTTCAGAGCACTTCCCTTCAGAGCAGCGGGGCGGGCACGGGGGGGCAGCGGCGGCCGCGCTTTAGGGCTTTCCTGGGAAATAAAAAGGCGAGCTTCTCCCAGCCCAGCTCGCGTCAGAGACTCTTTCTCCACGGATTCCCGCGCCTGGCTCCGCAACCTCGGCCCGCCTCCACCCACCTTGCCTGTAGCTCCGGCCGCCCTCCCCTCCTCCCGTGCCGGGCAGCCCCCGGTGTGGCCAGGGAGGATGAAGAGGCGCGGGCCCGGCTGGGTGGTTACCTGGGGGCACCTTCCGTAGGGAGCTTTTGCCGGGGAGCGGTCGATCCCAGGGCGTTTCTCCAGCAGTGATGGTGAGAGCATCTCACAGGAGCTGGGGGAAGCCCCTGGATGTACCTGGGTCATTGCTCAAGGAAGGTGCCAAGGGATGAGCCCTGTGCCAGAAGGCAGCGCAGGAGAGGGCAGCAGTGCACCTGAACAGGTGGGGAGTGTGGGGGTGCAGAAAAGGTGCAGCTCGGACTGGAGGCAAAGCGTGGAGGTTTCTTTTATTGATAGGAACGTGCAAAGCAGGGAGTGAGGTGGAACTCCAAGACAGTAGATAATAAGCTGGAATTTTACTGTCCAAACCCCGAACTGAGAGCTGATACATCCAAGACCATAGAGACTAAACAGGAACCATAGAATCCTAACCCAATAAGAACAGCTGAGAACTCCAAACACAGGAGGGAGTGCAGGCCCTTGTTGTCCAGCAACACATTCATATTCTGACTACTAGTTTGTATTTTCCATTTTACTTTGATGGTTTAGTTCCTGCTTTGGGCTTACTTTGTCGTCTTTCTTGGTCTCCTTTTTCTGCTCTTCTTTGTAATAACTGGTTTCTAATCATCTCAGGTCTCTACTTTCAAGTGTGTCTAAGGCATGAGATTCTCACAGCATCTCTTCCCCAGCTCATCCTGGTCCCTCGCAACAGCATCCCGTACCTCAGATGTGTCAGCCACACCAGTTAGCCAGTGTCATCTGTGAATTTGATCAGGGTGCAGTTTTCCAAGCATCTTTGTGATTTTTTTTCTTTCTAGGCATCTTACTAGTTTGTCTTTTGTTGTTTGTGCTTCCTAGTTTTCCTTCTCCTTTCTACTGCCTCTTCCTCCTTATATTTGTCTTTCCATTCTCTCCTTCTTAGTATCTTGATTGTAATTTGTCTTTCTTATTTCTAATTCCTATAATTTTCCTTGACGAGTTCCTTTTTACATAGCTTTGTAGGTGTTTTTATCTTTTTCTATTGCTGCCCAGAAAAGAAGAGTTTTGACTTCTTACCCGCTGCCTGCTGTTTTGGTGGATGTACCTGTGGAAAGAGAGGTGTTATTCTCACCAGGAGTCGTTTTTTCCATCAGGCCTTTTACCTATCCCGAATGTAAGTCAGACTGGCAAACTAGGTGCAGGTCCTCCCGGAGCCTTTATATATTCTGGCATTTGGCCTGAAACGCCGAGGCTGAAAGCTTTCTCTGCTGGGGGAAAAGGCTGTCGTTTGCTTGCAGGAGCCCTGCGCTGGAATTGCCAGTCTGACTCCCCAAATGGAATGCAGATGAAGATTCTTCCCAGACAAAATGTGCCGGGAGAGAAAGCTCTCGCTGCCCATGGAGTGCCAAGGGGGGTTGGGGGCAGGTGGAAAGCTGGGAGTGGAGGGCGTGGGGAGGGGTTGGAGGGGCGAGGTTGTGTGAGGGGAGGTGGGGGAAGGGCGGGAATGGGATCTGAGAGGGTCACGTCAGTCTGAACCGTGGATACGGAGGTCACCGCACAGAGAAGCCGCACCTCCCCTAGGACGACGCTCTCCCCCACCCCGTCCGGTGGAGGAGGCACGGAGAGGGCGATGTTGGAGGGGGGAAGTCCCCCCCTCCCCTCCCCGCACCCCTCCTTCTGCGGGGGCCCTCCCCCACCCTCTCCCCCCCCTCCTGCCCGCGTGGNNNAGTTTGGTCTCAGAAACAGACCCAGAGATTTATGTGGACCTACAGACCCAGATCTATATAGATGTATATAGACCTATACAGACCCAAAGATCTCTACAGACCTCGGGGTCTATTTCTGAGACCCGGACCCACCCGGGACTCGCCCCCCGGCCCCGCCCGCGGAGCCCCAAGGGTGAAGCCGGGCCGGAGCCCCGGCGGTGTCGGGCGGTGCTGGTGAACTGCACGGGGGGTCCCGCCGAGCGGGCCCGGCCCCTGTGGGGGTGCCGGGTCCGGCCCTCGGGGCTTTACGGAACCGGCGCCCCGAACCCCGCGGCTGCGGGGACGCGGGGCCGGGGGACAGAGGGAGCGGTCGGGATGCGGCGGGGGGCGACAAGGACGGAGAAGGGGGTATGGGGAGCCCGAGGCCCCCGCGCCGACCCCAGGGCGCCGTTGCCCCTTCGGCGCACTGCCTGAGCGGTTCCCGGGGCTCAAACACCCTCGGCCCCTCCCCGCTCACCTGTGCCGGTCACCGGGTGACGCTGTTGTGCCTCGGAGAAGCCAAGGCTGCACTGACTCACCGACGGTCGGCAACGGCGGGCGCCGTGGGAAAAGAAAAACCCTTACCTTCCCCCGTAGTGAATCCATCAGGGCTGGTTTTTGAGCAGCGAGCCGCTTCTTTTGTGTAGCTCAGTCGCTGGCCGTCCCCTCGGGGCAGGGAAAGCTGGCTAGCCAACCCCCAACCCCGTCCAGCTCGTCTGTGTCCCTCTTTCACAGTGATAAAGGGGAAAAAAATTCAAGCGGGGGTTTTGAAACAAAACCTGTGACAACTGGTAAGGCGAACCCCGTATCCTTTAACATTAGAAAGCCAAGCTGGATTGGTTCCAGTAACAGCCAAGTTTGCTAAGCAGGGTTTGCTGGTAGAATGTGAATGAAAGAACCTGTAAAGAAAGCAAATGGGAAAGATGATGGATTAGTGCAGGACCCGAGAGAATCACCTTAAATAATAACCTAGGATAGTTTAAAGTATTAGACTTAAGAGATACCTTTTTCTGCATTCCCTTGAGCAAGGAGAGCCAATAAATCTTTGCTTTTCAATGAGAGAATCTGGAAACAGTGTCAGGTGCCACTTGTACTTGCAGGGAGGATCATGCAGGGAGGGGAAGGCACAGAGCTTTTCGTGGCTTAATTGATCAGTGTGTGTCTACAGCATTAATTTCATTAAAAATAGCTGCCTGAGTGGTAGTATCAAAGCTGTCTTTTAGGGCTGGGAGAGCAACAGGGAGCAGAACTTGTGTTCAAGTGTGTGAAACTGTTGTTATGAAAACACAAATGGTGGAGAAAATAATCTAAATCCCCTTAGTGCCATAGTCTGGTAACTGGTAGCAGTTGATCAAGGGTTGGACTTGATGATCTCAGAGGTCCCTTCCAACCCGTATGATTCTATGATTCTATGATTATAAACGTCTTGGTTTCATTGCAGGGCCTGTGACCACAGTGGTGAACACTCTGTGGAACCTCTCTGCTGGCACAGACCAGCCAAGGTCACTCCTCCAGGCGTGGAGAGACACATTTGCCCACAGTAGTTGGTCTGGGTGAGTACCAGTTTTTACCTGGTAATTGGTTTTGCTTCCTTTAGTCTCCTGGCTGCAATATTTCTTGGGAAGTCATGCCCTGCACCAGCTCCTGTGCTGGATAGTGAACGATTAAGGTCTTTTAGTTTTCTAGTTATCAATTCAAATCAATAATTTCTGTTATTTATATCAAGATATCTGGCTTGCTGTCCCTAATCTCATGCAACAGAGTTGTATAAAGGTTCTATCACACCTTGAAAAGAGTTTTTCTCCCATAAGGACTGACAGAACTTCCTGGGATAACAACCAGGTGATGCCCTGGAGCTTCTGGGTTAATATTCAGTCTTCCCAGCTATTTTTTCTGAGGTTAAATTTTATGGAACCTGTACAGATCCCAGGAGCTGGAATTGAACCCCCCAGAGGTGTTTGGGAGCAGAGGGGCAGTGCCAAGGCAGAGCTTCTTAGGTATGGGAAGTCGGAACTGGAGCTCTCCCAGTTAAAAGTGACTGATCATCATAATCCTCTTTTTGTCCTCTTCCAGCAGCTGTCCCTGGTCATTCTTGCTGTTTGCAGGGAGTAAAAACGGCCTTGGGGATTTGCTTCTGGGAACAGGGATTCATTTCCTGATGGGAGTGCTGGAAATAGAGCTGAGTCTCTGTGAGAACTGAGGATGGTACAGAAGGAGTGCTGGGAATGTAGAGTCCGTAGTGAGTACTGTGTGGTGAGTGTCCTGATGTCCCTGCTGTAATGCTGTGCTGTCACCAAGGCCCCTCATTCTGATTTAAACTGTCTTTAAAATGTGCTGAAAGTCCAAACTGAACTACAAAATGCCTGAGGGAAGCTTCATGTTGGGAAGCTGATGTCCCAGCCAGAAAGGTTTTTGCTGACATAAGTGTAGGTTTAAAGCCCCAGAAACCCTGAATTTGCAGTGTTTTACCACAACAGAGTGAGCCAGGATGGATTCTCCTGGTCAGTGGTGCAGCCACCCACAAGGGCTGGGTCAACTGGGCCAGCATTTGCTATTGTGTTTTCCTCTCTCAGAGGAGGCAGAACCACTTTGCTTTCCCTTATAGGACTGACTGAGGCTGTGGATTGCATTGCAGAGCATCTGCAGGCTCCTGGTCCTTGGGGCTGTGGTGTTTGGTGTGCAGGAAACATCCCCGACTGTCTGACCTGGGTGTGCATGTGCATTTCCAGGACTAACTCAGGGTGGGTATCCCACCCACCCAGCGCTTCTCCTGATGAAGCTCCAGGACCAGCAAGTCCCTGAAGCTTGAGGGAGAGAAGAAAGGAGTCCAAGTAGAAAAATCAGGTAACACATCTTGACTCAAATCCTTTTCCTGCCCAGAGTTGTTACTGGGAAGGGGAAAGCCTTTGCATCCCTGTGGAGCTGAGCTGTCAAACAGCCCAGAGAGGTTTGGTTTCCAAGTGGGACACAAATCTGGGGCTCACTCCTTGTCTGGTGGCAGCTCTGCTGTGTGCAGCTGCAGCACCAGTTTGGCCATGAGATGTCTGCCCTGACCAGCCATGAAATGCAGCCTGAGAGAAACCTTCCCAAGTTGGAGAGAAAAATTCAAGAGGGTGGTGGGAAGGGGTTTTCCCAGGCCTGTGCACTGCTGAGGCTGGAATGCTTGGAAAATGTTGTCACTCTCTTGTTTCCCAGCCCAGAGCTAAGTTGGTGTTCCCTGAATTGGATGTGGAGTGTGGAAATCTCTGTTGGAGAGTGGGAGAAATGTCCCTCCTGGGTGTCCTTGGTGGGCAGAGAAATCTGATCTTGGCATTATGGGTTTGTGGATATTGCATCAATCCAGGGGTGCCAGTGGTTCATGGCAGAGGGAGCAGGGGCTGACAGACTCTGGCACTGGATGTTTGGTTGTGGCTGGAGATGAGCAGTTGGGCCCTTCCCCGGTGTTGTCTGTGCTGGATGGATTTTGCTGGCTGCATATCGAAAGCAGCATCAACAGAGAACAAATGTGCGAGGATAAGATGAATTTGGAGAAGCAAGTGTGTGAATTGCAGGGGAAAATATTTCTGTTGCAGTGTCCAAATCGACTATGAAGGTACAGCTTGGGCACTTCCCAAACAATAGCAGAAGAGGCAGCTTTCCAGATAACCCAATATAAATATGGAAAGTGAAAGGGTTGAGTCAATAGTAAACAAGTGCATAGTATGATTGCAGAGGCAGGGATAGTTTGGGATCCTGAAAAATGGTATGGAGATATTTGGGATTCAACTGATTGAGATGATAGTTCGGAGGGTGAAGTGTTTGCTGAAGCAAAGCCAATAATAGGAAGGCAATTGGAAGGTGACCCTGATGGTTATCCTGTTAGACCTGGTGTCATGGAGGATTTCACTCAGCATGAAATTAATGATATTATGGATGGATTTAAACAAAAGCTGGGGAGTCTTTGATTTCCTGGGCAGTTAGGCTGGGATTAGATTAGACTCGGCAGACAGTAAGAAGTTTGCCACGTTAAATTCTGCTTTCCAAGGCACAGCTGGAGAGGCTCGCTTGTTGACTGTAGTGGTGGAAGGTTGTAACGGAAAATTCCCCCTGGAAGGGCAGTGGCCCAGTGCAGATGGTTCACTCCACAGGATTGTATTCAGGGTTGTTAAGGAGGAAGGAATGAAGAGCTGTTTTTATTGGGGATGCAGGCACCTTGCTGCAAAATGCGTTGTCATCTCCAATTGGAAATAGGATTATTAAGACTGCTCCACACATGCATATAAAAGTGGTAGTAGTAAAAAAAGTAGTAAAGTTATCACTTGACTGATAAATGAAACAGGGAAGCATATAGGAGAAGTCATAGAAAAAAATCCAGCAGTTAAGAGATTTGGAGGAATGGGGATCCAAACCAAGTGGGAGAGGTGATAACAGGAATGGTGAGGTGAAAGAGAATGGAGTCTCTCCAAAGGAAATGTTTGATGCCTTTTTGGAAGATGGGATGGCCCATGATAAGATTGATGGGCTCCCCGCTAACGAAATGTGGAGATTACACAGGCAGGTGGGCTGAACAAACAGAATTAAAACCAGAATGGGATGAAGGCCAAGCTCCAGCACAAGGATGGGCCAGAAAAGACCATTGTCCTCATGTGGAGCTTCAAATTGATTGGAAAAGTAGATCTTGTCCAATGGTTAAGGCCCTTGTTGATGCTGGAGCGGAGGCCTCTTGAATTTATAGTAACTCTAAAAGGTTTAAAGAACAAGGTTTTGATTACAGCATGAGGTGGCAAACAAATGGAAATGGTACAGACAAAAACTGAGCTGAAAATCGGCAATCTGCCAAAGCGAACTTACTCAGTGATGGTTGTTCCTCTCCCTGAATATATAACTGGAATTGATATTTTAAAAAGAGCTGACTTTACACTTACCTGATGGTTTAGTATCAGTTTGGAACCAGGACATATATATTGCAAATAAAACGATTAACAGTAGCAGAAACCCTCCCATATTGGGACACGAAGGAGGGAGCTTTAGCACCTTATCGATCTACTCCAGATGCTGCAGGATTAGATTTATATGCTTTGCAAAGGTACAGGCTGGAACATCTGCCATTGATACTGGCGTTGGAATGTGTGTTCCTTCTGGCTATTTTGGTTTGATAGCCCCAAGGTCCAGTTCAGCAATTAAAGGCATTCGATAATTAGAGTGATTGATTCAGTTTATCATGGGGAAATTAAGGTGATTTTTGTTAAATAGAGGAGATCAAGACATTTAAATTAAGCCATGAGACCAGATTGTTCAAATCTTAATTTTGCCCACATTGAAAACACAAAACAAGGGGCAGGCTCCGCAAATATCTACAGTTGGAGGGAACCAGAAGTTTGGATCTACCGAGTAAGTGAATGGTGGAGCTAAAGTTTGGGTCCAAAAACCTAATGGTCCACCTGAGGCAGGTGAAATCATTGCCACTGGAACAGATAATACTGTATCAGGGATTAAATCCAGACAAGGAAAATGGAAATATGTTCCTGCAAATATATTTGAGTGGAGGGAATGATATTGTCACGTTTTAGTTTTGTATTTTACAGCGACTATGAATCCTGGCCATCCTCATATGCATTATGGTCCCTCTGGGTGATCTGTTACCCCAGGAAGTTCCCTGGAAAAGGTAAAAGGGTTGGATGACTTTGTTCCATTTCGGGGTACACAAGGGCCGGTGCCTGAAGCAGCAACTGTGCTGTGTTCTGTCTGTGGTCACTGGGGGTGTGATATTTCTTTTCTCTTTTCCCTTTCTTGGTGTAAGCCATGCTGGGTTTGCCTTCCAAATGACGCATTTGTTTGTTTTCCCTGTTATATAACCTTTTCTAAAGTCTTATGAAGTGCTGTGACACTTTTGCAAAGCTTTTTCATGCCCCTGATATGCATTAATTGCAGTGAAATGAAAACAAGACAACTGCCACATATTTCTGGCCTCCCCCGTGATTGATTTTTTTTCAGTTCCATTTCCATGTTTCTCTATTTAATAGTACTAGCCCTTTTACCTCAGTTAGGTTCCTTGCTGTGATCATAATCCATCTAGAAATCAGCTCTTACAGAAGTATCCCACTGGTAAACTGGTTTTTTTTTTTTTTTTAATATAACTGGGCCCTGTTTGAGGATATGTTTCAAGTGCAAACCCGTGGGATCTCCACCTGCTCCCTGCCTGCATTGAAATTGTTGAGGATACCACCATCGGTTTAAACTCGATTCATGTTGGCCAAGACAGCCCTCAGAATTTATTTCTTTTCAAGATGAGTTTAGGGATTTTGGATTTGTCCTGTTGTTGCAGGACAAGGGACTGTTTAGTAAAAGCCGCATGGCTGCACAGATTTTTGGGGATTTCTTTGCATTATTTACTCCTCTTTGCCACTGTGCAAGAAGAAGATAAGAAAGGGATAGTGAACTAATAGCCGAGAAATTGCTTATCACCTTTTCTCTAGCTCAGGCTTGGCAATTTTTCTCGTATGGTCCGTTTTAATGAATTATTTACTCTTTATGACCTCTGGTGTTCTTAAAGGAATTGCCTTTAAGTTGGCAGTGCGCTTCCAAGCCTCCCCAGCCGGGGTGCCCGCCGCGAGCATCCCCTGCTGCTCCTCGAACTTCCCAGCATCGCCAGTGGGTGACTCCCTTGGCACTGCTTAGAATGCTCCCAGGTCTGCTGGGGGCAGACGGATCCTTTCCTTGTCTTGAGTTCTGTTGAGGCTTAGTTGCATTTAAGGAAACGAAAATAATAATAGTAGAAGAAGATTAAAAAACTAAACCACTTTCCTTAATGTCACCTTCACTTAATGTTTTCCTGGAAAGAAACTTTTTAGGCTCCAGGAATCTAAAACAACAAATGGAGAAACTGAGAAGCTTTTCTTACTTGTTTTCAAGGAATGATGTAGCTTCTGGTAATTTATCTTGCTGCACACATCCCAGTCAACGACCCGAGCTTTCACTAAGGAAACATAACCGTGGCACAAGCAACAGGGCACAGCTGCCAAGCTGGACTGGGATGCACTCGATCCCACGGGTATTACTTAGCTCCTCCCAGATGGACCAGTGGGGAACAGAACATGAATTAGACTCTTGAAACAAAGTTAGCAACTCCACAACTTAGCAGGGATACACATCTCTCTGCTTAGCCTTGCTGTTTTTGTAGCAGCTGCACGGAGATGTCATAATATTGTTGTCACTGCAAGAACAGAAGAACTTTTTAAAGTAGTAGCTTTCTGCTTTAGAGAAGAGCTGCAATATTTATCAAATGGTGCAGAGGTGGAAGAGCAGCTTCATGGAAATACAGTTTCTCAGTCACTGATTTAAAAAAAAACCCAAACATTTTGCACTGTTACAGTTTGGGGATTTTTTTTTGTTTGTTTTGTTTTGTGATAGGAAATTATTTGTGGACTGCAAGCTTGGGGAACCTGAACTTAAAGTGGCTTCTTCATTTGTTCAGTTTTGTTTTTAATTTGAGGTCTGCTGAGACTATCAAAATGTCAGCTGTGATAATTGAACTGGATAAGATTTCTTCAGATGAGACTGAGAGCAAAAAGTATTCCAAGCCAGATTTTAAGGAATGCAAATTCAGTGAATCATGTGCTGATCATCACGGTTTTCAACTTCACTGCTCATGTTCTGCTCCAGCTGGTAAGCATGCATTTATGTAACCTATTTCCTCAAATCTGTGTCTAGTTACTCATGTAACTTGTTGCAAGTCGACTGTGAGACCCAACAAGAAAACATAGGATTTGCTGCTGTCACATGTGTGCAATATATGAACTAATTTTTATTTCAGATGATGAGTAGAACATATGTTTGTTTTTAAAAAAAATAAAAATCAGTGTCTCCTGAACCCTCTAGGACATGGGATACTGTTGGAAAAAAAAATCCAGGAGAGAGATGAGCTTTCCATAGGAGACAGTTTTTGTGTAAGTTAGAGCAGCCCCAGCTGCTTCTCTAATGTGAGACTTGGCAAAGTGTGTCTTTAAGCTGTGCTCTCTAGTGCTTGGAACTATGGCTCCTCTACTGTTTTGTTCTGGGTTTTTATCACATCAGGGTTTGTAAAGAGGTAACTGTATACTGCTGGGGTTTATTTCATGGCAGGTGTTATGTATAGATAAATTGGTCCGCAAAAACTGATTTTTGTGAGCATCGTGAAACTTTAATTTCTCAAAAATGTCATATTAATGAAAAATACAGAGTGTAGCTGCCTTGGATTGTCTAACATAACCAAGGGCACACATCAACAGTTATTCAGTGGGATCTCTGTTAATCCCTTAAAGTTTTAAGTGTTGGATGGTTGTTCCCCTCGGAAATACCTTCTGAGGGTGGCAACTCTGATTTCTGTATTTTGACTTTCACAACCCCAAAGGAATAACACTTGATTTTGGTCATGTTTCTACTTGCTTATGGCCCTTGGAACAAAGCACAAACAAGACAAATGGAGAATATCTGAATGTGGTTGACACTTTATCCTGTGACAGGACAACCAACCTGCAGTGGAAGTCTGCACTTCTCAAGCTGGCTAAAGTATGTGAATATATGAATAAAACTGATATTTTTAATTCTGCAACAAACCTTTGGAACATTTTTCACTTAAAAATTCAGTTCTTACACGTTAAAATAGCCAAATGTTTGGGATGTTTCTTTTGCTGGGAAAGTGGATGACTTGTACTTTCCATAATGGAAATTTTCTAATTTCACTTCCTATAAAACCTTCAGGAAATTTTGTAAAACAGAATTTTCTCAGTAGATGCACTTTTGAAAGTTTCTCTTCTATGTCAGCAGATTTGCAAGGTCAGGAATCAGGTGCCTGTCTGTTCCCCTGGGAATGTGTAACAGAACTTCTAAAATACCTCTTCTACCCCATAGAAGTGTCATTCTAGAATTTATGCATGTGCTAGGTGACCTGCTCTGCTATGTTCCCTAAATATCAAAGTAACCTTTTGAGCCTACCTGGTTGATCAAGAATAAAATGAACTTTCAGCAGGAGCAGCTTATTTGTGGAACTAAACCATTCAGAGTTCTGCACAAAGGAGATAACAGAACCCCAAATCTCCTTGCTGGGATTTTTCCATTCAGAAAAATAATAATTTTATTTTAAAAATAGTTTTGTCTTTTGTTTGTCGCAAACACTTGTTGTGTAATACTCCCGAAGCAGAAACAGTGTTGCAAAACATCTCTGACAAATATTTTGTCAGAGTTTGAAGATTTCCTTGGTTTATGTTTTTGCATCATGGGAAGAATCAAATAAATGCTGATACATCGTCTTAGTGTTTTGGGGTTTTTTATGAATGATCATGTAAAGGAAATGCCATCTCATGATTTGCTTCTAAAATTTTCCTTGATATGTGTATTTTACCAGTCTTTTAGCCTGCCCTGTGTAGTTTCCAGTGTTGTGCTGTGTTGGCTGAAGTCTCAATGGAGCTTTGTCAACAAGTCTTATTTAGCATCTGCATGTCTGTTCCTTAAAGGAACTCCTACTTGCTCGGCCAGGGCTACTGATAAAAATAAACAGATCTTGGTTGTAGCACAGTGACAGACCCTATTTCTTTGAGCAGAATATTTCCCAACAGTGCTGTTTCACAGGCAAAAGAAAAAATTTATGCTATGGAAATGAACTGAATTTTTGCTCTTAGAATTTAGTTTTGGGTTTCTTTGTTGTTTTTTTTTTTTCAAATAGTAATAACAATATGAAAATCTTTAGTGAGACCAGCATCCTACATCAGGGGACTGTCCTGAGGTTTGCTAGTGTTGGCTTCTCTGCCCCATGGGAGTCCACCTCTACAGTTGCAACCTTGGCAATCTTACATTTAGGCTCAATGAATTTTAAATTTTCAATTTTGTTTTTTTTTTTTTTTTTTTTTGAAAAGAATTGAATGGACTTACCTAAAATTATTTGTATCACCAACAAATGATAGTAGAAGGTACATTAGCTATGAAAACATAAAGTATTCAGTGTTAACCTCTAGAAAAGCAGCAAAAGAGAACACATCCTTTTTCTTCTGTTCAATTTGCTGCTCACAGTACTGTTTCTTTTGAGAGGTTTATTGTTTAAAATTTATTATATTGTGCTTGTAATATAATTTTTTTTGGTACATAAAGCAGAGAATTCAGTATAGAGAGATTTCACTTAATAAACACTATTCATGTAGTTATGGGTGTGACTGATGTGTAAATTTTTAAACATATGACCCAGGATCTGCAACTACAGAAAAGTGAACACTCTGAAAAAGTAAAATGGAATCCTGAAATACACTCTGATGTTCTCGGAACGAAAAGTGGAAATGTTGCTGGGACAGAAAAATATTAACCAATATATTTATTTTACTCCTTCTTTAACCCAAGCCTATTGCAATAAGATGTAGATGTTAAATTACTTTCCTACAGCTCTCTTTTTAAAGGAGAAAGAATATAATTATAAATAATATAATTATAAAAATTATAATTTTTAAGCTACTTAATGGAAGAATTTTTTGTACAATATATGGCATGAATGCCAGTGTCACAGCCACAGCAGTTTGTCTTCACCAGTGGAAAACAGGCTGTTCACAGTATAGTGATACAGAACCATTTCTCAGTTGTGTGGGCCAGAGTAGAATTTTCCCCAGGACCTGGTGTATTTGCTGTTCAGACTTCTCAGAGGCAGCAAAGCCTATCCGAATATTGCAGATGTAAATATCTGTGCAGATTTAAAGCTTATTATCCCTGATATATGCAATTCTACTTCATCTCTCGTTAGTCTGGAAATGACTGAAAACATTCCATCTACAGTAATGATCTTTATCTCTTAGTCTTTGTTTTATGGCTGTAAGACAAATAGGTTTCTCCATGTAAGTTGTCCTACATGTTCCTAGAGATGGTTTTGTTCCAGTAACTCTTGATCAAGGATAAAGAAACTTCTTAAAAATATATATTAAGAGAAAAAAAAACCCCAAACCATGAGCCATAAGTGAGCTATAGCATAACCAGTATTGGTTGAGTCAGAGTGCAGCACCCAAACTGTCCTGAAATGAGACATAGGAAAAATCACATGGGTTTGACTCTGTGACTTCTGGTAGAATGGTACAAAGCTAGAAAAACAACTGTTATTTGCCTTTTATGGGGTTCTTTTACTGATGAGATTTTGGGGGCATCTTTTGTGGTGCTTGCAGGTGGAGAGAAATGGGAAAGAGCATGTTTTTTCATATAGGAATGGAGACTGGGACTCAGATTTTTGAAGTATGTCCTTGATCTCTAGTACTGGCAAGGGCTGGGTTTTTTGCTACTCAGCCTGAAGATGTACTATGAGCTACACTGGAAGATTTATCTCTCTTTGGCATTACTCTCTGTTGCAAAATGTCATTAATAATACACAAAATGAACCCATAGTTAATGAATAATTTGTAGTTTGCAGAGAGGCCTAAAATACTGAGGCATTCACCTCTGCCCCTGGAGGTCATGACTTCTATGCTTGCATGGCTTGGATAAATGGAAACCAAACTGAATATAGAAACTTCATTTTTTCCAGAGGCATCATTCTTCTTCTGCTCTCTTCCTTCATTTAGTGAGCTATTATCAATGGAGAGTGGGGTAGGTCATCTAACTCTGAGTAAAGACACTAATGATTTATAGTAGTGGATATTATTCCCCAAATTACCTCGGTAGCAATAGAAGTATGTCTACGTAAAGAATATGCTGAACTCACAGGTACTGCCAAAACTATCTTTGATTTGAAATGTGAAGTCAATAATTACAAAGCAGATGAGTGCAGACTTGGTAACAAAGGTCAAAAAATGGGAGCAAGAGTGAAGTCTGAGCAGTCTTCCTATAGCACAGTGTATCTGACACTTTCAAAGCCTGAATACAGCAATGAAATGCTTGTATCTTAGCTGTTAGAAGAAGTGGGTCTGCATGCTTAAGTCCTTTTTATTTGAATAGTGAGCATAAACTGATAAACAGGTCTCCAGTATATTAGAGGATGCAAGGTGCCTCAGTGTGGGTGGGGAGGTCACTGAGTTATTTCAGGTTTCTTAAAATTTAAGTCTTGAGTTATGTGTCTATATGGAATTGTAACAGCATGTTTTTAAAACAAGTCTGAAGTGAGCATTGTAATAGAAGGGACTGATGGCCATGTGTCAATAACTTCGGTAAGTAAAAAATGTTCCTCTGGTTGTATTTCATCTTTGAACACAGACTTTACTATAAATTCCGATGGCTGTGTCTAGACAACATGCAAGGAGAAAACAAGTGATGTCATTTAGTAATTTGTATATGTTACTGCTTGCAGTGTTAGAAACCCCAAATATGGGTTGTTTTGTTGTTACAATGCCAAAAATGTATAGAAAGTCTAGCAGATTGTATAGACCTGTGAGGTATTTGTATCAGTGTTGTAATATGATCTATTCTAATCTGATTGAGAAAGCAAAACAAAACAACAAACAAACAATAAAAACTTCCTGAAAACATAAGTTTAGTAAAATTTAGAAGGGACATCACGGGAGAGAATTATATAGTTATCTGTGCAGGCAGCTGAATGTTATAAATACAAAGAGTTTTGAGTGGTGCTGGAGGACACAACTGTGTTTTTCCGGAAGTACGTGGTGAGAAAGAATTTGTCTGTCTTCTAGTCTCAATCCTAAAATGTGCTGTTTTGCCGGTAAAATAATAAATTGGTAGTGGTATCTTGAGGAATTATCTATTTATATGTGCAAAAGCGTTAGTAATCATTTTGATTTTGCACACTTGCCTCTGGGGGCGGTGAAGGGGGGCCAATCTCATGAGCCAGTACAATTAGGTCAAAACTATCTGACTGTATAGTTTTTGGAATCCAAGTAGCCTCAGGTCTTTGTTTTAAAGGTTTGAACATTTAGGATTACTATTTCTAAAATGCATATGCTTTGTTGTATCAAAATGAAATAGGTAGCGCTTCCAAATAGCATCCTGAACAACATCATGTATCGTAAATCTTTTTAAGAAAGCAATAGTCTTCCTTATTTTGCTTCTCTATTTGTGTTTTGTGCTGTAAGGCTGTGGGCTTTATGTTAACTCATATTGTAGTCAGATGCTAACATTAATTATTTTAAAATGTTGCTAACAAGAAAGGTAGTAAATTGTTTTAGAAAATAAATTCTCTCTTTACATTTATCTGCAAAATTTTCTTCTGGTAGGTACATCAGTTACCATTTTGCCTAAGTTGTTTTTCTCCCATTCTTTTCCTGCTCTGATGAGGAATAACAGACCAATCATATTGTGCATGGTACTGGGACAGTGAATAAGAGGTTAAAACTGATTTTTGTGTTCCCTACCTGGGCATTGAGAAAGAAATTCAGGAAGTGACTAAAATAACTTGAGTCAGTCCACGCTTCAAGTTTTTCTTATCTCATCTTGGTATGTCTTTGCCTTTTATATTCCAAAGACTCTGATTTTGACACTCCAAAGCTTCTCCTACCTATTTTTCCATTCAAAAGTTTTCAATTCTGCAAGAAGAGTTTATAAAATACACCCTTGTAGAGGTATTAGTTTACTCAATCTTTCCTTTATCCCAACAACATTGTGCTGGACAAAGCAACTAATATTAAGTGAACCACCATCAAAATCTCTTGTTGCTATGCTCCAGATTCCTGCTGTCTGAGTCTCTTTTGCCTGAGACATACAACGTCTGCATGCTTTCTCTTCCAGACTCCTGACTAAGACAAGCTGTGTTAGTGTAGCTTTAAAGAGACAAATATTAATGAATAGAGGTTCTTGCCCTATGGCATTCGGCAAGCCGAAATCTTGGTGTTTTTTTCCCTCAATGGCACTTTGACAGAGCAAGGACTGGATTATGGCCAATCTTTCAGGAAGGCAGTTTCTGAAGTACATCAGTCAAAGTGTATTCACCTGTGGGTTTCCTGAAAAGGACTGTCTTGAAAAATGCACAGACTCTGGATAAAATAAATGCCCCCGATAAAATAAATGACAATGGCAAGAGAAGATGAATTTTGCTAGGACAGTTGAGTTGGCAGCTCATTGTGGCTCCATGGAATGCCTGGTATGAGGTGCCAATTGTTGCGGCTCAGTTCTATTGACAGAACTTGATGTTATTTTAGAAATAAAACAGTAGTGAAAATAGAAAGTGTATTCTGGGATAGCACTGTCAAAACCAGACAAAAACAGGAGTCACTTAGGATTGAGGAGCTCTGTGTCTCTGTATATTTATGCCCCCTTTTTATTTTTGTTTGTGAAGACTCAAGGAGAACATAAATCTTCCGAATTCAAGGATGATCAAAGTAAGTTGAATGAAGTTTATTCCAATTGTTGACATCTTATTCTTCTTGAGGGTGACTTGTCCTTGGCCTCTGACTAATTTAACTAAATGATGTAACAAATGCTGAGGGGTTTATATCTTTTTCCTTCGTTTCTGGAAGAACACAGTTTTCACACAGGATATGATTGACTTGTTTGTTTACCTCAGGAAGGAAATAGTGAGGGCCATTCAAAGAAGTACAAATAGGTTTTGTTTATTTTATGGACATCTTGTCATCCTCGAAATTCACAGTGCATTTTTGGCATGTCCTCTTTTTGTTAATAGTATTTGCTAAAGTGAAACTAAATGTGGCAGCTGTTACTTTTATAAAACCTCGTTTCCCAATGTTCTACTTTTGATTTCAATATGCTTTTCTTCTGAACTCCTTTGATTTGCTGGGAAAAACCAAACACAGACGTTTTGGGAGATCTGGGAGGGAACTGTTATGCTTTTCTGCCCTTCATAAAGATTTGTAGAAATTGCTATACTGACTCAGGTCAAAAATCACTTGTTTGATATCCCGTTTTGGCAACCATCAGTATCTGATATTTCAGGGGAAAAGAAAACAGGAAAGCATGTTGTTGTTCATGTTTCCAGTACCTCCTCAAGGATATCCTACCACTTGATCCAACTAAGCAGCACTGAAGTCCAGCAAGAGTTACGGCACTCAGCTTGAGAAAAATGAATCTTCAGTAACACAAATGCAGAGTTTAGTCCCTTGAGACAGATGTTCCCATACCACTGCCTTTAGCTAGTTCCAACCTGGGGTACAGGGTGCAAAATGAGTCTAAAAAAACAACCCAAAACACTCTCTAGAACTCATCATCTTATGATTTTCTCCGAAAATCCCAATAACTGATGCTAGGAATTTGATTCCTAATCTTGTATTCACATTTTGGCACCAATGTTGATTCCTTGCTTTCCGTGTAGCTCATATTTTTCGAAGTTTCACAAGGTCTGTTATTCTCATTCTGCTTCACAAGCAGACAATATTCTCCTCTGCCTTTTGTTTTTGTTTTACATGAAACAATCTTCCTCTCTGCTCTAATTCCTTTTTCCCAACCTTTGCACAGAAGTAATTTTTCCCATCTGTCTATGAACACTTTTAGTTTAATCTCACTTGGGACTTTTTACTTCACATTGCAAGTCCACTTTTAGGTTTTTTAGCCTCAGTTTTCTCACTCATTCCTTTGCACCTCTCACTTTTGGAGTGATAATTATTCCTGAGTAGAATGCGTTTTAAACATGCATCTTCAGTTCCTTTCTTAAAACTAATTGTTTAATTTTCAGGTGCTTTCAGTACCTTAATGTTTCTTACCCCACTATTTTAATGCTCAGACTTGGTTCTCATTTTGTGACTAACTTTCTCCAGTGATGCCAATGGCATGATCCTATTAGCATTAATTATTGCCATTTTTTTATGCTTTCCTTTTAATCTTTTTCCTCTACAAAAAACCCTCAAACAACCAACCAACGACAACAACAACAACAACAAAACAAAACCTGGAAATAAGAAAAAAGAGAGGAAAATCTCTTCTTTTTCCAAAAAGGAAGTCTGCAAAACTGCATCTTTAATCTATACATTCTGTAAAAAAGTGAACAGAAAAAAGGAGAGGAGTTTAAGTCAGTATTTCTAGATGATTTTTTGTTTGTGCAGTTAACAAAACTGCACCAAGATCTGATATGAAGTGTGTGTACCATCTGTGCAAATTTGAATGTCTCCAGTAATAAGGAATTTTATCAGTTAATATTTAAGCAATCCTTTAAAAAAATTACGTGTGAGGAGATCGAGCAGCTTCAATGAAAAAGAATCAAGCATCAGAGCTCCTTCTCGTTTTGCCCAGCTACGGGTCCATTTCTGGAAAAATAGGTCCTGACTGATGTGCCCAAGACCATGAGGGAGCTGGTGAGCAATAATCTCTCTAAGGCTGCTTGTGGATTTTTAAAAAGATAAGCAGTGAGTGTATTTTTCAACTTCCTCTTAATTATGTCATTAATTTGGCACGTCTTATAAAGCTTACGGGGTGTAATTCAGCAAGAATAAAATGTAACACTTTCTACTTCTGGACAGGAATGATACTTTTAAAGTATTAGTAATGCCTTTTCATAAAATGGCAAAAATAGATATGAAATCAAGATATGCTCTGTTAAATCTAAATAGAAGACCCACGTTGGAGTTTGAGTGCCATTTTGATTTCCAATTTCTCTTTCCAATTTTAAAAACAGGCACAGTAAGGGCAAGGTGTCCTGCTGCTGTAAAGCTGAAAACAGCCATTCATTCACAGAATTATATCTGTTTTCTTCAGCTGGGAGGTTTACCTTGAGCTTGTAACACAGACATATGTAATTTTTAATCTTGTAGGATATCGCCCCAGGGACATTCAACCATAAGCATAAAACTTGTCTGAATTACATAGCGAAATTCTTGTGAGATGTCATTTGGAGGGAGCATGGAGGTGTACAAAAACAATTCCAATGCTTTTCCTTCCTTGGAGAGAGCTTTTGGTGTATTAAAGTGGTCATTGAACTCATAATCATACTCATACTTCAAGTGTTAATCTGTTAAAAAAAACGTAAAGCAACTTCAGATATTGGAAAGAAACAGATCAAAGTAGTTTGAAATACAGATTTTTTTACTTCATGAGTCTTTTGTGGAAATGCAGATTGATTTGTGAGGGGTAATGCTTGCAGATTACTCCGCAGAAATGAATTTGTAACTAACGGCCTGGAGTGAAAAAACCACTCGGCCGTTTCTCCTGAAGCGACGAGGGAGAGAACCAAGGAACCTCTGGGATGTGCCAAGATTGTGGCAGTGTGGTGATGTGAGATCTTGTTAAAATCTGGAACAACTCTCAGTGCGGGTATGCATATGTTGCCTTCTTGGAGAACAGATTGGGAAGGCAACCCCCCGGCACTGTCAGCGCTCTTTTGTTCGCTGCCACGCGCGCTATGTGCTAGCCAAATAAAGGGATGGGCGCGACCCAGACTTGGGGGGTGTAGTGGCAAGTAAGATGTAATCATACGCCCCAATGTTCCCTTTTGGCTTTTGTGAAGATATTTAAGAGTAATGGATATAAAAAGCAGATTAATGTTATGAATAGGAAGCCACCACCCATCCCGAGCTGACTTAGTTTTGTTGTCCTCCAAAAATAGTCCTGATGATAATGTCACAAGTTTAACAATTTCTCACAGGACAGCAGGGCAAAAGTTTTCATCCTTTTTTCCCCTGAAGTAGGAAAAACCCCCCTGAATATGGATTTTGAACACATGAAAGAACATGCCATCTTGTTAATAAATTAATAAAGCTTATGCAGGCCTGTCCTGCAACATCAGCTTTCATTCATAAAGCACTGGGATTTTTTATAATGAGTTAGAGCAGATAGTTGTTGTAAAACTACCTGAGGAGAGCTCTGACCAGAAGTTTCCTTTGATTACAAGTACAATTGACACTAGGAAATATGATCCCGATGTTTAAAAATTTTGAAATACCTGTCATGAGTTTGATACAAGGCTCCAAAATTTCAAAATCTCATAGCATATTTTCCATACAAAGCAACTACTGGCAACCAGCTCCTTTCCTCTATTCTCTAGCAAACCTTTCAGTGTCCAAATTGGCTCCAATAGTGCTTTTGTTGTTTCATTCCTCACACCGAGGATGATGATCTGATGCGAACAAAAGCCACTGTGCAGAGCTCTCTCAAGAAATCCAAACAGGTTTTGGAATAACTGTTTGTAACTAATTAAGGGTCTGAGTGTTTAGAGTCAACCTGGTAATTTTGTTCCCAAGGGTGGGATCCTACTATTCTCTCATATTTTCCTCATGTTATTAAAATATTAATTACGTTTTGAGACTTTTTTTTAACCTTCCTTGACCATTCATCTCTGAAGTTTTAATTGCAACAAAACCAACCAAACAAAAAGCGCAAACAAACCCCCCAAACCCAGATCTTATGCAGAATCACACAATAAGTAATTATCAGGTCATAGTCTTTTTGGGTATATAAATAATATAAAAATGGGTAGTTGCACAAGGTGTCAAAAAGTATAAATTATCACGAATTCTGAAGGTGAATTTTGACTTGGTCATGTTCTTGCAGCATATGCTTAGGCTAAAATCTGGTATCAGTGTTTCAACGCCTGTAGCTACAATTAAACATCAAAAGGTGTAGCAGGAAGACTTGTAAGCTTAGACAACTTATGAAGTTTTACCCCTTATTTGGTGAAAGTTTTGTTTCCATAAAAAAAATGGTGAACATTCCTTTAATTACAGAATATGAATATTTCAGAATTAAAGTTGCCCAAAAAACCCCCAGTATAAATAAACCCCTCTGTTAGAAAAACAGTGGTTTAAAGGGTTTTCGGGGGAGAGAACTGCTTAACAGTTACCACTAACAATGACTTTCACCTGCAGTGCTTAATTGAATTTTTATGGTTTTTGATCCTTTCTTCATTGTAAATGCCTTTGCAATTCTAGCCTAGAAAAAGGATGAGGCTTTGCAAACTACCTGTTAAGATAGTAGCATTTTGTAATTACTTTAACAGCCTTTTGCAGATTTAACATACAACTGTAGTTTTTATTTAAATAAGAAACCTTGATATAAATCACCTCTAAACGTTGCATTTTAGAACTTATCTTAAATTTTATGAGATTTAATGGCACTTTTACAGTGAGCAGTGTGGATTTGGGATTTTTTCATCTTTGCATCTGTGTTGAATGAGGTGTTTTCCAGCATCACAGTATCAGGATCCTGAATGTACTATGTGGTAATGCTGCAGCATATGTTAACAAACCTTTGGAAAAAAACCTAGAAATTCAATACCACAGCAAAACAAAGGTTATCTTTACATAATTCACTCAAATGGTTTTTACTGTAGAAACATGCACACAAAGAATAGAATTAGGGACTAAGATGTGACATGATACTTCTGAATTTTTACTACTTCTGAACTTTGTAATATATTTATTAATCTTGGGCATAAGTTACTACTTATAGGGAAAATCATCAGACTCGACTGTTGATGTAAGAGCATCGACAGATTAAACATAAGAGGATAGTTTTTAAATCATGTTTATTTGTGAAAGCTATTTTTCATAGTGTCTGCTTTGACACGTAGCATAGTAATTTACATGATATATGTTAAAAATTGCTACATTAGAAGGCTTTGTCATTCCAGAACTAACTTTGCTTCTGAAAAACTTCTGATAACCAGGTGTAACATGTAAAAGCTGGCAGTTGGGTTTGTAGCTGTCTTGGTTAAAAATAGGTGAAAGCTGGAGGATTTATTGCTTCTGCAACAATACCCTGAAATACCTGGAGCTCTGTGTGAGCACAGTTTTCCTTCTACATAGCATACAGATTCAAGGCTGCTGTGTATTGGTTTTTCTGTATTTTCATGTTACTTAGAAACCACTGGAAGATAGAACCACAGCTTCTTTAATGATAATTAAATTTGTCACAGCCTTCAAATAGAAGAGCTTCCACAGAAACTGTGAGGCTTTGTGCTGACTCGGGCCAGGAAACAACTGGACCTTAAGTTTTGACTTCCTTGTTTATTCTTCATCCTTTCCCATGCGGCCTCTTTCATGCTGTTTCTGGGCTACCAATAAGCTCTACAGTTGTTACCATTTTCACATTTGTAACAGGAACAACACGATTGTGGAGGCACTGCATTCAGTTTGCAATCCCCTGTCAACATTTGTTATTGTGAAATTACTTTTATATAACCTTGATGCCTTCGATGTTTGCTTCTTATATGTGTAGGTGCTATTATATCACAAGTTGCTTTCTCACTGGATGTTCTTTTGCATGATTTTACTATGTAAAAATCAAACAGGCAGAGTAATCAGTAGTGTTTGGGATGAGGTACAAACCTAGGATTGTTTGCACAATTTCTACTAATCAAATTTTTCAGAGTAACCAGTAGTGAGACTGGGGCTTTCATTATTTTCTTAACATGGAAATAACAGTTCTTCCAGATAAATTTATAGAGGTGGTCTCTGCATTGTTTAAAAATAAGACTAGGAGGAAAAGTTAACCTTTTAATATTTTCTTCACCCCTCCTTTTTTTAATTTTTTTTTTTTATTTTATTTTATTTTTTCATTGTTGTGGTTTAACCTCTGCTGGGAACTAAGTACCGTGCAGCCATTTCCTCACCCCTTCAGTGGTGGGACGAGGGAGAGGATCCAAAACTGAGAAAATCTGTGGGTTGAGGTAAATGCCCTTCAGTAGGAAAAGCAGAAAAAGGAATTCATTCCCCAATTCCCATGATCAGGCAGGTGCTCAGCCATCCCCAGGAAAGCAGGGCTCCATCACATATAACCGTTGCTTGTGAAGACAAGTGCCATCACTCCCAATGTCCCCCTGTTTTATATACTAAGCATTATGTCATATGGTCTGGGATATCTCTTGGGTCACTTGGGATCAGCTGTCCCAGTTGTGTCCCTTCCCAACTCCTTGTATGTCTCCAGCCTACTCGCTGGCGAGGCAGAGGGAGGAGCAAAAATGTCCTTTACACTGTGTGAGCACAGCTCAGCAACACTGAAACATCTCTATCTTATAAACCCTGTTTTCAGAGCAAACCCAAACCACAGCCCCACACTAAGCAGGACACTTATAAAACTGGTGAATTTACTCAGGCAGAGTGCAGAACTTTCCCTTGACTGAATTTGGCAGCAAAATGTGGACTTCGTAGAATCACAGAATCAGCTGGGTTGGGAAAGACCTCTGAGATCATCAGGTCCAACCCCTGATCCACTACCGCCGTGGTTACCAACCCATGGCACTAAGTGCCACATCCAGTCTCATCTTAAAAACCTCCAGGGACGGAGAATCCACCACCTCCCTGGGCAGCCCATTCCAATGCCTGATTACCCTCTCTGTAAACAATTTCTTCCTAATATACAACCTAAACCTCCCCTGGGAGAGCTTAAGACCATGCCCTCTTGTCTTACTGATAGTTGCCTGGGAGAAGAGACCAACCCCCACCTGGCTACAGCCTCCTTTCAGGTAGTTGTAGATGGTGATGAGGTCTCCCCTGAGCTTCTTCTTCTCCAGGCTAAACAACCCCAGCTCCCTCAGCCTCTCCTCACAGGACTTGTGTTCAAGTCCCTTCTCCAGCCTCGTTGCTCTTCTCTGGACCTGCTCCAGCCCCTCAATCTCCTTCCTGAGCTGAGGGGCCCAGAACTGGACACAGCACTCCAGGGGTGGCCTCACCAGTGCTGAGTACAGGGGAAGAATCACCTCCCTGCTCCTGCTG
>VZRE01014763.1:28600-43610 GCA_013396775.1 Cephalopterus ornatus
TGGAATCAGCCCAACTCTCCAGTCTGTCCAGGTCCCTCTGCAGAGCTCTCCTGCCTTCCAGCTGATCGACACTCCCCCCAGCTTGGTGTCATCTGCAAATTTGCTAATGGTGGACTCAATCCCCTCATCTAAATCATCAGTAAAGATATTAAACAGGACTGGGCCCAACACTGATCCCTGGGGGACACCACTGGTGACCGGATCCCAGCTGGATGCAGCCCCATTCCCCACCACTCTCTGGGCCCAGCCCTCCAGCCAGTTCCTAACCCAGCACAGAGTGCCCCTGTCCAAGCCGTGGGTTGCCAGCTTTTCCAGGAGTATGCTGTGGGAGACAGTGTCAAAGGCTTTGCTAAAGTCCACACAGACCACATCCACAGCCTTCCCCTCATCCACAAAAGCTGGAGAGTGGTGAAAAAGTTACTGTCTGTTGATGGTGCGGAAGCCCATCTTCAACACTGAAAACAGAATTCAACTCTCCATAAAGAAATGAACCTGTGATGTGCATGTCACTGACTGATAGACTCTGGAATCAATCACTAAAAAGAAATCAGCATTATGTCACTTAGCTAAGGAAATATGTTCCTATAATGTTTTTTGGTTTGTTTGTTTGGGTTTTACGTTTTGGAAGCCCTCTTTGATTTACTTTACCAGAAATAACTGTGCTAATATGATGGTTCTGAGACCTTCAGCCTCTGTTCCTATCATGCAATCTTTCTACAGAATGTAAAAATGATCAGTAGGCATAGTTTCACGGCTAATTTCTTTACATCCTGTGTATTTTTCCATCAATAACCTTTCCAACTTCCTTTCTACTTAATTAACATGATGGAAGATTTGTGCCTGGATATATGACAGTACAG
Source organism: Cephalopterus ornatus (assembly GCA_013396775.1). NCBI lineage: Eukaryota > Metazoa > Chordata > Aves > Passeriformes > Cotingidae > Cephalopterus > Cephalopterus ornatus. The sequence goes on from VZRE01014763.1 coordinate 29,461, forward strand.
ATCAGTAAGTCCTGGGTAAAATGTGCTTTGCCATTTTTATTTCCGTGTTTGCGGTATCAGTGATCGATTTCTTTGTATGAGTGTTGTTGCAAGAAACAAAAGCTTGGCCTTTGCCTCCTTGAAATTTTGGAACAGTGAGTTTCATATTCAGCTTATCTATAGTATAAACAGAGAAGGCCAAGTTTGGACTATGTGATGTCCCAGCCAAGCAGAGTCTAAGAGGGTACCTGGTATCCTGACTCAGAGAGAGACTACAAAGTTTTGTATTAAGTGGTGATTAGTGGTCCCTGCTGTTAAGTAACTTCTTTAGAATCCTTTGGCTTTCTTACATTTATTGAAGTATAAAGGGCTGCTTCTAGTTTGGGATGGTTTGTTTTTATTTTTCTATTTTTTCGTAACTTAACTGAGCCTAGAGAAAGCTTGAGGAATCTGTCTTCACCAGAGACATGCAGTAACTTGAAGCTTTTTTTAACGCTTTCTTCTACTTATTATTCTTGCCCTCGATGTTCATATTCCAACTCCTGTGTTGCGATTCTCACCTTTCTTAGTGAGAATTTGCAATAGAGAAATGGTGTGACTGATAGTTCAATACATCATCTTTAACACAAAGAATGAAAAGAAACACAGTCTTCTAAGGGTAAATATATTTTCTTGCAAAAAAACTTTCTGGATAAATTCTAAATTTCTGCTGCAGTTGCATATAAGCTTTGTATAGCTTATTGTCAATAAGAGACAAGTTCTCCGAATATATACAAATATGGTTTGTTTTCTAGTTTGTTTGAACGTATTTGATCTGCCTGACCCGTAGCAATCATCCATTAGGCTCATTTTAATATGCAGCCTAAATTATCATGGAATGGCTGGGGTTGAAAGAGGCCTTATAAATCATCTTCTTCCAACCTCCCTGCCATGAGCAGGGAACATTCCACTAGACAGTTGCTCCAAACCCCACCCAATCTTGCCTTGAACCTTTCCAGGGATGGGGCATCCACAACTTCTCTGGGCAACTTATTCCGATGCCTTACTACCCTCACAGTAAAGAATTTCTTCCTAATATCTGACTTAAATCTCCCCTCTTTTGGTTTAAGCCCTTCACCCTGTGTCCTGTCATTGTCACAGATTATAGTGACTTGAAATGTATAACTGATTCAATATGTAACTGAGCTGGTGTTTTGGGAAGTAAGACAACAAGGTAGACCCACCTCTTCTGATGTACCTTTTCTCTGTCCCACATTGTGTTTTTCTGTGTTCTCAGTGATGATGATAAGGCTTCTGTACAGCTTTTAGGAATGGAGTTTTCACAGGATCATACCAAGAATGTGACCTGAGAGCTCGTAGGTGCTCCTGGGCCAAAGGCGTCTCCTGGAATAGTGCTATAGGACCAACCTAGGAGGATGCAAGTGGCATGGTACCATTGGAATTCGCTGTTAGCAATCTCTGACCTGTGTTAATTTCTGAATCATGCAGAGGATTTGTTTGGGAGTATCGTGCCAGCCCTTTGGCATGCCAGAGGCTGCTCTAATAACCCACTGCATTCCACAATGTTAACAACATCCAAAGACCATCACATGCTTGTGCCCACAGTTGTTTAATTTGCTGGTAGACGTGGCCTCAGAAACTCACCATGTTGAAGCTGCATGGAAAGTATGCTCATTCAACCACAACTCCATTGACAAGCATTCTTGCTTGTTGAGTTCCTGGTCTAGAAAGCATGGAGAAAGCAATTACAATGGCTGAGTTTTGCTAATGGGACTTCACATGTTTTTTTCTCATATGCTAAACACCCTTTTTTTACCACCTGATAGTCGGGGGGTGGGGGAAAGGAGGGATTTTTTTACAGTAATAGTTACTTTTTAAAAGATAGACATACTTATTTATCTACAGCATGACAAAACAAGATGATGACCAGATGGGATTTCTTCCTAGAGGATAAGTGCTTCTTCCTCTTCCCCACCCTCTTTTCTTAAACTAAGTCTTTAAACAGTTTGTCATCTAAATCCCACTTCTTACTGGGTATTGTTATGTTTGTCTCACAGAGAAGTCTTGCTTCAGGGTGGTTCCATAGCACCTGGTTAAAGGTTAGTCTTTTCATCTTCAGAATTTAGAATCTAATGTTTGTGTTACTACATTCCTGTTTCACAGTGGGTCAGACACCAGAGGGATTGACTCATGTTCAAATCATCTTTTCCAGATTAAAGGGGATTTGCTTGTTTTCTCACTACAGTCAGTTCCCAGTTCACAGACTAAAGGACTTGTTTAACCTGAAGGTAGAATCTGTTGAAGGGGAAAAAAAAGCAAATACATTGATGTTCGATGGGAATTGAACAGTTGTATGTTGTGATTATTCATTTTTTTGCTGATTTTTAGGAAAGTGAATAACTTTAGTTAATCTCATTCTTGTGATTAAAGATGTAGCTGCATTATTAATTGTTTCAGGGAAAATCACAGGGCAGGCATGTCCTGTATTACGTGCTCTGATGGTTGCTTGTGTGTATGTTCTTCCTCTGCACTATCCACTGCACAGTAACTGAAAATTAATCATCTTCTGTGTGATCTGAATGTGAACACAAGCAGCTCCCACTGCCCTGCACTACACTGTCTCTCATATTGATTTTTTCTTAACCCCAAAAAGTTTTAAAACCCCATCCTTGCTCTATTCTTCCATATTTTAATTTTAACAGTTAACTGGAATAATTTTTCTTTGAAAACTGCAAGATTAACGTTTTGGAGAAAGAGTTATTTTTATCATTTAAATGCTTTGCAGAAGGATTTTTTTGTTTGTTTCTTTTGTTTGATTTGTGTGGAGGGGTTTGGTGTGTTTTGAAAGTATGTATTTGTTCGGTAGCATAAATGTTAGCCTAAGGAGTCCCAGACATTGGCTGCATAGAAATTATTTATCTTTACAGTCTTATCTTGGCTTATTTCCTTCTTTAAAACTCAGCTTCTGTCTTGATTTAAAATGATCACACACTACTTTCATCCAAGTTCAAGCAGCTTGGTAAAATTACAGATTTTTGTGCTTACATCTTTATGTTGTTGCTTATGTCTGGTTGAAGTGGGTCCCCTGTTGGTAAATCCCCAAATCCCTCCCCCTAAAAAAAAAGTTTCTGAATACATTTCATAAGACTTAACCTTGTTTGAATCGCTCCTTGTTAGGGATAAGTTTCAATGGTCGTAATGTAACAACAATTTCAATTGTCTGTTAGAAGTTAAAATGTTCATTACGTTGGGGTAATTTTTTCATTAGTTCTGCCCATCCTCATTCATCTTTGGTGTTGGTCACACATCACAAAGAAGTCTGTACAAAATGTATGCCCTTCTTTTATCAAACGAACGACATATATAAACTCATATTTTTCATAGCTTTATAGCAGTGTACAATATACTTTGTTCAATTGAGTTGACGTAAGTTAGTCCTGACAAAACAAGTTGTAGGCCTTACAAAGCACGAAGAAATCCTATAAGACGTTTTTCTTAGCTTTTATATATAGAAAGAAATCTCTAAAACGGTGTCAAAGGATTCAGTACAGATGGGAATTTTTATGATGGAAATTTTAACTGCCTGGATATAGAATAGGGAATAAATACTGACAATTATGTGAGGATTGATTAATTGTAAACATTATAGTGATTAGATTTTTTTTCCCCCACTGACTGACACAAACAGACAAAACCAGTACCAGGGTAAATAACAAGCACGCTCTAGAAGGGCAGGAAATAAAAATAACCTGTGGAGAAAACAAATTATTTCTGTCTTAATAATATGAAACATGCATATGATACGAAGGTATAGCAACAAGAATTTTTTAATTCTTCGCTTTGAGAATATGTATTAAAATGGGCACATACTTGAGGAAGGCTTCCAAATAGAATCAAATTCCAAATAGTGCAGAATGCAAATGATTTACCTTTTGTAAATATTATGCCATTTTTTGGAAAAAGTATTGATAAAAGGAAAACTGAAGGCTTAGAGGTAGATGAATTAAATGGTTTCAGAAATATAGTTTTTGTCAGGAAGAACTCTTAAATTCTGCTGTTTAAAATAGATTTCTTGATTCTCACAATGTGAGCCAACCTAGGGAATTAGTGCTTAAATGAGATGGGCAATCCCATTTAGTAGAAGAATTATAAGTGCTAAGTTATGGTTAAAAAGAATAAATGTTGCGAAAATGTAATGTTGCAGGTATAGGTCATTGCATACTTTATGATGAGCTTAAGCAACATGCAGGAAAGTAATGGAGTCTCACGTTTAGGATTGTCAACGTTTGGAAAACAAGAAAGAAAGCAACGTTTACATGTTCTTTATGGCTTTTTTATAAATACTCAGAAAAACCCCGAAGTATTTTGTACGAGAACCAAAATTACAGCTTTTCTATACGTATCTAAATAATAAAAGAGGGACATGGGAAGACTGTTAGCTCATAGAAAGGTTTTTCTTGAATCCATGCAGTACAGCTACTTCAGAAACCATCGGTTCTTCTCTTACAAATGAAATGCATGAGTCTGAACAAATACAACCACTTTTACAGCACGTCATTTTATTGTTTTTATCAGACATTAGTCCTTCTCCCAGGCTAACGTGTTTATGTGAAGCACGTATGTCTGCTCTTGAGTCTGCTATTGCACCCAGACATATATGACATATATGACATATATGACTATGGGCTGTGACTAGTGACAGTCCCTGTATTAAGGAAAATGTATTTTATAATTTTGTCTAGCTCACTGTCAGCAGATATTGATCATCAGTCCCTGGGGGCCCTTGTGGTGACCCATAGAAACATTTCTGGAAAAGACAAATAAAGTGGTGTTGAGAATTAAGATGCTGGAGGGACACTGGTGCAAGAACTGTAGGTTCAAGTTGGAATATATTTCATCATATACATTTGATCATACCACTAATGTGAAATTTTTGTCTCCAGTTCCGCCTGTAGTTCTTTAAATCACAGAGATTACTTCCTCACAGGGAATATTTCTGGCTCCCTCTTTATGCCAGAGAGTAATACGTTGCGCTGCAGGATCTCCGCCAACCTTGACTGTGCTGTATTAATCAATTTAATTTAGAGTATTGGATATTAAGTGTTGACTAAAATGTTATTTGATTTTATTTTAACAGTCTTGTAATGGATGGTCCTAAGTGGTGGTTTCCGGCATTTTGATATACACAAATGAGAACTGGAGAGGGGAACAGCTTTCAATTTTCTGGTGATAAACCCATATAGTTTTGAAAACTGAAATATTCTTCCTGTGGCAACTTGGAATGAAATATGTAATCTATTTACCTGGAGGGAAAAAAGACAAACAAACTCAAACCCAACAAAAACTAGGGAATAAACAACAAAAACCCAATATCTTTTTATCAGCTGAAATTTTTTCTTTAATCTTTCTTTTTTTTTTTGAAGGTGAAGCAGAACAAAATTAGGATAACAATAATTTTGTGTAGAAAAGTCTGTCCTATTTATTAACAGATTTCATGTCATTAGTTTTTGTTTTTCATTAAGACTTTCTTGGAGAAAGTCAGAATCTTGTTCTATATTTGAGTCTAATCTAAGTGGCTTTATTAAGTCATCTCTTTATTGCAGTATCTGGTTTCCTGGTTCATGTGAAATGATTTTACACTATCTTTTTGTATTTTGAATGCTGTCTTAGTGACAAGAATGGTATGTTAGGATGCCCAGTCATCAAGATGATTCCCTTCTATTGTTCAGAACAAGTTTCAATTTTAAAACTTGGCCTTTTTTTAAAAAAAAAGCATTTAATTTTTCTGCGGTGTACAGTTCCGTAACTTTTAATATTCCATTTGCTGTATGAAAATAAATTTCATTTTTGTTTTCTGTGCAACAGCCTTCCTAAACCAAAGCTGTAATTTTAAAAATGTCTTTGCAACTGAATTAAACAAGTAGTCTCATGAAGCAATGCGAAGATATTTTCAAAATTTTAAAAGGTATTTGAAAACTTTATGTGGTGCATGATTGATTTTATTGACTGAAAGCTAGATTGTCTTTGGAAATATTTTGGGTGTCAGAAAAGCACTTTTCACTATTTTCAATAGCACAAACCTTTTTTTTCCATTCCAGTAAGGCACAAGGCAGTTGAAGTTTATTCTTTTGCACCTATGCTTTTAAATTCTGCATTTGCTTCCTAGTGTGAATTATCATGACTTATTTCTAGTTGCTGCTTCTTTTTTTTTTATTTAATAATAGCGTTCTCTTTTTGAAAGATAGGTTGAAGGCTGTTACTTTATTTGAATATCTTGAGGCTGTTCTTTTGGCTTTCTCTCTTTTGTTGCTTTGAAAACATGAAAGTGGCCCAAGAAAGGATGGAAGGAGTTCAGAAGGCTGACTGATACCTCAGCTACTGCATGACTGATGTGAAATTTTTCTGCTGTCCTTGCTCTAGTTCTTATCCCAGAAGAGACCTTGAGTAGATGTCAGCAGCCGTTGGCTATTTTCAGGTCTCTGGAGTCAATGTGACAGTAGCCTGAAGGAAAAAATGGTGGAACTAGCTAAAAAAGTGTCTTCCTCATGTTCTTCCTGGCCCAGATGCCAGAATGGAATAAATAAGAATTGTTCTTGCTAGAGCGTAGTTGAACTTTGCTTGATAGATGTCATATTTCAAAGCCTGTCAACGGTTGATAAAACGCTGTCTCTGCCTTTCAAATAAACAGAAACTCTGCTGTGTTTAGTTCTCCAAGGCAAGAACTGAATACAATTAACAGTTTATGCACTATGTAAACCCCATCTTAACCTTTTAAACCTAAGGTTTGCAGTTTTTAAACTGTTTAGAAAATTTCTCAATAAAACGATCTGCTTTCTTTCTCAGCGTGTACAATGCATAGAGATAATTTTCTGAAGGGCTCTGTTCTAATTTTTGCCCGCTTGAAGCCTGAGCTCACCAAACCAACCTCTGCTGTGGCTGCAAACGCACAGGACCTCCTCTGTCGGTCAGAGCCACTGTCCTGGTGTCACTTAGTGCTCCAGCAGCACTGTGTCCCAAGGGCAAAGTCCTCTGCCGGGCTGGAACTTCTTTTCCGGGGAGGCACGCTACTTCTTGGGGGCACAAGGCTTGGGGGAAAAATGTGGTTTGCTACAAACAACGCCCAAATGAATTCAAACCCTTGGATGGGTTTTGGATGAGACTTAACACACATGTTAAGTCTCTGCAGGAGGAAGTGACTGATGATGGAATGGAAAGCACTAAAGAAATTCCCTGCCATCTTGTGCTGTTGATAGTTTGCTGCCACGATGACTTGGAGATTCCTGCACATGCTGCCTCTGAGAAGAGGTGTAAATATTTGTCTCTGTCATTATCACTGAAAGTTGTAAATATATTTGAGAGGAAGAGTGTAACAATAATCTGACAAGGATCAGTAATGTGCAGAGGAAAAAAAAATCAAGGTCTACTTCAGAGCAACCTGTAGCTGTTATCGATGAACAGTTACAGCTTTGGCAGTTGTCTGCTGACAACCCTTGGTGTGTAGGACTGGTTGCTGCTGTTTGCCAAATGATGTTGCGTGAACTTCAATTTGTATTATTACAGTTTCGGCAAGTTCCGTTCTGAGTTAACGAAAAAGTCTGTAATGTCTCTGGCTAATCCAAATAAAACTGTTTACAGTGTGGGGCAACCAAGGGTGAGAGGCTGGGTTTCATAAGCCGGGGTGCAAGTGCATTTTTGATTGTGTGAGCCTTTGTGAATGATTTTACTAATTAATCAAGAAGTAAACGAAGATCTCTGTTTCAGACGGAAAACATATTTTCAAACTCCAATTTTATGGTCAGCTGCTGTTTCATGCCTAGCCTTTTTTCTCAGAGGAATTCCAAACTCAGATTAGCATGTCAATAAAGTCAGAATTACTTGATAAATTTGGTCGTTTCATTACTACTGTCAGCAGGCTCAAAATGCTCGTTATTGCAGAACAGATATATGATGTGGAATAGTTAATGCAACCAGCACAATTTGTACCAAGCCTATCTGACAAATGCCAAGTGCCAAGTTCAGTAGCAAACAATTTTTAATCGTTTCACCATGGCACATAATTTATGCTGCAGATGTGTTTTCCTCAAACACTGTTGAGGAGAGGTAAAAATGCGTGGTACAGATACGCCAAACTAGAGGTTTAAATTATAAAATTAAATAATACCTTTAAATTAAATTATGCCTCTAATTAAATTACACCTTTGCCAAAAATGATATGCCTCTGGGATGTATGAATTGTAGTTGTTGAGGTCAGATTACTCTGCTTGTGTAGATGGCACTTTCAAGGGAACCAATTAACTTTTGAGGAAACAAATCTATCCAGGGTACCAAAACAGGTGTTGTAACTTTGACACAGCCACCAATATTGTCATGTTGGGTAAGATGGAGTTGTTCTTTCTCAAAAAAAAAAAAAAATTAAAAATATTCAAAGGGCATAGAGTTGACTCATGAATGTTCAGGTCAATAAAAATAATGTGATCTTTTTAAATTGCAGAAATGTATAGTTAATATTTTTGTGACAGTCATAGTCAAAAGTAGTTATGTGCAGTTTTTCTTCAGAATCAAGTAGTTAATTCTAGACAATTCAAGTAGTTAATTTGAGTAATGGATGACCTGTGGCATCTTGTGGAATTTGGGTGATTGGATGTATGTGCAGTAGTATTACTGGTGATTGAAACATTTTGTGAAGTCTTTGGGTTAATCTATTCAATTATTACAGTGTTATCAACTGTACTACGTAAGATGATTGGAATGTGACTGCACAGGAATATTTCCTTAATTTTTTAGAGTTTGTTTGATCAAAATTTCTGTTCACTCCTCTGAACCGACCTCAGGGAGCAGAGAGAAGGATTCATTTTAGAAAAATCAAACTCCACAAACAAACGAAAAGCATCAAACCCCAAAATTCCTTAACATGCAGCACTTGGTGTGTTCTAGTCTTTTATGACCACTGTGTTCACATAGCTGTGCTATCTCCTTATTACTATTTTTAGGTGAACTTTTGGAGTCTTGGATAGAAAGTCAACTATTTTGAAACATCAACTCAGATGGTCCGGAGATATGTAGGGAAAATGGTACAATACGTCCTCCCATAATAATCTGCTGGTATTTCTGATCTAACAGGTTTAGAGAAATTTAAATAAACTTCATGGGAGCTTAAACACAGCTATTGCAAATAGGACTGTAAAAAGCCTTTAGTGATTTTAACTGAGCCTGGAAGCAAGGAAGCCTCTAAACTTGTTATTTCCTCTTAAGAGTATGATGATGTCAGGATAATGTCACTAGAACTATTCCCATTTCTTTACAATCCCGTATAAGGGAAACAAAGGAAAACTAAGACCAGTAGTATTTTGTAAGCTCTCCAGGCTTGAAAATAATTCCAAGTGTTTTTCAGTTCAGCAAAGCATTCCTTTCGTCTACTCAGTGACAATTAGAATTGAAAGTTGTGTTGTTTATTTGAAAACCATCTGAGCAATGTCTGAAAATAATCTAAGCAACGATAGAAATTAGATATATTTTTCCTGTTACCAGCTATCCTAGCGTTCTGCCTGCTTCATGTTACTCTCTAATTTAGCATCTCAGATATTCCAGGTGCATTTACTGCAAAAAGGAGCAGAAATGACACTGTAAAAAATTTACACTGTAAAATCCTGCGTGGTAGGATTTATTTTAGTATAGTTTTTTAGGTGATGTGCAAAAATATGACACCTCTTTAAGCAACTGCTTTGGGATGAAGGCACGCATAAAACAGATAGATTTTCTCAGATAAGGAGTAATAACACTTTGCATCCTTCATTCAAGCATAATGTGCCTGAAGCATCTCAAAGAATACTAGAAATGTTAGGCAAATTGAGCCTTGCACTGTGCATGGGTAATAGTGTTTAACTGAACACAGACCTAGGATTTTGCATCACAGAATAAGATGATGATGATGAGTGATGATGGTGATGATGATGATAAGGACAACTCTGCTTTTTTGATTGCTCAGTTCATTTAGGTCCCATAGTAGCAATATTAGCAAAACCGTAAAATTAATGAAAGCTCAATGTTCATTCATCTAGCATGATGAGTCTTTGGTGGCCCTTATAGAGAAGAAAAATTCTGCTGTATCCTGTTAAAAATCCTGGGCCTGATTTTTCAACGTGAGGAGTTTGCTGTCCTGTCCTTGTGGATTTTTTGGATTGCTGACTCAAACTGCACTGCTGTTACATTTCAGATGCCTGAATGAAGATACTGGGAAACCATGTAGTTCAAGAGAAATGGAGAATATCTCCAGAAACCTTTAATGCACATAGAAATTCTGTAGAAATTATTGAGAATACTTCCAAGACATTGCAAAGCTACCAGGTAGAAAAATCAAACTGTTTTCTTTGTGAAGGTTTCTCCCACTATTCGACTGAAGCATGTATGTCAAAGCAAACTTTCTTATTAACTTACACAAAATCTTAATATAAAGAAACACTCTATTAGCAAAAATGTAATTGATGCAGAGTAGGTACTTCCACAGCAAATGGTTTCTTCCAAAGTTCTGGTCTCAGTTCATGCCGTACCGTATGGTGGGCTATCTGCCATCAAAAGGCTTTTTAAAACTAAAGATATATTTAAAACAAGCAAAATCAAATCTTGATGTCCATAAATACTCGTCTCTGTCCTGGAACACATGAGGGCATACATTTATTTTAGCATTATTGTTCTGTATCTTCAGTAAACTCACCACATTCTGCTTCCTGAAAATGAGAGAGACATAGGGCTGTGGTAAGGGGGGCACCCCCAGAGCTCTTTCTTTGCGCTTATTAAATTCTGGCTTTGAATGTATGACACCTTGGGGCTGAGGGCTACTTATATTTGTAATATTTTGAATTTCATCATATTCACGTCCTAATCTGCTGCCATAAGGTACTGTTTCAGAGCACTTAATTTTCTTTTTGCTTGACGAATTCCAGTTCTCATGTCCAAAGTGGCGCAGGCTCACTGTCATGGAAGGTCAGCATCGTTCCCAACACAACGTGTATATCATAATACATATATATATATATGAATTATATATATATACACACACATGTTAGTGTCCTCTCTCCAATCTGGCTAGCAATATGAGGATTATAGATTACACTAATTTAAGTCATTGAAAATTTGAAATAGTGATTAATGACTCGATTTTTCAGTGGTTGCTGGGCCTGCAGGTTATTTGAGTAACTCATATGCAGTTGCAGGTCAATTTTCAGAAGCAAATGTAGCAAGAGTTTGTGAGACTGGAATAAACTTTTGAGAACTGGTAAGCACTGATGCAAGAAGGTTGCACGAGCTTGTTGAACTATAGGAGTGTTGAGAGCACATTATGAAAACTTATGGTCTAACAGTTACATCAGGGAATTGGGGTTCCTCAGTTCCTTTTTCAACTGTTCTACAGTCCTGCTTGGGCAGCTCTGAGTAAATTAGGTGAGCTTTTTAAAGCTTAGTTTACTCATTCATAAATTTTTCTAATACCCATGGTCTAAGGGTGTTGTGCGTCTCCTGATATTGAAGTTAAAAATTTAAGCTCTACATATTTGTATATTGCTGCTATTGTTATCAGTGTGTTCAAAAATGAAAGGGAATTGAATCATAAAAATGGACAATTGGTATCAGAACACAAAATGTAATTGTAATTGCAGGTAATATAGATAATGAAGAAAGTATGTACTAATTGCCAGTGGTGCAGAACTGAAGGTCCAAATCAAGAAAAATTACTGGCCTATCTAGAAAAAATACAGTTTATAGCTATTAATTATACTTTTCTTGGCACCAGTAAAACTGGTGCTGAACTTACAATGTTTTTGGAAGTTTATTGTAATTCTATATAAGTATATGTTAATTCATCTCAAGGGCTATGGCAGAATTCACTGTCATGTAACATTTGGCTTTTATGGTTGAAACGAAATGCTAGTGACACTGCTTGAAACTACTCAGCAAAAGTTATACTGCTTCAAAACCTAGCAAGCTACACAGAATAGTTCTGCTTATGCAAATATATTTTCTTTTGACATTTTTATGGCATTGCATGGGGGTTTTTTTTGTGTTCTTCGATTTAATACATCAGTATTGATTTTACAAAGACACTAATGTTATGGACACGTCCATAGGACTTGTCATTTTGTGATCCTGGAAGGTGTTGAAGTGAGCAACAGCCCAATCACAGCCCGAACATCTTCTTTCTCCCCTTTTCCTTCCATTCCCTGTGCTTGGTTTCACCTGCAGCACACAATATGCACCAGCTTTTGCATGCATTGGTGTCTTTGAGCTGCTTCAACTTGCAAATCCTGCAGATCACCCTCTTTTTTTTTTTCCCCCTGTTAATTTAAGTTTTGTTTACATTAGTTATCTGATGCAGCCTGGGGAAGAATTTGATGGATGCCAGAGTGAGAGCAAGGGAGTGGGCAGGAGTGTGTGGCTGGAGGAGGGGAGAGCAGGTTTGGTGAGGTGCAGAAGCAAAATGATTTTGTGACCATCTGGAATGACTTACTGCTGCCAGAACTGTATAGAGCTTGTTCTCTTCCAATTGGCAGCTTCTCAGTCTGTGAGAGATATCAGTGTTGACAGATTTTGGAGTTTCTCTCCTCAGGTTTGCAAAGAATGTTTTTCCTACTGTCTTTCATTTTGCCTTCATTATTTGCTTTTTTGTGTCTTTCTAGTGTGACCATTAGGTAAACTGATGAGGCACATACAACAGAGCTTATTTAATAACCACTTGTTTATATACGAAGCCGCTCCTGCTCCCACTTGCTTCATAGCATCCATAATCTCCAGAAGGAACCCTGTGGTACATCATTTCAAGTGGGTGGTCAGCCTGTGTATATTGGAGTGCTCCCAGATTTGCCTGTGGAAGCTGGAATGCCTGCAGTGTGGGCTCTGTTGTTCTCCACTTTTTAGAGACTTGTGGACCACTGCATGGTACAGTGTTAAACATATTCATGACTATTAAATGTTCCTTGTCTTTTCCTACTCAGCTGGATTTAAAGCTAATATCACTTCATAAGAATTCTCTACATAAATAGCAGACAAGGTAATTGCTTGAGCACTGGGCTATACTTGGCACCTTTCACTGTCCCTTTGCACAAACATGGCTTAATCAAGTGTTTTTGCAAGGAGCTGCAGGATCTGAAAGATACAATGGGGGGGATGGAAGTTTCCTCATAGAAATGTGAGCTCATATGAAAAAGTAATTGTTTTTATAGAATTGTCCTTAAAAAAAGAATTATTACAATACGCTGATTTATGGGACAAACTGTAAAGGATTAGTTGGCCACATTTTTCTGTTTGCCTTTTATCTCTTTTAGACTTTAACAGCATTTCAAAATAGGTTTTATTGTTACTCTTGTACTAGCCAACGGTAAGTCCAGCACCACATAAATCCAGTTTTGTTGTAAACTGAAACCAGTAATATGTAAAAGTTTCTTACACAGCATTTTTTTGTATCTCAGGTCACATCTTAAAAAGTATTTTCACCCTGATAGCCTGAAAGAAGCAGAAGGAGTTGTTATCCTTTTGTGCTTTGATTATTGCCAAAATGCTCACCATCACTCAGCTTTTATTGTCAATACATCCAAGCACAGAGACTAAGAATTTCATTAACTCATACTCTGCTGCTGACTCTGCACTGTCTGTGCCTCAGTCTAGGATGTAGGAAAAGTGCTGGTGACTGGTTTGTTCTTCTCTTTCTTACAAACTCCCACATTTGCTCTGTGTGAGTAAAGTTTTATTCTATTCCTGCTGAATTAGATTGAACACTTTAATCCAGGGGAACATTCATTGTCCTTGCAGAATTTTTGATCAAGCAATTCATAAAGATGCTCACTCCTTCAACCTTTAGGGGTTTTTTTAGAATTCTCAAATCTTTTATAATGCAGCAAAGTGAGTACAGACATCTACTTGGTCACCCCTAAAAGGGTATTCTACTTCTGGTTTTCAATTTTAAAATATGTAAGGATTAGATATGCATCTCAGTGAAAAGATCATAGTTGGAAGGGACCTTAAAGATGATCTAGTTCCAAGCCCCCTGCCATGGGCAGGGACACCTGGGGATGGGACATCCACAACTTCTCTGGGCAGTGTCTCACCACCCTCACAGTAAAGAATGTCTTCCCAGTATCTGATCTACCTACCCTCTCAGTTTGAAGCCATTCCCCATTGCCCTG
>VZRE01014772.1:7083-63741 GCA_013396775.1 Cephalopterus ornatus
GGCGGAGCAGCGACTGCTTCCCAGACACTTGGGCTGAGGGCAGCGGCCCGAAAAGCTGCCTGGAATCGGCCTGGTGGGGCAGGCGACAAGGTCTGGACTCCTCACTTACGAGAACGACAAGGAGCTGCTGGAGAACGTTCAGCGGAGGGCCAGAAACACGAGTAGGGGGCTGGAGCATCTCTTACTAGGAGAGACTGCGGGAGCTGGGCCTGTATAGTTCAAGGAAGAGAAGACTGAAAAGCAGTCTCATTGCTGCATGTAGATACCTCAAAGGTGGATGCCAAGAGGATGGTGCCAGACTCTTTTTGGAGGTGCCCAGCGATAAGACGAGGAGCAGTGGCCACAAACTAAAACACAAGAAGTTTCACCTCAACATGAGGAAGAACTTCTTTACATCGAGGGTGGCAGAGCACTGCAGCAGGCTGCCCAGGGAGGTCTTGGAGTCTCCCTCTCTGGAAATATTCCAAACTCACCTGGTGTAACCTGCGCTAGGTGACCCTGCCTTGGCAGTGGGGTTGGACTGGAAAATCTCCAGAGGTCCATTCCAACCCTCACAGTTCTGTCATTCTGTGCCTGTCCTTTGCTGTAATTCTGAGCAGAGGCCTTTGGTGTTTATCTCGTCACAGCACCACTGCCCACTGGTGTTGTCCCCCTATGAGAAGGGCCACTAGCTTTTAGGATGCGGCTTTTGTGTGTCATTCTTTCTTCTTACCTAGTTTGTGTTTGTCAGGCCATCTCAAAACATGTCAACATAGTTTTCTTTTGCCCATGTGGAGAATATCCGAGACTATGCATGGTGGGGGGAAAAGAGAGTCAAAAATGATAGTCTGTGATGGGATTACAGAAACACTAATCAACAGGAAATAGTATTGCAGGAAAATGAAAACAATATGCCAACTCATTCTACCAGAAGAATAAATTAATGTAGAACTTGGAAATATGTCTGCTCACAGTATTACTGCATTAAATTAATTACTTTTGAAGCATGATCTGGCCCATGGAATTGGCACTGTTTGCTGATATGGAGCCCCTCGTGGTGCCCTCCGGTTTTATGGACACACTGCAGCAGAGTGGAAGACTTATGCTGAATACCCAGGCTAAATTTTCCAGTGATTTGTAGCTGATGCACGTGAACATACAAACACCATAGATATTTGTGCTTCAGCTGTTGTAAAACCATACAGGAATGAATGCCAGGAGTCTGTGGAACTCGAGAGCCATTTGTGCACTGATTTCCTAGGAAGTAGGAATTAAAGCTTGTCAGCTAGAAAGCCACATTTTCTGCATGTCTTTATGCATGCTTAAGCAACTGTCTGCTTTTGTTACACGCTCATTTACAACGTAACTGTTAATACTTAACACTCACATTCGTATACTGACAATGCATGAGAGTAATATTTGGTATTTAGAAACAAGATTTCGTTTAAGGAAAAGATCATTGTGTTGGTGTTTTGTATTTTCATCAGTGTTTTAAACTGATGTAATTACATCCCTTCAGTGTACTGGTGCACATTTCTTTAATGCTGATAGAGCTCTAGACTGCTCTAGAGATATCTGGCATTTTTAATATGATTTCTGTTCTGCACGTCTGTATGCATATATGGAAATGCATATATTTCTACCCACCACACAGTTTTTTGTTTAAGCTTGCCACTGGAAGTTTCCTGTTCTTTCTGTGTTTTTGAGATGCTTGGCTGCCAAAGTTCATGGGCATACAGACTGTTTAACCAATGAAAAGAAATCAACTTTACCATAACTCCACTTGTATACAAGAATTCTGGAGTGCAGAGAGAAAAGTATGAAGAATTTGGAAATAGCCTCTAATGAAAAGTGCCTGGAATCTCCCAGAGTTGAGTCCCAGAGCTGCTCAGTGTCCTGGGTGTACCTTCCTGTGTTTGTTTCTGTGTCTCTTCTTTCTCCTCTGCAAGAGTTGCCTCTGATCCTGGACGTGTTTTCCAGAGCAGTGTCCACTTAAAACCCAGGGCTCCTGGTGCATCCAAATTTGTGAGATATCTTGCATTTTCTCTTATGCTGAGAGCAAGTGCCCTTTGTGAAGTGAGAAATGCTTTCGTATCAGTTTAACTAAAGTTACAGCTCCAGCAATAAGCAAAATGATGGCTTCCCTGAGCAGACAAAGAAGACCCCTAACTTGCTGTCCTGTAACAGTGGTGTTGACACGAGTCAGTACTTAACGTTACTCTTGGTGCTTGGTAGCAAACAGAAACCGCAAGTGCAGGTCACGTCACTCGGCAGAGTTAGGTCCTCGCTAATCAGCTGACATTCCAAACTGTATTATCTCCTGCAAGGAAGCATTTTTGTTAAATGAAAACTTGCTTGTATGACTACTACATCTTGATCAAAACACTGCGCAGTAACAATCCTTATAAGCCCTGGTTTCTTTTACTGACCTCTTAGAGCTGTGATTTCTGTGGCCATCTCTGCAGTCCGGGCACAGGCAGGAGGCTGGCACAGATTGCCTCGCGAGCTGCGGTTTTTAGCGTGTGGTCCCTTTGAAAGGCTCTGTCTAGTGCTCCAGAGGAAAAATGAGTGTAATGTCAGTAGACTCAATCATCTAATATGGACACATGCCTGCTGACTCCTAGTGATCACATTTCCCCAAATATGCCTTTGAAAATGGCAAAGAAAGATTATTTAATAAGAGCAAATTAATAGCAAACCCTTGGGCTTCACTGTAGTGCAGAGGCTCAGCCTGATAATATGACGTGTAAGTACAATTTGAGCCCCAAGTGGGCATAACCACACTGGGCAGCAGAGCCTCGTACGGCTTTACAAGCTGTGGGAGACCTCTTGTCTCTTTTGGTAGTTCATTTCATGAAGCACGAGGCTTTGTGGGATAGATTTCTGTGTAACAGTGAAGCACAAATTCAGCATAGAAGTTCTATAGTAGACATTTATGAAAAGAGTTATTTTTTATAATTGCTCTCTTCTAGGTTGTTGAAGATAATCTTTGGCTTCAGAAAGAAATGGGATGCCTAGGAATGGCAGGTATGTAACTGTTTCATCTCTCTTTTCAGCATGGTGGGAGTCCCAGGGCTCACTCATGGGTGTGAAAGTGAGCAGGGGACTGGAACTGTGCCCTGGTGGCCTGCTATCATCAGTGGGACTCTTGATCTTGAGCCACAGAGGAGCGTTTGCTCAGAATTTGGGAACAAAGGTGCTCTAGGTTCCCTGCACAGCTGATCTAGGGTAAAGCCTCTGTGAGAAGACCTTTGTTCGTACCCTACTCTGAGTAATTTTCGGGAGGAGCCATTTTTCGTCTTGGAACATAATGGTGTAAGGGAGCACCCTCTGATGTTCAGCATTCCCTGGGTTGTGAAAAGCCTATATTACTTAAAGCTGATTGAGACCTCGCTCCTTTTCAGAAGCAAACTTAACCTTTGTGCGTTTACTAACATGTTGCAATACCTACTTTTAAAGCTGTTTTCAAAGACCTCTGCAATTACAATAATTAATACACTTTGTCCTGGACCAAGTTGTTAAAGTCTTATTGACATAATGGGGCTAGAAGTATCGCTGGGATGCTAATACTCTTTCCAGCAGATAGCAAGTATTTCTGTCAGTGATCTCAGGTACACTGAGCATCTCCAGTGGTGGTTGCCTAATCCGATAGAAATAGGGTACTCTGATACTTAGAGAAGTCCCTTACAGCTTGGAGTAGCAGCATCTGAGGGCTGACTGCCATAGGCTCTTTGTGTAAGTTTGAAGAAAGCAGTTAGTTTCTATGAGTCTCTGGTCTTTCTTTTCTTCATGTGTGTATTATAAATAGAGTTCTGCCTCACTCAGATGTGGTAGAGATGAGCATCCTGAAAGGTTACAACATCCTCATATAGCACATTAACAGGGCAACACAATGTCTGAAAATAAACCTCCTCATCACCACAGTTCCCCAAGAGATGATTTCATGACATGTGTTTGCCAAGAAATTACACAACAATTTGAAGCAGTCATCTAGTGAGATACCTCTAATTTCTTTGCCCTGTGCCATGGCTAATTCACAAATGAGTTTATTAATTTAAATAAGAAAGCAGATAATTCACATTTGCTGAGCTTTCTTGGTTTTGGTTTGTTTTTTTTTGTTCTCCCCAGTGTTTATTCCATCTCATCTTTTCTGTGCACATCTTGCTTTCTGATGGGTTGCAAATCATTCATGTACCATCCACTGAGAGAGGCAATACGTGCAGTTTTAAATTTCAGAAGAACCTTTTGGCACTAAAGAAAACGTTGAGGACTTTGACATGCAGTACCTTTTTCTTAGTGGTTAAAATAGGGTGGCCAGCAGGACTAGGGCAGTGGTGTCTCTTTGAACTGGACACTGGTGAGGTTACACCTGGAATCCTTTCTTCAGTTTTGGGCCCCTCACAAGAAGAAAGACATTGACATGCTGGAGCATGTCCAGAGAAAGGCAATGAAGCTGGTGAAGGGTCTGGGTAGTGAATCTTATGAGGAATGACTGAGGGATCTGAGGGTGTTTAGTCTCGAGAAAAGGAGCCTGAGGGGGGACCTTATCGTTCCCTACACCTGCCTCAAAGGAGGTTGTCAAGCATTGGAAGAGGCTGCCCAGGGAAGTGGTTGAGTCGCCCACGCCATTCCTGGAGGTATTTAAAAGATGTGCAAGATGTGGCACTTAGGGATGTGGTTTAGTGGTGGACTTGACAGTCCTAGGTTTATGATTTTCCATTTAGGTCTTTTTCAACCTAAATGATTCTATGAAGTTGTAAAACTAGCATTTTGTTAGTAGATAATATATATGTTAAACGAGGGGTTGCTATAAACATGGACTTTTATGCTTGATTTTATGATGGAGAATTGTCCCATTCATAAGCATGAATTTTTAACATATTTAAAGCTAAGTTTGTAGTGATTCACCTAGTCAGAGTTCTAGACTCTTTACTTTTACTGAAGAAGTTCTCGGTGAAAGCAGATGGGAACTTCTGCATAAAATCTTTGTTGTTGAAACTGGCAGTGTGCTGAAGTGTGAAATGGTTTGTAACAGCACACTGAGCTCAGTGTTACTGTTGGAAGCTTTCTCGAGTTGATTCTGGATAAGATGAGAAAAACAATCCTAGAATATTCCTGTGATGGGGGAACATAATGGATTTTTGAGAGTTGTGTTTGAGTCTGCTCTGACTTATACAAAACAGGCCTGGAAAGTAGATTTGTTTTATCTTGTTGATGCCCATAGTTCCTTTGACATTGTAACAAGGAAAGCTAATGGCAGCATTCAAAACTGAAATCCAGTAAATCGCTACCTTTGCTTGTTCATTGTCGTGTGTAATTGAAAGGACTTCAAATTGGATCTTATATCCTGGATGGTTTTCAAGACAGGGAGTAATTTAGAACAACAACAAAAAAAATACACTAAGCAAGTATGTTTAACTCCTTTCTTCCCCACTGAAATAAAGCAAGATTGTTCAGAGCTTTGCTGATAAATTTGTGGTGTTGGAAAGCAAATGAGAATGTGGAATCTGAACTGAAATATCCAGCCCTTGAGAGCTATGAATTAGAAT
Organism: Cephalopterus ornatus; assembly: GCA_013396775.1. Classification (NCBI taxonomy): domain Eukaryota; kingdom Metazoa; phylum Chordata; class Aves; order Passeriformes; family Cotingidae; genus Cephalopterus; species Cephalopterus ornatus. Next base: position 12,612 of record VZRE01014772.1, read on the forward strand.
TAATGTCTAAGTTATATTGCTTTTTTTCCTCTCAGTATCAGGTAATTTTTAATTCTGAACCTGACATTTCACAAACTGTCAGAGTCTTCACTATTCTACTGTAATTTGGCAGGTCAGGATGGGCTGTAAAGGTACCAGGAGTCTTAAGGACATACTGGAGTCTTTGCTGCAAACCTATTGTAAGACTATTTTAATTTTCCATTGTATCATCCTGTTTAATTGCCATAGCCAAGAATAACCTTCACCTTAACTTCCATCACGATGCTATACCTACCCTTCTAATGACAGGCTGTCTGTGCCACAAACACATTTAGGACTCAGCCAGTTCAATGTTAAAGGCTTGTGTTGTGACAGGTCCATGTCCTTACACAGAACTAATTTCTTAGTGAAGGACAGTATGGTGATCACAAACAGGACAATTTCTTTTCTTAGATACCCATCCTTCTAACCCTCGGTCTGTGTGAACACAGACACTCTGTTGCCACACTCTCCATGCAGTGGGTGTGTTCTGTACCAGATCAGATCCTCAGTATTTGCACTCGCTGAGCATCATGCAAGTGCAGTGAGGGCTGGCAGCGGGCAGTTCTCCTTCTCAAGCCTATTGCCTGTGCCTTGAGTGTGGCGGATGGATGCCCAAAATACCAAGAGGTCACCACCCAAAGCAATAGTGTACAAAGCTGGAGTGGCAAATAACCACTTAGGGAGAACAGCAAAGAAAATTGAACATCAAATAGCAGAGACTGTTGAGATCAACTGTGCATTTGTCATTTCACATGGTGGTGGCTCTGCACAGATGTGGGACTGAGTAACAGGTAACATGAGTGGTAAAATGTTACACTGATCTTCCAGCTGTTTCATCTATATTAATATTTATTGTCACGTTTTCATTTTGTAATTTAATATAAAGTTGACCCACCAGTACTGGTAATTAGCTAGGAATATGCAGTTTAAGAAAGGGTTCTGGCATATCTGATTATATTGGGTTTATGTAGGATTAAATCATGGGAAAACATTTTACTAATGTGCTAATTAAAAGAAAGATATTTAACAACTTGATAATACATTGTAAAAATGGAGAATTTTTAATTTAGAAAAATAAAGAAAATTTCTTCTTAAAGGTGGTGATATTGTCTCACATCTCAAAAGAAAGTGAAAGTAATGCCTTTCTTTGATGAACTGTTTCACTTGACATCTTTGGAGATGTTTGCAGGAAAGTCTCAGGTTGAGCCTCATGCTCTGCTAGTTTGCTTGCTGGGAAATGTTTTGGCCTGAGGCACTGTAGTCTGGGAATGCCTGGTGGGAGCTTGGCAAGCCCAACTGAGAGGGGGCCGTTTGGGCTTCGTGTAAAGCTGAAACTGTTCCCCTGCTTTGCAGTTTTTCTTTCTAAAAGGAGAAGGAATAGTTTCCATTTAGAAACTAATGGAAGTGAAGACCATGCAGCCCTGGTAATGGCTTTTCTGAAAACAGCCAGGAAAATGGCAAAGATTGAATCTGTAAGAAGAAAAGAGTGGAAGGAACAAGGAGATCTCAGAGTCACTGTCAGAATTGGGATGCACTTCTGAAGGGGCACTGACAATGACACCATGGGAACTATTTGCGCTTCTGAGCAGCGTGGTGTCCAAAAAACAGCTCATTGCTTCTTAGTCAAGTGTTAATATTTTCCAAGCTCAGATGAATGTATTTGTTAAAAAAAATAAAAAACCCAGAACAGAAATCTAGAGTATACGTGAAAACCACAGAATGTGTTATGCCTGTACTGTCCTTTCTCAGATATTCAGTACCAGTTTTTCAAGAGTCATCAGCCATTTACAGTCCATCTAGGAACCTACCTGAAAAGATGCAACAGGTGAATTGATAAATACAATTATATTTTCTTGATGTTAAGAGTATGCAGCAAGTTATGTGAAAAAGCAGTTATGTTCTTGTAGGTCAGCTTTTCTAGTTGACAGTTAAATATGAGTGGATCAGGAAAAAGTTATTTTATTTAACTGACAGGGAAACTAGGGTATTACAGACCATATTGATAAAAATTGATAGGAAGGATGAGAAAAATTCTGGAAAATGGCAATGGCACATGTTACTGTATGGACACGTCGCATACTGGTTAAATCTATTTAAGCAAAACCTTCCACTGAGTGCTGGGAAGATAGAATTGGATTTGCAGAAACATCCTTGTCATCATCATCAGTGTTGAGGCTGCTTAAGATAACGTTAAAAACCCGCAAAATCCCCAATCTCCAATTACTGATGATGGAGCAGCCAAATAACATGCCTGGAGACTTCTGCTGGGAGTTGGGCACATGATCTTGGGATTGTAAATGATGACAAAGCACAACTTGAAAACAAACTCATCTGTGTAATTAGTAATCCAGAGATTTATTCAGAGTCAAGGATCACAATCAGTTAATTAAATTGGTTACTGTGTACTTGATACCCTCCAGAGGGGGAGTATCAGGATTTGCTGTCACATGAGAAGTGCAGTTGGGTGTGCTGATGGAGATGTTATACTACGTAGGGCACAAGAACAAAAGATATTTCATGAAGCAATTACCCACTTCCTGTTGGCTGACCACCTTCATCCAAAATTCATAAGGAAATGATCTGCTGAAGACAAAGCACTTTAAAGGTAGTAGTTGCTCAACCCAGTTTATCCGTTTTGCCATTTTGACTTCCAACTCTCACAAAGCCCTACAAAGAATCTCCGTGTCATTCAGATTTTCTGTTTACTGTAAAGGAAAGTGCGTTTCCTGTAGTCTGGCAAGAACAAAAAAATTAGTGCTCCACCTTCATAGGAATGGGATGGCAATTGTGTTAATATATGACACAGCATATAAAAAATTATTCTTTTTCAGTGTTTGGAAATATCTATCCAACCTGCAAAGGGGCTTGATTCAGTAGTCAGAAACAGGTTTAGAGCCATTGGAGGTAGGATATAGTATGATACTTGGATCTGCTGGAGAGTACCATGGGCAGATGGGCTCAAATTGGTAGCCAGCAGGTCTGTACTGCACTTACAATTCAGCCCTGGTGTCATCCTGAGTGATTTGGGCTTTTGCTTAGTGTTGAAATAGAAATATGCCATGCATGACTATCTTGAAAAAATTCCAACCCCAAATATATGCAGGCATTTGGTGTTGTAATTATGCATATTCCTGTTCTCACTGAGTTTGCCGTGTTATTTTTACAGTCTCTAAATTAGACCAAGTCTATTGCATTGTTTAAGAGTGGTTTGAGTAAAACTTAGAGAAGTGAATTAAAACTGATGATAAAATATAAACACTAGCTTTCACTGGCCCATATATCCACATTTTTGTCTGATATAAACTACTCCCTCCCAAATAAAAACCAAACTATTCCAGCGTGGGAAGACAGGGAAGCTCCCCGAGGAGCACTGTCCACCGGGGCTCTGTGAGCAACAGGATTGCATCTCATTCATTATGTTAACAGAACTATTTTCAGGGATTCACGGGCATCAATGCCTTAAAGGCTTCTCTGAAGGGTCCAATTCTGAATGCTCTGTGCATGCCTTTTCTATTTGCAGCTAGTAGTATTCCTCTATATTGTTCTTCCATAAAGCAGGAGCTTTTCAAAAAAATGCTGCTTCTCAAAGTAATGAGATTTTAATGTCTTCAGCTTTTCATATTTCATATCTATATAGTAGTTTTTAATAGAAAAAGTAATTTTACAGAAATATTTGTTTTTTCAGTGAGAGTTTTTGTTCATGTTAATATATATTGCTGATGATTAAAATATGGGATTTAAAAATAAGTAATAAATTAAAATTATTATGTAAATAGTAAAAAAGTGTCTTCTGTAAACAGACAGATAGCTATAGTTTTGAAATCTTCATGATGTTTTTACCTTAATTCAGGAGCTTTGCCTTTTGACAATTTATTGTGGTAAATTATCTATTTTTAATATAAGCTCCTTTTATTGATGTCATAGGTGTTTTTACTTTAGTAGATCAAAGTGATATGATTTCAAAACTATGCCAGTTATTTTGTGTGTTATCATTGACTAATCTTTCATAAAAATTTAAGAGTATAAGGTAGCATTTATATTTCTGATTACTAAATTGAGGAGCATTTGATTTGATGGCCCTTCAACTGAAACGTACTTTTCAACAGAGAAGTATTTCAGTTCTGAATATGTATTGGCATAGTCAACGCTTAATTGGCAGACTGTGTCTTTGAAGCAGAACACCTTTAGCACTGAGGCCCCTCACGTTGTAGAGTGTTTCAATTATTTATGCTTTGCTGAAAATTTCTTTGTATTGAAAATATTAAGAGTTGCTTTAAGGCTGAAACCTTTTAATTCATGCATTAGACACTTTACATTTAAATGGCAAGTTTTCTGTGGGTTATATGGGTGTTCCCATGGCATGAAACAGTTTTGTTTCAACTCCTGCTGGATTTTGTGAGGCAAATCCCATCTGTTTCCTGTCTGGCCTCAGTCTCTGCTGTCACTAATGATTTGGAGTGTTTTAAGTGCTGGTCACTGCATGCACAGAGTTGGGTATCACGAGCCCCATCCCTGGCTGGAATCTGCACCAAGTGGTGCTCCTGCTGCACAGGAGCCAGCTTTAGCTCTAATGCTGAGTGTTGCCTTGGTTTTCAGCAGGGCCCTTCCCTCTGGCCATTTGGGCAAACAAAGCCCCTCACCAGCTCTTGACTTCTGCAGCCTCGGACAACCAGTGGAGCCATTCGCTGTTTGCCTTGGTACCCTCATGGACAAAGAAGATTTTGTTCAAACGGGAGTCTGATCTTGACCACCAGCTGGTCAGTAAAAGATGGTTTGCCACTTCTAATATTTGTAAAGACTGTAGCAATCCTATAAAAAGTGAATGTTGTTGCAAATTTACTATCCAATTAGTATATTTTTAATTCTGTCTCAGGTGATTTTGTTCATTTGAGATGACCCCAGCACCACGAACTAGTTGGAAGACTTCCAAAGAATTACTGTGAGAAACACAGCTATGTGATTGCTGCATAAATTCTGATAGACACTTGGTAAATTAAAAGGGTCTATATAGTCTGATGAAAGGTTTGTGCATAGTGTGTTTTGTTAGGGAATTTTTGAATTTGGCAGCCAAAAGATTAATATATCAATTAGTATTCTAGTAATTACTTGTGGGAATAAGTAGTTCCTAAAACTTTGAACTAGAAAAAGAGATAACTGTTGGGATAAAAAAACTCTTAAATTTGAAGGCGATTGGTACCTTTAAATTTTTTTAAAATAATCTAATTATTTACATAATTTAACTTGTGCTGCTGAATTATGGTATTTTCATACACTATTTAGACTTATCCCCTTTCTCCATAGCCTGAAGATGTTTCCAATATGTCAGTGTCCTCTGAATTTGGAATAACCCTTCAGAAATGTGGTATGGTAAGTTTTCTTACATTTGTCTTGTTAATTTGGTAAGAAGTTTGTACCCAAATGTCCTTTAAAAAGTGTAAACTGAATTGTGCCCATGCTGAGTATTTGGGAGTGTGTGCATTTTGATGTTAAGAAGGTCACACCCTCTGTAAGAGGCACAGTTTTGCAATGCTGATTCAAAATAGAAGTCAGTGAAATCTCTCAGGCTTTAGGGGATTTTAGATTGTGGTCAAAGTAAGAACCTCACTGTGAATTTATGAAAGTGAATGTGCAAATCCCAATGAACTCTAGAATAATGAGCCACAAGGCTGGGTAGAGATAGAGACAAATTTTACAGGATGAGATAAACCTTCTGAGATACTCTCCTGGCCCACCCCAGGGTGCCCTACCTGTGTCAAGTGACTTCTTTCAAAGGATGAGGCACTGAGCCCTGTGATGTTCATTGTGTCTTTGAGCATCCACCACACAGCCACAGAAAAGCCATTGTGTCATAGTCTGCATATTCAGTGGGACTCACCTATAGCACAGTATTTAATGAAGAGCAAAGACCTCCCTGCTAAAAGAAACTTTTTAACCTTCCATTTTATTTTTACTTTATGTAGCTTAAGTTGAAAGATGTACCTAGACTGTTACTTTTCCTGTCTTTTTTTTTTACACTGGATGAAGCAAGTCTGAATTTTTATAATTACAGACAGTTACTCTTACCTATCCCTTGGAGAGAGAAAGTGCATCCAACTTTAAGATCAATCTGAATTCAGCCACTGAGGTGCTGCATATGAGGGTAGAGGATTCAGTAACCAGTACAGAAGAGGTGACATTATAACCTGCACCAGATCGTTTGCATAGAGAAGAATGAGTATGCATCACATCTCATGGCACTAATTACCTATAATGTTGTTATTGAAATGGCAGCATAACATAATTAATAGGTTGAATAGTGAGCATTTCAGACATAAGAAGCAGTAACACAGAATATTCTGCTTTCCCGGCTGTAGATTCCCAATTTTTATACCAGAGCCTCTCAGAAAAACAGTTTGAGACAGTCACATGTTGTTTTTTTCTGCTGTTCACAGCACAACCTTACACAGGCTCATGAAGAATTACAAAATCCTGCTGTACAAAATCAAAGGTCATCTGTTGTAGATACTGGGATTAGCAGAAAATAATTTTGCAGTGCTATTAGTTGTAAATTACTGAAAATGATGTAATTACATGTGATTGTCTTCCACCTTCAACTGCAGTTCATTTTATTTTCCTTGGCTTACCTTGTCATCTATTTCAATCCTAATTCATCTGAACAGATGCTTTCATGCTAAGAGGCAGACTGGCCATATGCTGGTCTTTAGCTGTTTTAGATGGAAAAAAGTGAATTTTGCACATTTTCCTCCTCCTACCATGAGTGGCTTCTCAGAGCATGGAAGTGTCATATGTTTAAGTCTTGGATTCAGGATTTTTCCAGCGTCTTATTCCAGAAATAACCATATTGAAACTGTGATGTTAATTTTTTGCGTATGCTTCCAGCACCCATTCTCTTCCTTCTTTTCAGAAATGTGCTTCTTTAAGAGCTACATGCCATAGTATGACATGAACTTTTCTGCAACGGTACTTCACAATGGCAATAATCTTCAGCAGAGCTGAAGTAAATCTTTAAATTTAATTTTTTGTCTTTTAACACTTACCTGTTTCGTTTTGCAATCTCATAAGCATTTGTAATTGCAGATGAAAGGTTGAAATATTAACTGCATCATGCCAGTTCAGAAACTAGGAGAGAGAGAAAATCTGCCCAAAATATATAACATTTTTAATATTTGATGATTTTAAGTCTTATAAATTTTGGGGTATAATTCATTATATATAAACATATGACATTGGTAATGGTTTCCTCACAAATATATTTAAGCCTATTTTTATACGTGCATGAATATATACATTTTTATACATTGTTTGCAGCATCTAGTACAATAAATAGTTGAGAGTTTTACCACTTAAATAGAAAAATGCAACCTAAGCAATAATAATTTCATTAAACTGTTTCTTCTCCTTGATTCGTAAGTCATTCTAAAACTGTAATCTGGTCTTGTGCTGGATTAGTATGAAATGCAGAGATTGGGGTGCACAGTGAAATCATAACTGCATACGTCGAACCCTGTGTCTGTCATGAACTCTGGTGTGATTTCTGAACTCTATCACAATTCATATTTTTAGAACTCATTTCTGTGGGGACTGCTTTGTTATTTTATATTTGCTGGTGTCCTGATACATTTCCTAAAAAGGAATATCTAAAATGAGAAAGGTTTGGCCTGAATCATAATTTCATCAGTTAAAGAAGTGTTAACTTAGTGTTATTATTAGAAGCTTCATAAATTATCATGGCCATACTACAGGTCACCATATTATGATAGGCCTCATAAAGATTTAGGCAGTTCTGGTTTAGTACTGAGGTATCGTGGTTTAACCCCAGCTGGAGATGAAAACACCATGCAGGTCGCTTGCTTACTGCCCACCAGCAGAACTGGGGAGAGAATCGGAAGAGTAAGAGCTGGAAAACTCATGAGTTTAAAGACAGTTTAATGGCGAAAGCAAAAGCCATGCACACAAGTAAAGCAAAACAAAGAATTAATTCACTGCTTCCCATGGGCAGGCACAGCCATCCCTAGGAGAGCAGGGCCCCATCACTCATAACAGTGACTTGGGAAGACAAATACCATCACTCCGAACGTCCCCCATTGCTCCTTCTTCCCCCCACTTCATGTACTGAGCATGATGTCGTATGGTCTGGAATATCCCTTTGGTCAGTTGGGGTCAGCTGTCCTGGCTGTGTCCCTTCCCAACTTCCCATGTACCCCCAATGTCCTTGCCAGTGTGGCAGTATGGAATACAGAAAAGGCCTAAGCTCTTTGCAAGCCCTGCTCAGCAATAATAAAAACATCTCTATATTATCAGCACTGTGTTCAGCACAAATCCAAAATGTAGCACCGTACCAGCCACTGTGAGGAAAATTAGCAGTACCCCAGCGAAAACCAGCACATAGAAGGCAGCAGTTTGGAAGGTGAGAGGTCAGTAAGCAACTCAGTGCTCAAAGTAATTTCATTTAGAGGGTATAATTACTCAGTAAGACTTAAGGGCTTAATGGAATAAATAAATAAAATGACATGACTGCATGTTGCTAGAGATTGGTGATTAGCTTATGACCTTCACCACTGACTGGAAGCAGAGCCGTAAACTCCCAAGTCCACTGGTGGCTCCATCTGCCCTCACGTGGGAAGGGTGAGTCAAGACAGACAGTGTCCTTCAGAGAGTGTGGTTGCTGTGAAAAAAAGGGAAACAGAGACCAACACTGCATGGAGAGAATGAATTCGCAGTGAGGGCAGCTTGCAAAAGAAATATCCTCATGGTACAAAAGTTCAAAGAATTTTTCAGACTGTGGTTATAAAGATATGATCCAGTTTTGTTGTATGTGGTATCGTGGGGATACTTAGATTCTTGATTACACTTCTGGTTCTGCATGAGCTGGGTTTCTAACTTCTGGCTTTCTGACGCTTTGTCTCCAAGCAACAGCTTGACATACCAAAGATTAAAATCTCTGTGGGAGTTTGAGATCAAACTGAGTGTAGTTTCATTTGCAGGTCATTCAGAATGCCTTTAGAAAACAAGTTTCCACGTATAATGAAGTTTTATTTGTAATCAAGACTAGGAATTTTGCTATTAGGATGCACATAACAGCCGTTTTGCACCATTAACACTAATATTTCCTGTTTTCAGGTGGATGTTGAGCATGACCCTCAAACTGCATACATTACACTTGTGATTAATAACACCAACACGTTGCTCTCAACAAACATTACAGATCTTATCCTCCTGGACAACATCACTGGTCTACACATTCAAAAAACCAATGGGAATAAGACCACAGATGGCATACAGATTTACAGGAAAAGATTCTTGCAAGGTAACAAAATCTGCAGGGAAGTATCCCCGACTAAACATGAGGAAAAGCATCTGTTCAAATCAGAATATTTATTTATTTGTGGTGGTTTAAATTCTTTGATTATCAGTTAACAGAGGTGAAAAACTGGGAAAGGTTTTGAGCTGCAGTTTCCAATTCTGTTAACTCACATTTTGACTCCCACCTTTGAACTGCTTCCAATCTACCAGGCACAGAAGTGAGCCCCTGTACTCTGTAAAAAGTTGCTGCCATCAAAATGAAAGAGTTTTTTATGACTGTATTTGTTCATTTTGGATATTTTTAAAAGCTTCTGCACAAACAGTTTTAATCATATTTTGAGCCTTCTTTAGCCAAGTGTGGCAGGTCGGCTTGCTGAGATATTGAGGTACATTGGAATTGCAAAGGGCTGTGCAAGCAGGGAAGATGATTCATCAGAAATAAGTCAGCTCTTCTCAATATCTGTTCTTTCCAAACTGAGCAAGTAATACAGAGATAAACTTGTTCCAGTCTTAATGTCAGTCTGTTCCTTTGGTAGCAGTCGAATCAGTGCACATGCATAAAATTTTACCTTTCTTGATTTCATCTCCTTCTTCTTAAACACAAGCACATCAAAAACTAGCAGCTTGCTTTTGAGGGTCATGATATTTCTCTTGGAGCTTCAGAAGCGTTCACTGATACCTGTTTATGATTGAAGAATCTATAGTTATGATAGTTTTAGGGCAAAAGATTTCCAAACAGATAAGGGAAATGAGAAGACTTGGGACTGCTGTCTGATTGCAAATGGATAGCCAGGCTCCATTTGTAGTAACAACGGTGTGAGTAGAGGTACTGATTACAGGGCTGCTCTTTTTGAAAATGTCAAGGAACTGCTAGCTCTCAAGAGAGATTCCCAAGAAACAATGGTCCCTGAGAAAGAATAAAAAAATGGTTTGCAGAGCTGATCTAGTAAGCCAAGTTGGAGCCATTCTTTAATTTATTTATAATTACTGAATTTGGAACTGAAGCTAGCTTTTCCAGCCCATATACATTGTACAAATCAGCATCCAAGTGGAAGAAAATCCTGCAGAACAGATTTCTGCATAGTTTGGGGTTTGGTCCTTACTATGTTAATTCTGAAGTCAACCCATACCTTGCCACTAGGGCTGGATAGAAGGGCTATGCGTACACTGGCCTGTGTATTGTTGTGCTGAATGTTAGCCATAATAATTTTTCAGTACTCCAGTACACCATACATCAAAATTCAGCTGAAATCTGTCTGATTTCTCGGTGTTTTCAATAGGAGAAGAACCAGCCAGTTAGTGGTTATAATGTAGGCTGTCTATTTTATAATTAAAAAATATTTGTTAATATGTCACATAGAGTTTTAGTATCAAAAAATGATGCTTTTCAGCAGATGGCACCATCATTTAATGCAGTTTCCAGATCCTGGGCTGAATTTGCTTGAGTTCTTCAAGGCAGCAGTTATGAAGGATGTTGCTGGGCTCAGCTGGCCGGGAACTGTCTCCTCTGGGTGTGGGGCATCTGCTGTGTCAGAAGGGAAAATCTCCAGTGCTATCCCAAGCCTTCCCCAGGGATCTTTGAGAAATTTTCCTCGGACAGCAAATCTATCCATATCCCTCCTCTCTGGACTATACTGCTGGGTTCTGGCTGCCTCCTCTGCTGAATTCCCTTGAAGTCAGTGTTGCAAGTTTATTGCAGCTTGGTTCCTAGGAGAGCACTTTTGCTGGCAAGGAAGCACAGTCTAAAAAGCTCCCCAAATGTTTTATTTATATTGAACTTTCTTTTCAAATTTGGCAAACATCTGTAACTGCAGCTGAGCTCAGCTGGGTGCTCAGCTCTTCAGAGATTGACCCCATCTTCTTGTGTGAAAGAAGACATGCAACTGTACTGGGTTGTTTTCAAGTCATTTAGCTCCTGTTCTGTGTAAGCAAATGCAGACACAGTTAGTTAGAAGCCACTACTGCACTGGCAGATGTACCTCATCTGCTTAATCTATACAGCTGGCTTTTTTTCTCTGGTTTAACAGGTGGAGAACACTTTGCAATCAACTACTCTGCACTTCTTGATGCCAAAGAAATGTGGGATGGCAGAGTCTTGACACTGCCTGCAAAGCTAACTTTCAGGAGTTCATCACAGGTACTCCCTTCATGATTTTATTTTGCTCTTCACAGTTTTTGTGTAAAAAAGGTGTTTCTTGTCTGCCTAAGCAATGAGGCCAGCATATTACGAAATGAAGTTCTTAGGAGAAGTTCTGATTGTTTACCATGAATTTATAAATATTTTGTGATATTTATAAATATAAAAATTTGTAAACATGAGTTATTCTTCACAACTTAGGAGGTCATAGACCTCCTTAAGAAAATTAAGTTTGTGTGTTGTCCCGTAGCTTTTTTTCTACTTTTTATATTTCTTTCCAGTTTATCTATGTATCCTGGAAATAGGTGTCCTCCACATACTTACATATCTATTCCTGTAGTTTATGAGAGATTGAAAGTTTTGCCAGATTTTTGTTTTTAAATAATTTCTTTTAACAAAAAACCTAATTGGAGCAAAGGAAAACCTCCTTGCTCCTAAGAGAGACACTTTTTTAGTATGAGAGTTTTGAAGCTCTGAAAGAGATTTTTCAGAGAAACCATGAAATCTCCATCCCTGCTGATTTTTGAGAACTGCATTGCACCAGGCTCTGAGACAACTGGTCTAATACTGGATTTAGCCTGGTTTTGAGTGGCTCCTGTTCTGGGCATTTTCAGTCAACCCAGATTTTATAGGCACAGAAAAATGTAAAACTGTGCACATTGGGATATGCCTCTGTGTGATGAGAAGGGGAGTGTATCCCACAGAGCAGCTGCTTCCATGTCTGTTAATGTTACCCCGAAGTACGCTGGATTTTCCTATCAGATTTAGCTTAGCTTTATGCTTAATGAGAAGTGTAGCTTACCTTCTAAGGAGAAGCTTTTCTAGAGATTCTGGGCTATTTGCCAGTGGATTCTGCTCTTTTTTTTTTTTTTTTTTTTTTAATACAGGTAATTTTTTTCTATCATTCAGAATAAAACACATCTTGTATCGTTGACAGCATCGTTCACCATAACTGAAGAAGAAAAGACCAAGGTAAATTCTGTGATTTGGTATTATGTTGACTCTCTTTCTCATACTTCTGGACAATCTAAACTAAATCCTAGGAGCTAAAGATGTACTGATGTACTTATGTCTCATCACTCAGCTATTGGCTATTAATCACACACAAGTTCGGTATTCTCAGATATTAAGAGGAAGAAAACAGGACTCAATATAAGGGGTCTTTTTTTGTCTTAAACCAGCAATATTTAATACAGAAAATTTAAAAATGCCATTATACTCCTAGCCATGTTTTTTCATTTGAAGAATTGTACAGGCACAAAAAACTGTGGTGAGGAATATGCTCACCTGCTCCTGTGCGTGGCCACCATGAGAAAGCTTTTTGTCTTTACTAAAGGGTGAGGTTATCCTCCACCTCTTGAGAAGATGTTTCTGTATGATGCTGATACACAAGCCTGAGAAATAAAACTGCAGTAAGAGTGGCAAACTTAATGTTTACCTTTCATTTTTTAGATTAAGTTGTCTATTTGGAGATTGTGCACAGGGGCTTCTTATGCCAGTGTTCTCTTCTGCTGAGGATCTCTGCTTTCCCTGCTTCTATTATTCTAATAGATGTATTTCTGGACTTAGCTTTCTCATAATTGAAGATCAAGTGCCCATTCCGTTAAAATGAAAGCCATAATTAAACATGATATAAAGTAAAATTATACATAAGCTAGAGAATTCGTTCTTGGACAAAAATCTAGTAATATTTAAAAGCAGTGGACATTTTTTATAGCTAAGAATTACCCATGGAATTGCCATAAATGTATCTTTTGGAAACTCTTATTCTTAAAGGTGTAAGCCATGCAGTAGCTGAGTAGCTTATAAAAATAGCTTCATGAATGATTTTCTGTAAAGTTCAGTGTGAATTGATCTGCAGCAGTTGGTGATGTCTAAGCTACCACTGTAAGGTACGTTGGTCTCAGCCCACCATGAAAATTCCTGCAATCTGTTACTATAAGTAAAACCTTTTTAGATTGTTTGTGTTTTTTGCCCAACTTGAACTTGATAGTTAGACCTCTAAAAGTTCTTGGAGACTATTCCATCGGTGGGTAAAATTAGCTCAGCTGCATTTGAACTTAGTAAATGAACAGATTTTGTAATTAAAATGTGTGGTAAAGGTGTGTGGATAATACAGTAAATTTTTGAAAAATAAAGCTTAGAAATTGTGGAACACACCATGTTTCGCATGCCAAGTATTTGGCTTTGGGTTGTGGCCAAGCATAAGGTGTTTCAGAATAAAACCAGTTTGTGGAAGGAAATTAGGATTAGCTGAAAAAGGTGTGACATACTGTATTTCGTTCATCTCTTCGGCTGTCAAAAATGCTCTCCATCTCAGATTCATTTATTAAAAATCACTATTTAGGCCTGTTCATGGCTGTGTTAAAGCCAGTCACATATGTGACTAAGTGGATACAAATTGTTGACTTTGGGGATGGAAAATAGAAGAATTAATTACATAGTCAAGGGAGCGCCATGTTAGGTTGGTCCCATCAGCTTTCACATGGTTTGGTTGCACACTTGGCTGGTCTGTTGTTCTTTAAAGTTTTACAAACCTTGTGGATTTCTCTTCTGTGCTGCTGGAAAAAAGTAATTGGTTGCCTGTGACAAGGTAATTTTATGGGTTATGAAAAAAATATGAGTGTTGCTTGTCTGAGTGTCTGTGCGGGATGTCTCCCTGCAGTGCTTCAGGGGCTGTGAGTACTGTGTGCCTCTGCCCTTGCTGGGTGGTTTTGATGCTGAATGGGAAGCTGTAGTGAAAAGGACAAAAGGAAGTTTTCCCATCTAAGTGTGTTGCGTGGGATAGATGACAATTACTTGGATCTGATTTTTACAAGGCTTGCTTCCCTCAGATTCATGCAAAGCAGTAGGAGCACAGCAGTTTTTGAAAAAAACTTGGGCCTGTAATGCCTCTTCCTACTATTGGGATGCCTTTATAAGTTAGCTTACGGAATGGCTTTTGAGGCTTACTGGTGTGTCAGTGGTCTGAAGGTTGACCTGCGGGGCCAGCACTGGTCCTGACTTGAGCAGGGACTCTGGCACCTGCCCTGCATTTTCTTCTGTGGTGCTTTCAGATGGCATTAAGCACCAGCTGGCTTTACATCCTCCTTGGCTTTACAGCCCCCACAGTGACATGGACTGTCCTTCCGGAGCCCATGTTCTTTAAGTGTAAAAAACCAAACCATATAAAGAAACTTAAGCATACTTCTGTCAGTTTGAGCAATTTTTGATTGTAAGTGTACAATACTGTGAAGTAAACTGTGAATCTTCTTGGAACTGTGAAATAGTAGCCTGTATTAATGTTTGATGATCTTGATACTGACATCATTGCCTAAATCAACTGAAAACATGTTAAAATCAATGAATGCTGAGCAGCTCTACCAGCTTTGAGAAGCTGAACCTGTGAAACAAAGTCTAACATGAAGCAGTTCCTTTCAGTTAGAGATATGACAGATAATCACTGTACAAAAACATCAGAGAAAACAAAAATAGGCAATAAAGAATAAAATTTGCTATTAAATTGGAATAAACCTTTCTCAAATCGTGGACCATATTTGATTATTGCTTCCTATGCAGAATTACCATTGACTTCATGGAATACTGTCAGATTTCTGCTCCAAGAGATGACCCACCCAGCTTGCAAGCAGCATGTAAATTATTTACAGTTCCTAGCCCCAGCAGAGTAATTAGGCTTTGGTGAAACATTATACTAATAGCTGTACTGTGTTTTTCATCCAAGGATCTCATAGAACTAAACAAATACTAAATTAACTTTTGCTACATGGAGCATGAAGTAAAAATTAATTTTTAATGCAATTCAATTTAAAGATTAAGTTAAGAGCTAAAGTGAAAGGCCTACAAAGTTGTTATCTGGCTCACTCTTCTAGTGCTCCTGCTACTCTTTTCTGACTCAGACTAATGCAGAAACTGCAAGGGTGAACATAGATGGGGTGGGTTTGTGAATTGTCAGTTACATGTTTATCTTGAACTGGTATTGGTACGTTTTCCCTGTGTTCAGTGTTACTGAATCAAGAAATGGCCATTATTTAAAGGTAACCAGCATCTGCCCGACTTTCAGAGCTGCTGAGCAACATCAAATGACATTAATTTCAAAAAGACTTAGAAGAGTGTGGTGACTTTGGAAAACAGGCTATTAAGTATTAGACACCCAAAAGTCAGAGCATTCAATCTGTGGGAGTTTTGTTGCTTAGAGTTACACAGGAATTTGGAATGTAACAAACCACACTGACTTTGAAACCTATGGAAAATACGTTTTTGTTTGAAAATATTCATTTAAATGTAGTGATTATATAACATAATGCTGAGAAACCCTGAAGTTGTGTGAAGTCATTTAAAAATAATTTACTATGTTTGTTACAGTTATAATCTTGGAATTATAGTTATGCTCTGATCTTTATATGTATTTAAAAGTTACTTTTAATGTAGTTTTAATGATATGATCTTTCAATTTCAGAATATGTACACCCATGCCATCACTGCATCAGGGTTCTTCATCGCTTTTTTCATTTCCCTTGTATTGACATGTGCTGTTTTTCTCATCATTTACCGAACCCAAATATTAAAATGGAGTTTCTGTAGTAAAAACGAGGTGAGTCATATTGTCTGTGAGGGTTTATTTAATTTTTTTCATCAATCGTATCTGATGATATGACTTGCTAGCTAAAACAGATTGTCTGAAGAGTTTTTGAAGATAAATAAAAAGCCACCAAGTGGTGGATTTGGTTCACAGATAATGTAATCTCTACAACCTGTATTCTTTAGCACGATCAGATTTAGAGGTGAGTGTAAGAATGATAACCTGATCAAAACGACTGCTGTCAGTACTTGGATGTTAGTTTTAGATTGGAGGGGGATTACTCTTTGGCTATTAATTTCCTTTCATATTCTTCCTTTCCTCCTCTCCATCCCTCAAAACTAGAGGCACAATGTCTCTGGGTTATAAACAGTTGCCAAGGGAGTAGACAACTTGCCTTGAGCATAGCAGAATTGGGTACAAATTTTTTTTCTATTTTTATTATCAGGAATAGAGATTTGAATTTTGGTTTCTTAGTTCATTGGATATGCCTTAATCTCCTGAGTGATTAAGCAAAACAGACGGGTTTGGAGATGGAGCATTTTCAGTGTTCTTTATCCAAGCTCTGCCAGTTTGGGGAAAGTATTTCAGTACATACTGGAACAGAGAGTGAAAATATAGAATCTGATAAATATTAATCAAGTTGGCCCAAATCCAGCCCTTGCTTCTATTAATTATTTCTGTATTTATGTAAAGGAGAGCAACTTCAGTGGGAGGGAGCTAGAGACCTCAGTCAGAATATTACCAAGGTGGGAGCAGTCCTCTAAGACAGGTGTGCTGAGAGGTTTGAACCCCTCATCTGCCCAGACAGTGGTGGATCTCTCATCCCTGAGGACTGACCAGAGTAGCCCACAAATCACTTGAAGCCTTATTTTCTGTGGTTGAAAACTACACCATGAATGTTTTATCTATGATATGTCTGAAAAGTTACTCTCTTTAAATGAAAAAGATGTGACTTGTTTCCTTTTATAGAAGAAACTGTCATAATGAAGTAGTAAAAAAGGTCCGGCTTGGTCCTCGCATCAGATATTTATAGTGGGTTTTTTGTATAGTAATTTTATTAACCTTCAGTCTCAAGGGCATCTCTGTGAACTGAGTCACTTCCATTATGCATAGGATTAGTTTTACATTTTGTTCACTTATAATGCTGTAATCTTACCATATATAATTTGTATATCACAGCAATTTTTTGAAAAATTAACCTAGAAAGTTCAGAGTGGAAGGTGACTTCCTAGACAACTTTTACAAGTGTTCTGTGTTCTCCATTCATTTCTTCACTTGTATTCCAGATCAGTTATATACTAAAAAAGATCACCCTGAAACAAAAGCCATATATTTGATTTCAGATACACATCTGAATTGCACAACCTCTTTATACCCTCTCCAGCTCTACAGTTTGATAATAAGTAGAAACCTTCTCACCCGCAGTTAAACTACAACAAAATTAGATCAATTACTCATTATAATTTTTTTCCTACTTTCTCTCCTTTTTTTTTTTTTTTTTTTTTTTTTTAAGGAGATACAGCATGAACTCAGCCAAAATCACAAACTGGAGCATTCTCAGTTTAATTCAGGTGATCTCTTCAGTGAAGATATAATTATGAATGACCAAATCATCGATATTCTGTCCTTTGAAGAACCTGGCAATATGCTTCAGGCTTTAGAAGAGTAAGAATTCACTTCTAATTACATCCTATTTATTACATTTATCATCAGTCAAATCTTTGGTTTGATTAGCTGCCCTTTATTGGTTTTTTATAGCATCTATTTACACATATTACTGCACTACCTGAGGCTTTTGAACTGTTTTAAACAACCATCTTGTGGAACTGAAAAATTATTATATTCGTATTGCTTCACCTGTAGAAGTCACAACTCTGTCTACGCCTTAGACATGCAAGACTTCCAATCCAAATGAACATCTAGTTTTGTCTCTGTGGTTCACTAAGTAAAGGGAAACCTGTGCACAAGGAAATGTCGAAAGGTTGTATTCTACTCTTGCTGAACACAATCTGCTTTCAAACAGGTGGCTTTTGTCCTAGAAAGGAGAGCCCCTGCTGGGTGCCAGCATTACTTTTCAGCAGTGTATTTTGGAGGTACCTGGATCAGAGTCTAAGGTGTGACAGTTTGTGGTGCTTCCACAAAGATACCATGTACCTGTAATCTGTGGGACCACTTGGTAGAGCAGAGAAACTCCTTGAAACTGTTGAAAGGCCAGTCAGGGCTGTTTGACTTAAACTGCTGCTAAAGATCATCTGTTCTTCAGTTGAATTTGATAAAAAGGTCTGATGTGAGGACAAGCGGATGTTGTTTATTCAGTCTTACGATTAGCCCCCGGTAAGTGTGGTGAAAGGCAGTATTATGCAACTAGAAACTCTGTAGAAGCTGAAAAGTTACAGGACCATGGATGTAATTTTCTTTCTTAAAGGGTAACTAACAGCATTATTATTTCCTGTCTTTTCTTGATAATTGGGTACTTATCTCTGTAAATTGCACATTGGTCCTTGCTTTTATAACTGTGTAGCAACTCAGGCTTTGAGAAGACTTATCCTGAAAATCATTATGTGAATATTAAGAAGAATAGGATCAAACATTTTTTTAAATCACTTCAGTATTAATTTACTTCAGGGATAGTTAGGATCTATCTAGGTTAAAAAAAAAAAAAAGCTGGACTATTTTCAGATACATTATATATTAGAAAGGTAAATATTCTCACAAACCTTTGAATAGGTTTATTTTTATAACAGAATTATTTCTAAACCTATAAAAAAGGATTAGTTTCTTAGGTATATCCAGGAGCTAAAGTTTTTTAATATTCTTATGAAGCTTATGCATATATCTCTTCCTTCCTTTTCTTTCCTCACAGCTTCTGTTTTCTTTACCTCTGAGTATGTAGAGCATTGCAGTGAATAAAGTAGATGCCCATTAGCAAACACTCACTAACCTTCTTCACCTTCTGAGCTATCTTTTCTTTCTTCCAGGATGAGGATAGTAGATAGACCACAAAGATATCCAGAGTTACAATGATTCCTGCTATGAAAGATGGTTGAAATGCTGATAGACATTATTGTGAATGGCTCAGGTCAGCCCCTACCGGTCAGTGGTGGGTGCTTCCTAATTCTTTTTAGATTATCTTATTTCATGTAGTTTTATACTGGACCTTCTGTTTCATTCACTGTTATGCAGATGCACTTAGTGCATTTTTTTCCGTTGTTTCCCCCTTTTTATTGACCCTCATTGACTATGTGTGTTTAATTACTCCAAACTTGTTCATCTCTCTTACTGGTGGTGCAGTTTGTCTGACTGAGAGGGGATCTCTGTAATGTGAATGCCTACACCAGGTTGCCCTGAGTTCCCTTTTTCACTCAGGAGTGTAAAAGAGCACTTGTAGGATGTGATTATTCTCATCCCTAAGCAGACTTAGTTGTATGGCTGTTGCATCCACTGACCCTAATGCCTGGAGCCTGGGCTGATTAGCTCAGCTGTAGGAGTCTGGAGCTGGGTGAGACAAATCCCAGTCCTGCAGCCTGGTTGGCCCAAAATCCTGGAGCAGTACTTTAGTGCCTATATTAGAGACATGCAATATTTTTTGTGCTTTCTTCAGTAGCTTATAATACACACCTTGTTTTATCTCTCATTGTTAGCACTTTTATATTTAGCTTTGGATGTTTCCTCACCTAATAGTGCTGGTTCCTTATTTGTTCTGCAAGTTAGGGCAAAGCAGTCCATTAATTTCTGGTCTGTATTACTTAAAAGTTTCATTTTAGTCTTGTACTTCTAAACTGTCGTACATTATCCAGGTTTTTAGCTGATTCCAAAGACAAACGTAAAATATTGTACTGTTGCCTTAGGAGCTTCTTATGACAGCCATCTAGGCTAAAACCAGAACAAAGTAATTGTTCTTGTTACTGAATTGCCTGCTTTAAGGATAGTAATTTTTAAAACATAATGGGAAAAAGAAAAATCGTGCCTTTTTAAGTTATTAATGGATAATTGCAGTGAATTTGTATGAATTCTGTGCTTGAGTGAAATGTTGTTATTTTACTAATTGTGGTCACATGCAGTTTATCAACAATGTTGCATATTGTTTAATTACATTAGTGACATCCAATAGAATATTTGGGTTTTCAGTAAGGAACAAGGAATGAGGTTTGTTTTGTCTCATAGGAATGGCAGTATAGTGAGGATAAGAACTGAGCCTGTATTATGAGCATATTTTTTTTACAGTCATATATATACCAATATGAATTTTAGCATCATAATACTCTTTTTTTAATTATTATTTTGGGAAGCAAGATTATAGGGGCTTTTGTTAGGGAGATTTTGATTAGGTATTTTCAGCCGACAAACATCATCTTGCTTGTATGCTAGCTTGATAATTCCTTGTGCATGTTTTGGTGCAGGTATGTTTCATTTTTGTCTGCATAACACACATATAAGCTTGCCAAAATGATTGATACATTCTTTTCAAATTGCAATGTCATAGTAAACATGGTTGGAATCATTCTGGTGCAAACGAGATAAATACTCAGAAAAGTAAGAGCCATGGGATGGGTTTTTTTGTGTTCTTTGCAACATAAAGCTGTGTTGTCTTTTAAGAAGTGACAGTGCCAAATCATTTAGCAGATACATCAGGAGCATGTGTTCAATATTTATGTTCAGGGAAACCTTTGGAGTGTAGACAGTTTGTGGTGTCAGGAGGATTGGCTAGAGAACAAAACATACTTTTAATGTTTCATAAGGAAGCTTCTTGGTTACTGATTTTGTGAGTTTTGTCTTAATAAGGCATGTTCTTGATGAATATTATGCAGCAAAATAACTTGGCTTTTATTCTCAGTAGGTTCCTTGCTGTGTATATTGCTGAATATTGGCCCATGGGCAATGAATGGTAATGAGGGGAAGCTATATGATTTGAATATTTGAAGTGCACACTGGAAGATCGTGTTCCAAAATGTTGTGGGTCTCTTTTTCTGTATCTCTAGAACAGAATATGAAGAGAGTTGAGCAACTGGGGTTTGTGTCCGATGTGACAAGGTTTGACCATGTTTGTAGTCTCACAAGATATAGATATGTTAAAGGCAACTTAATCTCTTTAAATGGCTTTCCACTGCTACAACTTTTCTTTTTAATCTTCATTTTGTACAGCTAAGTTTCCTTTAGTTTGTCAGAGCTCAAGCTGAACGTGAACCCCTCTTTGCTGACACACAATATGTACTGCCAATTATAATGGGAAATTAGTAAGTAATATGTGTATATTGCAGCTGATTCTTTCCTATGGTAGAAGACATTGAGGCCAGTGTACTAGAGAACAGGATCATACTGTCTCCAGAGAGCCTTGACAGAAAAATAAAAACAATTTACTACCATATTAGAAGTTCACTTTTACTTTCTAAATGTAAATTTTTTGCTGTACTTGTCAATTTGATTTTCTATGGAGCAAATGTGGTTTTTTTTAACCCTGGATTCAAATGGAAAGTAAGAATCATAGAATGTTAAGGAGTTGGAAGGGACATTAGGGATCATCTAGACCCAATCCCCTGCCATAGGCAGGGACACCTCTCACTAGACCAGGTTGCTCAAGGTCTTATCCAACCTGAAGTTGAACCGTGTCAGGGTTGGGGTATAAACGATCATATTCTCATAGCAGTTAGACTTGAATATTCCTACACAGAAAATGGTGAGAAAGAGTTACACTATTAGTTAAAAAAAAAAAATTGATATGCTAAATTTCTTTTTTTCATAACTTTGAATCAGTGCAATTAAAATTTTGTAATTTTAGAAGGGAGAGCATATTTAGTAATCTGTTTTTGTGAAATGTTTACAGTGTGGGAATACACCTATACATAATAATCACATTGATATAACAATAAGATGCAGTGAATGCAGATGGTATAAACTCCAATCCTGCATTTGTACTTCTGTGTTGTGAGTGCTGTTATAAACTTGACAAGTGTGTAAACTATACTTTTTTTTTCCCATCAGAAAAGCTCAAATGGTTAATATGTGATAGGAGCCTATAGGACAGAGGAACTGAAAAAATCAAGTAATTTGAAATTAATGAATACATATCTTTTTTCATCCTAAAAGCATCACTTTTCTTTGATGTTGGCTAACTATGAAGTATTCAGAATTACATGGGTCATTTCTGCTGTCCACCCGGAACAATTTGTCTTATCCAGAAGAGTCTCGTTTTGAAAATTATACTGTGAGTGATGCTTTATTCTATATCATTTTGAAAGAATACTCACCCTGTCTGAGTAGATCAGAAGAATCTGAGTAGATTACAGCAAAGTTGGAAGCTCCTCAGGCATAATGCATATAGCCAGAATATTTATTTATGCTTTTGTTAGTATCCAGGCTGAAGTTGGTGCTTTTGACATCAGTGGTAAAATGCATCATGACTTCACTGGAAGCAGGACTGGAGTGTTTCTTACACTCTTTTTGCATAGTCATTTTTCAATGAAATAACCATTTTGTGAGTTCTGTTGCAACTGTATTGTAGGTAGATGTATTTTTAAAATGGATTTTCTGAAGATCTCTGATTTATCAGATTTCTTATTTTCTGCAAGCAATGCAGAGGTTTTCAGTCTCCTAAATGCTGGAATTTTTTAAATGTTTTCTAAACAGATTAAGAATTGAAATACCTTTCTTTATATTGCTGCGGAGAATTAAAGGAATTTGATAGTTTAAACTCATGCCAAATCTAGTGCATAGACTTCTAGCAGGTTTTCATAAAGTTTTTTGTATTCTGAAGAGCTATTGGTCTCAGCTCAATTTATCATCTTTTTCAATTTTTAATTTATTTTAAATTATTATTTTTTGGCTATATATCATAGAAACCCTATTTCTGGTTTTGTCAGCATTCTGACTTCTTCTGGCAACCTAAACTTAACCTGTGACTCATACATGTGAAAGCATCCTTAGAAAATCATGTACCTTTCTTAGCAATTTCATTTACTGGTGTGATGTCTTGTATTCTCTGTGGGCTCATGTGTGAGCTGTGCTGAGTTATCGCTTGGCCGTGTAAGTGTCACAGGACTGACAGATGAACTCTCCCAGTTCAGAGCTGGCTGCAGGCCAGTACAGCTACTGGCGTAGCACAGACACCTTCAGACCTCTGCTAACAGCCTGGCAGCAGGCAGAGACCAGGGAAAGGCAACACACCCTGCACTGGCAGAGGAGGGTTGAATAATTTGGGTTTGGGCAGTGTGTAGCTGTTGATGGCTGTTCAGACCTCGTGCCATTACTTCTGCTTCTACTTTAGCACAGTGTTGGTCTCCTGCAAAGGTTTGTGCCTTGTCATGCTGCAGCCTGTGTAAATCCCTGCCCTGAAGCGTTTGCGGTTTCTGTTGAGACTATACCCAGCAGGAGAGCATGGGAAGCAGAGGTGGGAAAAAAAGGAGGGAGAAGCTGAAGGGAGGAAGCTACAGGGGCTGCACAGAGGGTCCACATTGACATGGTACTTTAAAAAAACAACAACAAAACACAACAACAAATAAACAGACAGAAAAGCAGGAAAAAACAAAACAGCCCAACTTACTGATGTCATGTTATTAACCCCTCAATAAATGGATGATTTGGGAAACAAACTACATCAGCAGCTTTCAAAGACCTCTGATGCCCACTATACTTGAATTTGCTTTGTTTGCTTACTGTTACCAAAGCCAGCACTGCAAGGGCTGGTTTCTGTGATTCTCCTTGTCTGACCCTTTCTCCATCTTCACTTCTCTGAAGTGTGACAAGACGACACAGACAATAACCTGGGCTTTGTCCTCCCTTTTCCTTCTTCACTGCAGCTGTGCCACTGTCACTGTGCCCACGGGTACAGGACATGTGCTGCTCTGGCTCAGGCTGTAACAGTGGATACCACTGAGCTGGGGGCGCTTGTCTGTCTGTCTGTCTGTCCTTCCCTGTTTGCATTCCTCTCTCCATCAGGAGCTGGTGCAGCTGCTGTGCCTTGGGGCTCTGAGTCACTGCTGCAGTGGGAACAGTGGAGACTAACCATCCACAAATGGTCCTAAATTACATGCTTTTCAGGAGCATGTGTGTTACAAATCAATAGTTTTGCAGAAACTGCTACCTCAGAGCTCACGTCTCCTCAGGATGCTGTTGTAATACATATGCTACTAATTGGCAGATGAGAGATGAGCCTTCTGAAAATGACAGGTTTTTGTTTTGGTGAGAAAATGTTTCTCTCTCTTTTAGACTTCAGAAAGTTGTGTCACAGTAGTTTCTTATCTTTGTGAAGTCAGAATTAGTTTTAAAAATGTGTTTGAAAACCATTAGTTATTTTTAGGACTGTTAGATTCAGCAGCTGTTAATTCTCCTGTTTAAAAATTCTCTCTGTGGGCCTGTAATTTGAATAATAAAACTTAAAGACAGAATTACTTGGTCGTTACTGAGAAGGTTCATTTTTTTTTAGTGCATTGTGTTTTGGGGTTTTTATAAATTAACTGTATTTGCTTTCCTGATCCTAGCTGCTTTCCTGTATTCTTTTATTAGGTCTGTGGAGGACATCTGTTGCACGGGCACTCTCTCTGCTTCTCTGTGTTTGGTATCTGGGATTCTCCCCTTCCAGGTCTTCTCTGACAGATCTGTATATCCTCTTCCTCTTCACGTGAGTGAAAAATCTTTACACTTGCTGTTTGCAGTTTCATTTTCTATGTATCTGTTCACCTTTCCTCGCCCCACCTTTTCTCTGTTTTGTGCCATCTGCCTTTTCTACTGTCCTCATCCTTTTTCTGCATGCTTTGTCCAACAGGAGCTTTGATCTTTTTCATCACTAGATTACCATCAGTTACCAGTACTTCATTGGCTTTCATGTTTCTATTATGCTGAATTATGCTCAGGAAGTGAGGTGAGAACTTTTAAATATCAGTTGCTTTAACAAGGACGGTGCAGAGCATTTAAAGCAACTTATTAAATGTACCTTGACTTGAGGAGACGCAGAGTGTCAGGCTAGAATTTTTTTTTCTATGTGTCATGAAACATTGCACATTTAATCTGGATGATTGTAAACATTGTTCTTCTGGTGGACTTGAATTAAACCAAATTAAAGCATTTGGTTTATTATATGTACTTGATTCCTGTGTTGTACTGACTGGTGGTGTCTAAGACACCAAGTCTTCCTGGTGCAGCATGTTAGGCCTGCCCTCAGCCTCTCTATTCTGAGTAAGAGCTTGAGGCAAGGTTTCTGGTGCATGTGATGGGCTCGTCTCCCTCTTGCTGGCTGCTGTGTGGAGATCACAGTCCAGAAGCAGAGCACATCATGTGGAAGGTAGATTTCAAGTGATTTAAAGAGACACAACTTTTGTTCAACTGCCACTGAAAAAAGGTAACGGTCTGGCTGCTGTCTTCCAGGATTGACCTGGGAGAGCTGTGATCTGTAATTACTTTTCTCCATGCTGTTACCCCTTCGATTGGTGGAACAGTTCATGTGCTTCTTCTCTTTCATTGCCTTCTTCACAGATGTGCTGTCAGGAAAATGAAGAGTGAGAGTTGCAGGTTATATATACCTGACATGAGCCTCATTACTCCCTTGCTGACACACCAGCATCAGGCGAACTACCCCTATATTGCTCCTCCTGCATTTCACATTATGTGGAGTAACTTGGGTACTGTAGTTTTTGTGGGTGAGAGGGAGCATGGGAATCTCGCTCAAAATGAAATCAGGTTGAGTCTATAATGACTTGCAGTGAGGAAGAAATGCTGTGGGAAGACTAAGGGAAAGATAATAAGAAATGTGATGATTTTGGCTTTTATTGTTGGGATCACTGCTGAAGAAGGCTGGAAAAGTAACAATTAAGGAGGTGGGCGAAGAATGGCTTAATCTTTTTTAAAGCGTGCTTTAAAAAAACCCTGTATTTGTGATAAGGAATAAATGATATGTCATGAACTATATATCAATGTGGTAGAGCTGTGACGTGTTGCTTTACTGGGAGAGAGAAGGAGAATTCTGTCTTTCACATCTCAGTAAGAAAGGGTTAGTAGGTACTGGAACCACCATCTATCAGTGCATGCATGAAGAACAGAAAAACAATGACTAAGGATCGTGTTATTCCACCAGACAAAGAGAGTTGGAGGTTGAAACTAATCAAATTCAAGCTAAGGATGAGGTTAGAATTTTCAGGTCTTAGGGAAATTATCTAGTGGAACAATTAATTAAAGTGTTGTTTAGTTGTCTGTTAGGCTATGCTTGAAAACCAGGATGAGATACTTCTCACAAAAAACAGATACGCTTCAATTAACTCAGAGCTGCTGAACTTAGACCAGGAAGTAAAACAGAAAAATAAATCTGATGGCTTGGATTTTACAGGCTAGTCATGAATTGGTGAATCTGTGAAGGGAAACCTACCACTGCCTGACAGTTGTTAGGGAAATGTTACAGCATAAAGCTCCCATTTTCTGCATCTTTGTTTTTATTTAAATGCATTTGCACAACACTTTTTTTCAAGTTGTTATAAACAAACAGCTTGGTAGTAGCTGGCTGTATCAGCAAAAGTACTAGGACTATAACAAAATGACTTAATAGAAAATACACATCTGCACTGCCCATTGAAAGTACTTGCTGTGGTGCTTCAGCATCCTGTCATCTTGATCCTGCCATCACCCGTCCTCTGTTGCTGCCCTACTGTCCTGGAGTGAGAAGGACTCTCCCCAAGCAGAGGGAGCAGATCACCACCCTGGGACACTTGACCATGAATGTAGGTGAATGCCACCCAAGAAGGCTGTGTAACCTTCAGGTGGTGTCCTGCAATATCTGTCTGTACACAGTACAAAGAAGCTGAATGGTTGTGTTGTCTTGGGGACATTAGAGCAAATATTAGCTCTTACAGGATCTTCAGATGACTATGGAGAAAGTTTCAGGTGCATGAAGTTTCAGTTGCAGGGATTCTTGCTCCTCTGTGGAAGGAAGAGGGGGTAAAATGGAGGAGGTTTTGTAGCTGCAACCAACCAGCCAGCAGCAGATCATCAAGACATGTATGGATATCACCAGTGTGTTTCTGTGCTTTTGAAAGACTGCAGCAGGAAAATCTGTTTGTGATAGATTATTACAACTTAAGCTAATGTCTCCTAAATACTTTAAGTGTTTGAGTCATTGTAAGAAAACAATTCCATACCTTTGATTTCTAGATGGGCAAAATACATCTCTTGTGTTAACAGAGGGGAAATGATAATAATATTTCACTGATTTTGTTAAACTTTGTTTGCTTAGATAAGGGAAAGAAAGTTTGACTAAAAGGTGAAGTGTTTCTAAATTTTCGTGCTTTGATATACATAAAAGTAGTATTCTACTCTCTTGCAAATCTTGCCAAGGTATTTACTGTGGATTTGAAATTTATTCTCAGATTTGTCTGTGGAAAAGTTAGACCAGTAATTTAGCCTAGGTGAAAAAATGAATGGATTTAAGCTATTAAAAGTGTCTTTTGTAGGTCACAAACAAATTCATGTGTATGTAGTCCACACACACAGAAGCATACAGTACTGTGTGGTCATGTAATTTGACATACAGGGGCAAAACCCACCTACTTTTCCAATGTTAAATTGAGTTCAGAATAGGCAAATGCATAGAATTTGGAGTAGTTACATAGTATATGAAATTAGAATAATTATAATTCCAATTTAATTCTATTTAATTCTAATTGTATTTCCATCTGGTTTTAATCTCTTTTCTAGAACTCTGTTAATGTTCATGAGAGACAGATATCAGCTATTTTAATTTATTTGTATCAGCACATAATCAAAACTGTCCTCTCTTCCCTGCAGAGAAGGGAGTACACCAGCACAGAACATGAAACAGTGATGTATCAATGTAGATGGGTCAGTGAGTTTAGAGCTATTTTACAGTCAGTGAAATTTGTAGTCTATTCAGACACCCACTTCTGCTTCCCAACAGAGATGGTGGGGTTTGGTTTGGTTTGGTTTTTTGGAGCTAACATTTCTGTTGGCTTTTATCTGAGGGAATGTTTTGAGTTCTATTAAAGACAAGCTTTTTCTGTCTGAATTGGAAATCCAAGGATGACATATTTCATTAAATCTGCTGTGGTAGAAGTTGACTCACCCTGCTTTTTAATGAATGATTACTATCATGATTAGTAAACTCATATGCTGTTGTATTCCTGCACTTTTCTGACTGCCATTTCATTACCCAGTATCGAATGACTCTAGATATCCTTGTTTTCTGATAGAAATTTCCTGTAATCTGAGATTTCTTATGGTCCTGATTACCTTTCTACAGCCTGGAGGTTGCCAGCCTGACACGAGCAGATGCAGATCTGGAGGCACAACGAACTCAGATATGTAAAGAAGTGATTGGTATGATGTTGAAGAACATGGTCTTAAATCACAACCTCTTCCCTCATGTGGAGAAGAAGCTAAGTTCTATTTTCAAAAAGCGGTTTCTTGCAATGGAAAAAGAGATTCAAGAGGAATATGAAAGGAAAATGGTGGCTTTAACAGCTGAATGTAATCTGGAAACCAGGAAGAAAATGGAAGCTCAATGCCAGAAAGCAAGAGCTGCAAATGAAGAGGCTGAGGAATTAATGAAGAAAATTAATGAAAAGGTAAATCTTGTATAAAATATTTTGCATGATATGTAGTCTTCTGTAGATTATTTATCTTTTAGACTAAAACGGCTGAGTTAGCCTCTTAGAAGAGTAAAGACAAAGATCTACAATAAATATGTTCAAAAATTCAGATGTCATAATTAGGGTAGTTGTTATTAAGAGACTGTGTTTTTCTTCACCAGAAAAGGAATTTATCTCAAGAGAATCTGTGACACCTGAAAACAAAGGGTTGACATTGTTTTTTCTACAGTCACTTAAACAGTTGCAAAGTGGTGTATTTTTACTGACTGTATTTTACTGCAGCAGCTCCTGAGATCCCCAGTCAGACACTGTGTAAAGTATTTTGCACATTCAGAGCAGAACAAACTCCCTTACAATCTAGGTAAAAAGCTTCCAATATTTATGTTCTTCTTTTGAAGGAAATGAGAATATAAGCACAAGCAAAGGCTGATTTCCCTCCAGACTGATTGAAGGCAAACAGAACAATCTGTGTTTTAAGCAGAGCAGGGAGTGGACTTGTCTTGGAAATAGCCTTTGGATAATAGACAAGTAATTTAAGTCAGAGTATGATTCATAACAAGTTTAGAGTAAAAGCTCAGTGCTTATGTGGCTCACTTTCATTCAAAGATCTCTATCCAAATGGATAAGTATCGTTACCCGGGATTGCATAGGTAGTTAGTAGCTGAAAATACAGCCTGGGTCACCAGTCTGACATCTTTTATGATAATTCATGATGGCAGTTTTGACAAAAGAAGTTTTTTTGTTGAGTGTGACCCATCCAGTATGTTGAGGCACTCAGGAAGAACTGTGTTTTATCAGGATATTGTGTGAAGAAAATTGATGGCACAAGGCTAGTGAGCCAGTTGAGTTTCTTTGACGTTTCAAGCTGAGTTTTAAATTGTGCCTGTAGGGAGCTTTAAATACCTGTAAGAGATATGCACAGCCTGAACTAGAGATTCTAGAAACTCGAAAGATATGGCAAGGAAGAAATACTTGTGGACAGCTTAAGAATGAGGTGAATTGTATTGTGCAGAAGACTTTTTCCTTCTATTGGTTATCGGAGTCTAGACTAGATGTCTAGTGCTTAGATTGACCTCACTGAGAGAAATCCTCCTTTACAGAGAGAGGGGCCTGACTGAAACTCAGTATGTGCATTCATACTAAATATGCTTTCAGCAGAGTGGCTTTTCTTTGTATGAAATGAATTGGTGTTGGGTCATTCTGGTTTATACTGGAAATCCTAAATGGTAGGAATCAAGCAAACAGTTAAGGCAAATCCAGTCCTGGTTCTGATCTGTTTACCATAAACTAACATCTTTCTGTCTGTGAAAGGACTTGGTTTTGTCCTTGCCATGGCACGTGGTCCAGCAGGACATTCTGGAGCACCAGGGCTGGCTCACATCTGTGCTCCTGGGCAGCAGGTGTATCGTGACATCCAAGAGATGGCAGTGAAAAACAGCTGGAATAATAACCTCCTCCCCTTCTCAGCTGAAACACAGAATTTGTATTCTTTGCCTTTTTGATTAATTATTTGCTGCCTGCAGTGTGTCTCTTGGGAATGAGGAATGAGGTGCAAAAGGAATTTCTCCTCAAGATAATTGGTATGAAATTTAGAACAAGACTAACACAGCAAATGTTATGTAGCTCTGCTGGCATAAGAAGCAGTCTATGCTCTGGGGTACCCGTATGTTTTCTTTCTGTAATGACGTTATGCCATTTGAGATTAAAACTATGAATGTGTAAGTCTGAAGAACTATGAGAAAGTATTTCTGCCAAGGAAGCTTTTAAATTAATTGCCGTTCTATTCCATTGTTATAACTCTAAAATTATGTTCTTCCATTAATTTGTAGAGAACTATAGTTAAAGTAGGTCACCAGTAATAAGTAAGAACTTTTAGATATTTATAGTAGAATAGTTTTTTCTAATTTATATTATTTTTAAAATTACACATATTGTTATTTCATTGTTTTGCCTTATATGAGTCTATTCAATTTTAATAGAATTTCCAAATTGATGAAACCTAAGAAATTAATTTCATATATATAGTCATTGTGCTGAATTTCATGCCATTTTATATAATTTATCTTAAATAAGGCTTCTGAATTCTAAGAAGGCTTCATTATGCCTTGGATAGTCTCTCGATTATAGACTGACAGCTGTACAAGCCTGTCATTCCAAACAGGTGAAAACTGTGGAAAGTGTACGCTGATTTAATATTAGCCTTCGTTTAAGCCTGAATGCATAAAATAGCTATATGGAGTAGTAGCACTGATACTTTAAAATATGTTGAATTCTGAAAATCACTTCAGATATATTTATTTTTCTCTTCTCTGCAGCCTGCTGTAGAATATAGAAGTCTTCTGGATAGACTTCACAGACTGGAGCAGGACCACCTGAAGAGGCTCCTTCTGGTAAAACAGGAGGAATATTTTGCAAAGGCTTATAGACAGCTAGCTGTTACCCAGAGAAAGGAGCTCCATACTATCTTCTTTGCACAGATATCGAATGCTACTTTAAAGGGAGAACTGAAGTTGGAAGCAGCTAAAACATTAGTGGAAGGTTACTCTAAAATACAGGTAATAGGATGGTAACTCCATTCCCAACCTAATGACAGAATACAAACATACAGTAACTTTTGAGAAATTTTTCAGGATAGATGTTTTTACTTTTATAGCTAGCTTTCTTAGAAAGTATTTGAAACATTTTAATGCCTTCATTATGCACATCTAGACATCTTCATACCTGTATATTGAGGCATGTACACATTTTCACCCCTAGGCATCAGGTGCTGTTACATACTTCAGAAGATGTACTGAGCCCCCCAGTACAAATATGTAGATTATTGAAACTGTGTTATGTCTGAAGTACTATACTTCTGTGCTTGGAGGGGTTGAGTATCTCTAGTGTACGTGGTCCAGGGATGCCAATGAAAAGTACATCAGGACTTTAGTTTTGCTTTCAGTTACATTTTAAGCCTCTTGCAACAAAACAGCTGGAATTGTTTCCTCAATGGTTTTGTTTGTTGGTTTTTCTTTACTCCATTTGTGTTTAAAGTTAGTTCTCTAGATTACAAAAATTTTGGAAATTGTTGTTCTGGTTGCTTCTCAAGGAAGAGTTTGATTGTTGTCATCCTAGAGGTTGAGGGTGGAGGTTAAAAAGAAACATTTGAAAAGTAGATGCCAAAACTTGTAAGACTCACTCCTAAAACCTGATGCACAATATCAGTACATAGAAGCTATGTATGGGCCATTTTTAGGGGTAGTTGCAGCAAGCAAAAGGTATTTGAGCAGCCAGCTCAGAGAGCTAGAGCAAGTGAAAAAATTTTGACCATGTTTTGGCTGCTCAGATGTGGGTCATGTAACTATCAGACTTAAGTTTTGGATGTTTGATGCTAGCGGAATGTCTGCTGTAGACCACCGTGTGCCTAACTCTGGTCTCTGCTAGACCCATTTGTAGGTATCTAAGTCTAAACCCCTCCCGTTCCCCATTGTTAGAAGGGGGAACTTCTAAGCCTGTGTGCAGCAGGTTTGGCTTTCCCTATACGGTACTGGACACGTGTGGAAGAATTGTCATTGCTTTGAAGTCAAGTCAGACACCTTTGTAAATGTTACTCTTTATTTATATAATCATTCGGTACATTGTAAAGAAAAAAGAGAGGAAAAAAAGAAAGGACACATGCCACTTACTAGTGTTACTGAACAATTGCTGTGGTCAGGTCCCAGTTGAAGAAGACCTTTCAGCCTGTGATAGCCCTAAGGATGAACAGTGCTACTAATGGTGGTAGGGCTGCATGTGTGTTTAATTGTGGGTACCTGATCAAATGACCTGTTAATAAAGGGCACTCAGGAGGTGCACTAACTATTCAGGAAAGTACACACAGTATTGAGCGAATCAGGCCAAAAGCTCAGTATATTACTTATTTTGCTTTGTTAAAATAACTGTAATCATTTGACATGATCATGAGAGTTAAGTTGATATAAGCTTATTGTTTTTAACTTGTAAGAATTTTTTAACTTTGCCCTTGTTAATGAACAAATCTGGTCTGATACTCACAGGCATTAGCTGAAATTAGCATTACATCTATTTAAATATATTTTTCACATTCTTTCCTGTAGGGAGACATTGAAGAGCTAATGGATTTTTTGCAAGCTAGCAAGAAATATCATCTGAATAGAAGATTTTCTTACAGAGGGTATCTTATAAGTAAGATACAGTTAAGGGATTCTCATGTTTCTGCTCTTATAAATGCAGCAGCAACACAGATATCAAGTCTCCTTGATAAGATGGAAAGGTAAATATCTCAATTGTTTTCTTGTCAGCCATCTGACTACGTTATGTTGCAGACAATAGAATACTCTTCAAAAGTCTTTTTTCTGTGTTACCTAGCAGAGAAATTACATAAAAATGTTAACTTTTAAGTTAATTCTAAGAAAATACTTTGTAACTGATGCCTTCGTTAGTTAATATTCCAGCAGACACTGAGGGGAGATTTTGTTGTTTGTATCCACTTTGTATAGCACAGAGATGAACTGTTGCATACATGTGTAGTACTTTGTAATACTGACTTCTGTGGGAACCAGACTTATGTAAGATTCTCAATGTCTTTATGCATCCATTAGTCATTCACATAGTCAACAATCATGTGAAAAGTCATACCAGAGTCCATTGCAACATGTACCAGTTAAGACCTTTTGTCTGGGTTCTTTATGCGCTAATATCTGGATCAGTAGAAAAGCATAGTTTTGATTCACTTGTCATTGAATATGTTTGAGGAGCTGGATGTACAGTCTCAAGCTGGAAAGTGTGAATATTTCCTGAAGAAAGTTGACTAAGTTTATAAATAGTGTAACTGGGGAGGATTTTGGCTAGCAGAGTATACCTGTTGCAGGGAATTAAGAAGTAAAGGTCAGGTAAGTAAAAAATAGGACTGGAAATGGATTCAATTTATTTGAGATATCATACCAGGTCCAGGCTAATTAGACACGTAGTTTTTTTAAATTATACAGGAATGTGGAGCACTGAGAGAGACATCATGCTGCTACCCAGAAAACTGTGGCATATGTTAGTTTGGCATACAGAGAGGCATGACTGAGGAGCCTGCCAGGGAAGTAAAATATGTTAGTGTACAGGAAAACAGTGTAACACTGCTGCTGTTGATCCTGTGCATGCAGCTTTGTTTGTATATTTTAGATGTCTCTGTTGATGTCAGTCACTGACAATATGTGAAATGTTCAATAAGAGAACAAGATAAATATTGGTCTTTTTACAGTGTGTTTTTTCTTTCATAATGTTAACTTAATTAAAAAGTAATTTAATATTAGGAGGTAGGAAGTCTCTTAAGAGCTACCAAAGATTACATCTGTTGATGGGACAAAGTAATTTGTCTGGGGTTTTTTATAACTTTTCCTTGCTTTTTTTTTTGACTGTCCTGTGTGCTGCCTCTTTGGAATCATATACTAAGTTTAGCCTGAATCACCCTGACTTTAGCCTCAAGATTCATTGATTGAAGAGAGGTTTTCCAGTATGTTTGCACTGCTTTCCATATTTTGCCAAGATCTGCAGCTGTGTGGCTCAAAGACAAAAAGAAATGTCTCAGCATAGGATATATAATTCAGACACATCTTTCATAGAGAGTTCCTTTCATCAGTTCACGCCTGTCTTTGGAACTGTATTACAAGAAATGGTCTGAGATGTTGTCACAGATGTTTTGGTTATGTGAAAAGCCTCTGTGAGAAACTCACCTGTGTGACCATTGCAATGAACAACTGGGACTTCCCAGCTGGAATAAGAGGTTTCACCCGCTGTTATTACACCTAACAGTCACAGACCAGATTAACTATAAAATAGAGAGGAAAGGCATAGTATTAGTAATCCAAAACCTTGTGGATCTCATCACCAAAAATATACCAAAAACCCCCAAATTACCCAGAAACTTCCAAAAGCAGCAAGTCATTACCAAGATGAAAAATTTAATTTTTTCTAGCACTCCCCTGTTAAACTCTCAAAATATGCAATGGTTGTAGTACTCTGTGGACAAAGGAAACATGTCCATAGCTGGAGATAGCATTTGTAGAGAGGCAGTCCCATTTGACTTTCTGAGGCTAAAAATAGTTATTTTCCTGTAACTTCCCACACCTCCTGCAGAAAGTAATTCCTTTCAGACAAATGTTGGCCAAACTCTTATAATTCATTCTTTAGATGTTGAGATTCTAAAACTCTGAATTTAGTATTTTAATTTCTGTCCTAGTCTTTTATTTTCTACAGGCAAACTGAAATATCCTAATATGAACCTTATTTATAAATATGTTACATAGGCTTGTATTTCAGTTTATAATTATAAAGTGATTTGGGGAATTGTTTGCAAATTGGAGCATTAAAATTTGAGCAGTGAGAGAAGTCTGGACTGAACGACTGGTACTTTAAATTTGTATCCATAATATCCTGTTATGTTTCAGTTTTTCATTGAATCTGCTTATCTGTAGATACAGGTCTGTCTTAATCTATTTTGTCCAGCTTTAATAGAGTGCCTTAAACTTACTGTTATAAATGGGATTTTAAAATGCAGAACTTTGTATGGAGAAGAGGAACTAAGAAAATATGTAAATTAGATATACCACAGATAGATCCAGTGATAAACCAGCAGATAAATATTGAGGGGAGAAGTTTTTTTCTAAATGGAGCTTAATAGTATGTTTAAAATTTATCAGATAGCAAGGCAATTTCAAATTAACATGGAAAGGATTCTGTGTGGCCAGAATGGAATGTTATAAAAAGCTAAATAAACCCAAACCAATTCTAGGGAGGGCTGTGAATATTTTAAATGAAATAGAGCAGCCAGAGTTTTCAAGCTGGGCTTTCTAAATACAGTATTTGAATAAAATGTCCCATTTTTCAGGACTAGCTGTTGAGTACTCAGTGTCTTTTGAAAATCAAGTCTGGATTGCAGTGACAAAAGGCAGAAAAGGAGATTTGAAAATACAATCCGTGATTGTAGATTTGAGAATGTCTAACTAGGCTCTTTATGGTTTTTTTTCTTAAACAATAATGGGCAAAAGGGCAATACTTGAGGCAGTGTTTTTCCTGAGTTGTTCCTGCTATCAACAGAGGTGCAAGATTCTTGATGTTTTTAAACTACAGCATCTGTAATGTCTTGTATCAGTCTTTTGCCAGTATCTGCTTGTTCACAAGAAAATTTATTTCTTCTTCGTCCTCTTAAAAGTTCAGTCCAGTTCTTGTGACTTGCTGGGTACAAACAATTGCAAGCTCTTTTATAAATTTCTCCCAAAAATTAAATTCCTCGTGTATTATTTCTGTAGTGGTCAATAGACTCTTAAAAGATTGAAGCAAAGGATCTTTCACTGATCTTGTTCTTCTGAATAATCTTGTCCATATAAAGTAGTTTTCCAACAGTGTCCTACTGGAGCTTTCTGGAAGTCGGTGTTAGAAAGTGAATGCCTCGAGGAGTAATGCATCAATATGAAGTTTTATAATAATCTCTTAAAACCTTTTGTGCTTGTAGCGCTTTGTTATGTAGGGCATTTATTGCCCTGCATTATTTACATTAATGCTGATCCAGGCACTGGCAAGATGCCTGTTCAGCAGGTGAAATCCTGAAGTAGCTGCGGTAGCATGGGCACAGTCTTGCAAGTTCTCTCTGTGTAGTTTCTGTATGCTGTTGTGATTCAGCATCCATGTACGTTCAGGCTGGTACAACTTTTCTGCTTCGTAACTATCTCCCTTTTGCTTTAGTGATGTTCCTGTGACTTCTCTAGCTTTCATAAATCAGTCTTTTTTTGCTGAGGTCCAGTGTCCCTTAGATAGTTCTCTGTAGCATCAAATACAAAGTCCTACCTTAGTGCCCTCACTCCATATTTTCTCTGTAATTCGCTTGTTTTTGTTCAGTACGGAGAAGTCAAAGTCTGCCTCTGATTGACCTGTGTTACTGGTGCTGTTGGCTACACACTTCATCTCTGTCCCTTCCTTGGTGCTCACTGCATTTGGGAGGATCTCCCTCTAAACATCCTTGTCATTACAGCAGTATTCTCCTTCATTAAAATTCTCCTTGTTCAAAGACGTTAGACATGTGCCTGCACATTTCTTCAGTGATTAAATGTCTAGTATGCTGAGACCAAGCACTTTATCATACAGTCTATACTGTCTCATTATCTTTCTCCTCTCCTTTTGTTTTGCATTTCTCTTCAGAGTCCTTTGAGAACAGGACATCTTTTATTCCTAATACTGTAGTTGTTTTTATATTGTATTTGTATGAAATCAGTAATGAAGGTCTCTTGCCATGATTGAGCCTTCTAGGAATTATTGTAATACTCATTAATATAAGTTGGCATATAAACTGACATAGATTTTGATGGTGGGATACTGCATCACCTAAAGTTTGCACTGTGGACATACTGGATCTCTACATAAATCAGCAACCTGAAACCAAAGACTGGCTTTTTTAACTCATCCTAAAAATAGGTTGCTATATATCATCTTCCTATCATTCTGTGTTGCATGACTTGTTTTAAACTTTCATTTGCTGGGTGGTTCCAGCACATCCATCTTTTTCTATTGCAGACTCTTTCATTGCTCTGGACAAGGACTTTAATTGGATGCAGCAAGCATGGGTTTATTTCCTCAGTACAAGAAAGGATGAAGGTGTTGAAAGATAATAACCAAGATATTATTTTTCTCACTTCCTCACCATAATTAATCTACTTTTTATTCATGTATCTTTTGTCTTGGACTGGATCAAAAAGAATGGGCAAGACTTAGAGTTACTAAATACGGGCTAGAAACTTGGTGCGGTTGGTTTGGGGTTTTTTGTCATAATGCTGAATTGGACGTCGGATTAGCTCAGTTGGGTGGAGCATGGTGCTAAAATGCCAAGGTCACAAGTTTGATCCCTGTACAGGCCATCCACTTATGAGCTGGACTCGATGATCCTTGTGGGTCCCTTCCAACTCAGAATATTCTGATTCTGTAATTTTAACATTGATTAGTTTCAAGGCAAAAATTAACTGGCCAAGAATGATGCATGGTGGATTGCTCTCAAGGTATTGAGAGGTATTTTAATCCTCTTTGCAGAAGATTAAAGAAATACAATAGATAGACTTTGGAAAAGCTCTGCAAAAGGAGGCTCTCTCTGGTTGACATAACTGTGTGATAAAGCTCATCTGAGTTTCTATCCAGTGCATACATTATATAGGGAATGATGTTTTGTGGCTCGCTCAAATAGTTGTAGATGCTTGAGCAGTAGGCGTGTGGTGTGAACTGTGGAATCTGGCCACCAGATTAAAGTGCAGTGGCTGCAAACAAGCCAATACATTAATCTTCTTCTTTATTTTAGCTTTTATTTTGAGGATTTTAGTTGAAATTAAGCTGGCACAGTATTAGTAAATCCTAATAAACCAAAATAAGACTATCCTTTCTGGAAAAGGGCTTGCTTACCACATTTAGGTGCTACTTTAATTTATGCATTCATCCAGGTATCACACTGCAATGGAACCTTGAAAGCTTTGAATCCTAGCTCTGTGTGTAATGTTCATGTCTTTGGAAAAATGGGGATTGAATAAGTAAACAGAAGGTATGAGGGTAACATCCAGCTTCAAGTCAGGAATTGTTGCTTTCAACTCAGAGTTCCATGTGGACCTTTTCAATATCACATTTTGGAAGTCCATTTTAGAAATTATAACTTACAAATGTCCAACAGCCTGGTTTGAATTAAGATGTTCTTTTATTTTTTCTGTTGAATAAGAAAGATTTGAGGAATTCTTAGTGTAAAAATAATAGCAGATAAGTTCTGAAATTCAGTTTGACTTTGTGGAGAGGGAGATGTTCCCTCTTTAACATTAAGTACTGTAGGAACCGGAGGTAGACCACAGACTTGAACTTCCATTTGAAAGCACTGCAGGGCTAAGATAGACAATTTGCTCTTTCAGATTATTGTATTTTGCTATTATTTTGAAATGTTTATAATTCTTCTGATGTAAATATAATAGGAAATCTGAAAATAAATATTTTTGTGGATACGATTGCTTTGTGTTTTACAAATTTATTATTTTATTTTACTTGATTACATACTTTAAAGAGAAAATTGTTTTTAAGGAGCACAAGGAGTTATGAAAGGCACTTAAAGTTGCATTCCAGGGGCATTAAATGAAAAATTTAAATTTGAATAATATATAAAGTTTAAAATGTCTCATTTGAATATGACATTACTAACTGAATGTAGTTGGTTTTGCATTTGCCATCTCGTCCTTCCTTCTTCCTGTTCCTTCTTCATACACCTTCACTCTGCCTTCACAAACTGCCTCAGTTCTACGCTCATCTCTGAGATTGTCCTCCTGTTATCCACTTGCTTGTTTGAACCTGCCAGGTGCCACTGCTAAAGAAACAAAGATCATTCTGTGTGTCTCCTTTGTTGAGCCTTGTTATGGTACTAATTGCCTCAGATATCCTTTTGCTCTTAAGAATTTGGGATAACAGGCTTCAAACACTGTTATTACAGAGCAGGTCATCTACCTGAAAGTCATTTGGGAATGCTGCTGGACCGAGCTGAGACTGAAATTAATTTTGTTAAACAGAAATTTGATCATGATTTAAAACAAGAAAAGCAAAAGCTTCGGCAGAAACTCATTACCAAGCGAAGGCGGGAAATGCTGCAAAAGGTAATTATTTTCAGTGTACTTTTTTCATAGGGCTTATCATGAATTAAAAATTGAATTAATTTGAAAATAAAATGTAGTTCTTAAAACAGGGGTCAACACTGCCAGGAACATGGTTCAAAATAAGTGTCCATTTGTTGTAGCTATGTACCACCATGTACTGTATTAATTATGCAGTAACTAATTTCTGAAAGAACTGACTGTTCCTTTAGAAAAACCTGCAAGGTGACTTAACTGCATCTTAGCTGGAGAAACTTCTGAAGCCTCTCTACTTAGTCTAACCTGTCTGTAACGTGCAGAGAGCCAAAAGCCAAATGAGGTTCTGGAGCTGGTTAGGGATATGACTCACGTGACAGTCACCATTTTCTGTGTGTTTCCTGGCTATGTGTGATCTGAATGACTTCTACAGGACAGTTAAAATTCAGCTACAAAAGAAAACTATTGAAAAGATGCTCTACCTGTGGTTGCTTGTGGTAGGACTTATGTCACCTCACCTCAGCCATCTAAAAATCTTAATGTAAATTCATAATGTGAGATGACTTGAAGCTGATCAGAAAGGGAGTTGTTGTCCAAAAGTATATTTCAAAATTACCCAGAGTTATCTTTCTCTGCTTAAAAGATGTAGAAAAAACTACCTTGGATTAAGTGATATTTCTTTTAGATGATTAAAATTAGGTGAGATTGATTTTACCTTTTGTAGGATATGTGTTTCAGTGTTTTATGCTCTTTAACAGAAATCATTGTGAGCAGAGACAGCAGGTATGATGATACAGACATCGTTTGTTGTATTTATTCTCAGAGTAGATAGCTTTGGTTTAGCTTTCCAATGAAATTGCTGCATGTTGCAAATGGAGAAAATAAAAAAAAAAACCCAAACTTTTTTTTCCTCTTTTTTTTTTTTTGAAGTTCTTTTCCTTCCTTGCTATTTGATCCAGATTGACTTCTGGAATGCTGCCAGAAGTTCGTTTAGTTGAGATTATATCAAGCCACACGATCATGCATTTGTATAGTTGTTAGCCCTTCTATCTAGCAACAGTCCATATTATCACAGGCCTGTGTTAGCCCTTGTATCTAACAATAATCTGAATTATCACAGGCCTGCTAGATGCACACAAAGCTGTCATGTTGAGGGCTAGGTAAGCCTCTGGACAATGAAAAGCAGTTTCAAGAACAAGGAAAAGCAAAAGTGTGAAATTTTGTGTTGCTGCGAAATTCATACTTAAATTAGAATTTGAGATGTTCCTTCTCTTCTCTTGTTCCCCCGTTTGGCAAATCAATCAGCAGAAAGAGCATCAGAAGGAGCAGCTGTTACTTGGAGACCCCTTCAAAACTACTAATGACATCGCTCACTGCCTGAGGCACTGGAAAAATCATCTCAGTGATCACACCATTGAATTTGAAGAACTTATTGAAAAGCTTGACAATGAGGCCAGTGAAGAACTGAAAGAGCTTCTATTTAGCCTAACAGAAAAAGCCATCGAAGAGTTGAAACGTGTTCAGTGTGGAGTGTTTGTGCAAGAATTGGTCAAACTCAACGTGCCAAAGTTGTTCCTGCTAGAAGCTGTGGAGGAGCATAAAAAAGAGATGGCTGTTAAACGTGAACAGCTTGAAAGGGAAGAACACGACAAGAGCATGGCTGCTGAAGAGCTGCTTCAGCTCACCAGGCAGAAGTTAAGCCAAGAACTGGAAACAGGCATTTCGGAACAAAAAAAATTAAGGAGCTGGGAACAATCAGTATTCATGCAAGTATCTCTCTGCATTCTTTTCTTCTTTACTGTTGCAAATAGGAGAGAACTGGGAGTTTTCACACCTGTCCAGTTATAACTCCTAATGATCGGTTCTCTGTCGGGCACTTGGGAATTGATTATTTTTTTTCCCAGGCACTCAGCCCTTGCAGTCCCAGTGGGTGAGCACTGTAGTGGAAATTCCAGGAAACAGCAGTTTTGAAACTAAAAATGTGGAGTGAAAGTTTTATTCTTCTATTCATTCCATGTGAGGTTTGAGTTGCACATCTTTCATTATTATTCTCAGTCTGTTCCCAGAGGTCCCATACTTCGGAAATGCCCATTAGTACGTCAGAGTTAATTAGCGCCGTGTCAGATTTCAATACATTCCTTCTAGCCACAAGTCAGGCCTTACTCATTGGCCTCATTTTAAGCTTTGCCGTACTATTTCCACATATTCCCTAAGTACACAGTGCAGCAGCCTACCTCCCCAGCCCATGGGCTCCATGCTTCAGACCTGGTTGCTCTGGCCTGCTGACTGGGTGTCCCTGGCACCAAGCCCCAAGCCAGAGAGGCATCATGGCACAGGCAGTGTTGCAGAGTGGTTTTCTGGCCCCAGGAAATGTTATGAGCCATTGTTGCCTGCTACGATGTGACCCTGGGGAGGTGGGAAGGCCGTGCCATCACAGGAAGACCTTGTACAGGCAGAGACAGTGGCTGTGGCTGAGAGGGGTCGTGCCTCTCAGACTGAGCAGTGAGGTCCCTGAGAGATTGGCGCTGCTTGTCAATGTTTCTTCTTAGCTTTCAAGTACGTTTATGACTAGTTGTTATATTGCCTGCATATTTACAGTGCTACATTTCCTGTACAGTCTCTGTTTAATAACAGACATTGATAGAGACATGGGAACATGAAAAAATAAAATTGCGGCTTTAAGGGAAGCAACTGGAACAGGAAAATAATAGGCTGTGTGCCTCTGAAGAAAACATACCAGGCATAAGAGATTGAACAGGGAGGGGAAAAAAAGAAAACAAAAAAAGGAACTAATAAGAATTTCTCCTTCATACCTCTTCTTTAAAACAAAATAGATTCTTGTGGCCAATTTTTCCAGACACCATCTTTATAAGTTTTCCTGCCACACAGTGAAAACCATATAACAGGTGTATAAAAAGAAACTTTACTGATTACATTTTCTTTGTTAAAGAAAAAAATTCCCTTTTTGTCTTGTTTTGGTTCTAATTTCAAGGGCTTTGTATTTTAATCCACATTTTAAATACTTTCCTATAATTCATTTAAATGTATTTTCTATCTTGTCGTAATATCTCTTGTCTGTATTGCCGAGAGTAGGCTTGCAGAAGTAGGGAAGTGAATTGTATAACCCAAAGGACTTTCCTGTTTCTAACTTAGAATTCCGTGGTAATTGTGTTCCAACCTGCAGTGGGCCTGTTGTATTTGTTAGATGCTATCTTTATTTGAAGCAACAGTAAGCTGTTTGGGGTTTTTCAGTAAAATACTAGAAAATATATACAAAACATGCATCAACAACTGTCCTATCAAAAGCTCCTTGAAATCTGTCACTGTCTTTTTTCAGTCCATTGTCTGTCAATTATGGGTTTTTGATGACAGATGCCAGCACTCATGTTTATGTTCTCATCTGCTATCTAGTTTTCACAAAGAATTGTTTTGATGATAGCTTTTCATTTTTGTTGCTTATGAAAGAGAGTTAGTACAAAATACTTATGAAGATCATTAATGCTTCAAGTCTTTTTTAAATATAGACATGAAAAAATGTATTTGCTGTATTTTAATATCTCTATGTATCTGTGTATATGGATTTATAGCATAGATTTTCTTCCGTGAGTCTAAGACAGCATGAGAAATGATTAACTACACTGTAAGTGGTTGTTTGGAGTAATCTTGTCTTAAAGTAAGTAATTTTTTGAAGGGAAAAGCTTCATGCATTAAGGATTTAAGTGTACTCTGCTGAATCAATAGACAGAAATAAGGATTTCTAAACTCAAATATTTTAGTGAAATGATGATGTAGTACAGGCCTGTGATATATTGAATAAAAGCATCAGTACTAATGAAACATACAGTATATTTTTCATTAAAAACTGCATTTTAAAAACATTGCTTTAAATGCAAACAATTATTTTTTTTTAAATAGAGAAAATTTCCAAACAAAGCTATTTTTTACGAAATATTCTTAAGAAAATATTTTCTCACAAGGTAAGAAGATGAATGTAATTGAAGGTTAGTCGCAACTGAGAATGCTTTATTTTTAAATCAACTACAGCTTGACCTGATGATGAGTTCCCCAGAGTTCTGTGTTGAGAAACCTTCCATTTTGTAGAAGGAAACTTTGAGTGATTCAAATTACTGCAGAATATCATCTGTGTTCAGACTGCAAAGAACCTTTTTACAAGTAACAGCTGGAACCCTTGTGACTTGGTGATGGGAGGCATGACACATCTTTATAATAAAGAGAGACTTTTTTATTTTATTTTTTTCCCTTCTCAGTAACTGTGACTGCTAAGTACTGGGAAACAGCACAGGGAGACTTTATGGGAAGCTTTTGTCTTTATTTCAGCCAAAGTTCAGGGATTGTATTGTCTGAAGAGGTGGAAGGATTCTGTGCATAAGAAATGCGCTAAAAATACTAATTTATTATTTAAATATTAAAAAACTGTTTTCCCTCAAAAATGAAGTTTTACAGTCAAGGAGGTTCTGTATGTAGAATTTAAAGTATCCCCAAGGATAGTTTGAACACGCTGAGCAGCTCAGAGCTGTGTGTGGAATCACTAACAGATATGTGCAATAGACAAAAAAAGGATGATGGCTGCCATGTAAAGTGTTTGTGTGCATGTCTCTTACATTTTATGCAATATTGCCTATATCACTGAACAGCAGATGGGTCTTGTTTTGTTTTTTAACAGGCAGCTTCTAAGTTTACCCCTCTCACTGTCGGAGGAGGAATTGCTTAGAATGAGGCAAGAGTTGCACTGCTGCTTCTCTCAGGTGGACAGCAGCTTGGCTTGGCCCAAGATAAGAGCAAGAACCTTGCTTCAGACTTTTGAGATGGAGCAGAGGGATGCAGAAATACTGGAAGTCGATCAAAATTTAGCAATGACCAATAAACAGGTGGGAACAATGTGGGATCATTGTGGGGATGTGCAAGGGGTTCATGGGTGTACCTGTGGGTTGTCAGCATCAGCAGTAGATATAGGTCCATAACTTCATAGGTGTGACAGCAGCGCACAATTTCCCTGTCTGTGTGGATCAGTGGAACTCAAAGAGAATTGTCTGGGGGGGAGTTGGATAAATACAGGTTTTTTCACCTACATCTGTGTATTTCTGCTGCTTTTGTGTCCTCCAGCTTTCTCAAGAAGAAGGCATAGTTATAAAGAGGCGGTTGGGTGGCCAAAAGGGACAGTATCTCTGAGGAGAATCCACTGAACTGCCAAA
Source organism: Cephalopterus ornatus (assembly GCA_013396775.1). Taxonomy (NCBI): domain Eukaryota; kingdom Metazoa; phylum Chordata; class Aves; order Passeriformes; family Cotingidae; genus Cephalopterus; species Cephalopterus ornatus. The sequence goes on from VZRE01014772.1 coordinate 57,068, forward strand.
GATTTGAGTGGTGCTAAGCCTGACTCTGCATATGAGAGACAAGCTGGGTCCTTGACAGCCCAGACTGATATTTCAGTGGCATCCTCTACACATTAATAAATTTGGCACTAAATCAAGGAAAGATTTTGGGAGTTTCTGAAAGGCAATGTTCTACATTGTCTTGTCTGTTTAGGAAGATAATGTTCCTGAATTAACTGGTCTTTTTTGGTAAGAATTCAGGCATGATTTCTGTTTCTTCTTTCCAAAAGAGTTGAGTATATACAGAGGGTTTGTTTTTTTCCACATCTAGATATGTAAAAGATGAGGCATACTCACTCAAAGTTAGAGAAACATTCCCAACAAGGAGTCTGTCTGCCTATCAGATCTAGCACTGTTTAAAAGAATTCTGTGAGGGATGTTTAGTTCCTTTAGTAAAATGTAAAGCTGTGGAATAATAAATGATTTTCAGTTCTTATAAAGTAGGGGTAAAGAAAGTGTTTCCTCTATGAATTGTATCAGCTACCATCTTAAAAAGGAGGACTTGCCCTTGCTTTCTTTTGGTTCAGTTATGTTTTCTAAACATGTAAACTACTTTGTGTTAATTATACTAGGAATTAGCCTAGTTCAAAACCGTAATGATTTCTGAAGTGCTAAATAAGGGAAATGACTTTGCAAAGCCTTATAGTTGAACAGATGTTATCATTTCCCCAAGAGTACGTATACTTAGTTGGTATTCTTGTAAAGAAACATAAAGGTCAAGAATAATTTGATTACATGGAACGGTGCCTCTTAATATTATCACAGTTCATTTGTGATTCATAGACTGTGTGTTGAAAACAATGTAGTTCCTAAATTAATATTCTTTGTTCATTTTTAACTGCACTGGGAAGACAACATATCAGTCAAAATCTTCTCTTATTATCACTGCTAAAGCTTTTTTAAAATCAAATTTATATGCTACCAGTTTTCATGGAAAGGATGAATATATAATTCTACTTGAAAGAAATTTAAAAAAAATTCCCAACGTTGTCTGAATGCCCAAAAGGAGTCTTTTGAATGAATAGGCAGCACCTTCATTTCAGAAATACTTTGGAAGTCATCTTTGTCAAGTGTTTCATTAATTGATGGATGTGCCAATAATAGCAAGTAATAATCTTAATGTTAGCATCCTCATATATCTCTTAAAAATAAAGCATTTTGTGCTTATCTTCTTACAGCAACATTCTAAAATGGGAAAAACAGGATCCAGGAATAGAAATAAGTTAGATATTCTGAAGAAATCTTTACAGGACAAAATTTTAATTTATGAAGACTTGGGGAAAGATGAAAATTTGAATAAGGTAAGTCAAAACCTAGATCTTTAGTAATTAAAGAATGAAAGTTTTCTATCAGTGTGAATAAGAACCAGATAAAAAAGACGTAAGGTCTAGTGGTATGATGCATCTCCCTACTTTTGCCTGCGTTTATCAAGATGTTGTATTTCAAGCTTAATAGTTTTTGCTTTGTTTTAATTTTTGAATCTTAGTTACAAAACTGATTTCATGTCTCATCCTGCTTTCTCACAATGGTTCTGGGGCTTGGTGTGTGCAAGATTGCAAGACTCCCCTGGATCCCGTGGTTTTCTTAGTAAGGCTTTCAAAACATGGGCGGTACTTCGCTGCATACTTTAACTGAGCAACACTGAGTTCTTGGACGTCTGCTAATACTGCTGAAAACCCAAAACTGGATTCCAGAAACTTTTTGGGTAGCAGCTGAATAAATTTGTACAGAGCTAATTGGAAGGAAGTCTTGGTTCTGGTGGAAACCTTTTAAAGGCTCACAGCCACAGTCTGAAATTAATCCTTAAAAAAATGAGTGGGGCTGATGCTAAAATGGGATTTTTGGAGGCTTTTTCCTTCTCTGACAGCAGATGTTCCATGATGTCTTATTTGTGTTATTTAACCTTTCTCGCCTTCTCTTTCCCACGTCTAAAATAGGGGTAATACTAGTTTTGTGTTTCAGAGGGACATTGCAGTAATAACTGTGTTAGACATAGGTGGTGCACAGCTGTAAGAACTGTGCAGAACAAGAGATGTAACTACTAGTTAAAACTGGTAGATAAAAAATAGCTTCACAAGTGATTGTAATATCAATTTGAGTAACAATTTGAACAAAAATCTGTTTTTATACATCTTTCCTATGCTTTTCATACCTATATCCTGAGAATAATTCCTTGATAAAACCCTTGAGTATAAAAAATACTGGGTCAACATCTTAATTCAGAAATAATTTCACTTTTATTTGAGAGCAACACATTGTTAGTATTGGTTGCAGAGGATAAAAGCAAATGTTTAGCTAGTCCAGCACTCAGTCTTTCAAAGTGAAAGCAGGTGCTTGGGCAAGAATGCAACAGGTGTGCAAATGTGTTCTAGCACTCTTCAGTAGTTTAATAACTGTGGTCCAAGAATGGCCTTATTCTTTAATGGAGGCATTTAAACTTTTGACTTCAATATCTAATACCCTGATCTCCAAAATTTAGGGGGTTTTAGGTACTGTTACTTGAAAGTACAACAGATAACGGGACTAAGCTCTTATGTTAAAAAAAGTACTGAATATTTCTTTGATATGAATATTACCTTACATTTTTATTAGAATCTTTTTTTAAAATTGGAAAGTTAGTTTCTCTCAGCCTCTTTTTTCAGTTTTATATGCACCATCTGGCACATGTGTTATTGTTCTAATTGTGTGGCTGCACATTAGTTATGAAAAGCCAAATCCTTTGTGCTTTTACCAATAAGGAAGCTAAACTGTCGTTAAAGAAAACCATTAGTTCACCCATTATCGTTAGAACACAGAAGTATTGCAGTAAACCATAGGTTGATCACAGAATAGAGTTTCTTTCTTTTGGCTGTTGCAATCTGTTGCCTTATTCCTCATTTAGAATCTTACACTTCTACATTTTGCCTTAATATGAACACTTTTATTATCTCACTCAAAACTGCCCAGCTGAAGTTGCACGGCCAGTTCAAGGCAGGGAAAAAGGATGATGGACCAATACATCTCTCCTGTGTTTCTTCGCTGTCACTGCTGCAGGCTTCACACAGTGTAATAGATTCTGTCTCTCTACAGGATGGCTGTGAAATGGTTCACAGCAGAATGTGCCTTGTGATATGGTTAAATAGGCATGACAGAGGACAATATAGACAGGAGACAGTGAGCTGGGAGGCCATGGCAAGAAATTTGAAATCTTGGATTATCATTGACCTCAGTGTGAAAATCTTCAAAAGCAGACTGTCTACTTCTTCTGTATTTCATAGATATTTTGAGCTGTCTTGTGATTGAGGAAGTAGCTGTTCCTGTCTGAAATAACAGTTACCGATCTCAGAAGAAACACAGGGGCCAAAATACTGACATTCTTTAGCCTATTTTCCCTGCTGGGCTGAAAAAATACTCCAATTAATAATACTTGTGTGAGAAATGTCTTTGGGGTTGCAGGTAATCAAGTAGGTATTCAGATTTTTTTTTTATTATTTGTAATATTTAGGACTGAGGCAACACTAGTTAGCAATTAGGCTGAGCTAAATAAGGAATTTAGAGGTCGGTGCTTTCAAGCAGTGGACTCATCATAGTGCATTTACCGCATTGGCAATTTGGAATCAGGAGCAAATATTCAGACCTACAGGAGAGGATTTGTCATAACCAAGGTACTTTGACACTCTAATAAATAGTAAAAAGTCAAACAGTATTCTAAAGTCTTGTGTTCAGTATACTACAAAGCTTCAAATCTGGCCAGTGACTATTAGTTTCTAATTTAGTTTGTAATCAGTATTTGATTCAGTTTCTACTGAAATCGCCTTCTATGTCACACTGAATTCAGGTCTACTTGCAAGTTTTGGATTTCACGAATGTGTTTCTGTTTTCAGAGCTGTGATTTCAGAGCTGACAAGAGGCAGACCGAAACTCTTGTGGCTGAGGGGTAGACAGCAGTACCAGTTGAGTAATGCAGCATTTTGTTTAAGAGCAGTTAATTTACTATATAATGTTGAGTAGATGCTGAATGATAATGCTGAACATCATTCCTATAGAATGATAGAATAGTTTGGGTTGGAAGGGACTTTCAAAGGCCATCTGGTCCAACTGCCCTGCAATTAGCAGAGACATCTTCCGCTAGACTAGGTTGCTCAGAGCCCTGTCCAGCCTGACTTTGAATGGTTTCCAAGGATGGGGCATCTACTACCTTCCTGGACAACATGTGCTGGTGTTTCATCACCTTCATTGTAAAATATTTCTCCCTTTTATTGTAAAATATTTAATATTAATTTAATTAATCATAATTTACTATACATATTAATAAATATATAAAGTCTTGTAAAATTTTTCTAACTACTGTAAAATATTTCTTCCTTCTCTTTAGTCTAAGTCTACCCTTTTCAGTGTAAAACAATTACTATTGCAACAGATCCCACTAAAAATTTTATCCCCATTTTTCCCCCTTAAGTATTGAAAGGTTGCAGTAAGGTGTCCTCAGAGCCTTCTCTCCTCTAGGGTGAACAACCTCAACTCCCGCAGCCTTTCTTCATAGGAGAAGTGTTCCATCCCTTGCATTTTGGACATCCTTGATGTAAGGCTTCATACTTAGTAGTATGCAAATACTATCTATTTTTGCAGTTTGGACCATAAATCTTAGAATTCATGGAATATACTGAACATACCCTATACACCCTCTATTATTTCATAAAAGTGTGTTTCTGTCATCAGTGGCATCTCTCCTGCCTTTGAATTCAGCTGCAATTAAAATATACATTCTTGTGTCTCCTTGTAAGTGAACTTGAGTTGTCAAACTGCATTTCCATCATTATTCATTATTCATTTTAATGGGTTGAAACTTACACTAAAGGTGATAACTCATTTACTCATTCATCTATTCATTATTCATTCATCTATCTCCAGATTTCATCTATGTATAATTCATTTAAAATCCTTCTGTCTGAAACTGAGCCTCCTGTAAAGAAAGAAGCAAACTGTAAATTCAGTTGTGTGCACACACCTGTCAAGACATTACTGTGTCATTTTTTTTAATCTATGTTTTTAAAGGTGTATAGCACATCCTGTTTCTAAACCACAAAGGCAGCCTTCAGATATTACTTAGTAATTTTGTAGTGTATAAAACAAGTCATACCTCAAGCACTTATTTTCTCTTTTCTTGAGATATTGTAAAATTGTGTGTGTTCTGGCAGGCAGTACCTTAGACATGTAAATAAAAGCTGTAAGAAAAGGTTGATTCCTCAGTGTGTGCATGTTGTCATGACTCGTTCATGCTAGTAGTGTTGTAATAATTTTTTAGTTAAGAAGTTGTTCTAATGTATTGAATAGGGAACATAACATATACTCTAAAACATTAGTCCTTTTGAAAATGGACCTACTTATTCCTAATCAGGTAAGCCTGCTTGATTATTTTTTCCCATTCCTTGTATAGGTGCTATTGTAATGAAAATCATAATATAAATTATTAGTCTCTTGCAGCAAAAATTTTGGTTGTTCTCATCCATCATTTTCCATGTTTTAAATAAACTCAAACCTCAGTGTTGTCCAAGTTTTGAAAAGTGACCTGTGGCATTAGTTGTCCAGCCTGGTTCATTTCAAATGTATGTTGCTCCTTGAAGTGGAGTCTGCTGTAGCAATGCATCTCCCTCAACACTTTACTAGACAGCAGCTGTTGGTAGTGAAGTATTAAGTGGCTGGCTGAGTTGGATATAAATTCCTTGCTTTTCTTTAGAATCTTTTTCTTCTGATATTTGTTAACATGTCTCTTTAATCGTTAAGGACCCGCTTCCATTCCATCCCCTCTTTAAGAATCACCTAATAGTGTAACAGCTTTCACCACTGAAATGAGGGGTGAGGGCAAGTCAGTGGAAATTTCACAACTGAGACTTTAAAATTGGACAGTTGGACAAAATAGCACTGAAAATTGCTAATTGTTTTAGTAACATTGTCTTGTGTCACTGATCAGTAGTATAACAGTTATTTCAGGGTGCCTTTCAGAAAAAAAACTCGAGTCTTACTTGAGAAATTAGTCTTGTGCACAGGCTCTTGAAGAAAGGGGTTTTTTAAAATTATTGTTTTTCTTTTAAATATGTACTTTGGCACTGAGGTGTGGAATAGCCTTGCTTCTAGGCCTTAGTTTTATGTCACTGGCTCACAAGAATATCTTGAAATAACACTTCGAATTTTAAAAATAAATTTGCTTTAACAAGATAAATAAACCAAAACAAACCAACAAACAAATTCGCCAAAAAAACTGAGTTAGGGTAGCATTTGGTGCCTTGTGCAATCTGTATCAAAGTTGCGTCTTGTAGGATGTTCTGTGGAACTTTTTTGTCTTTGATTTCCAATCGGTGGTGCTGGAGTACAGTGTACCCCTTTGAATACCTGTGAACTACTGGGCTGTGAGCTTAAATGGGAGATGCTAAAGTTACTTGCTTTTTAATACAAAGTACTCTGCAGAAAACAAATTGCTTCAAATTCACTTTAATAGGTTTCTTGCAAAGGATGTAGAGATATGTATATAAAACTATTATTATTGATCTTTTTCTTAGTAAAAATGAAAACATAGAAATGGGCAATAGGTATTTCTGGATCTATCCTAAGGCAAATGTCATCTGCTTTTTGTAACATATACTTGAAGGCAGCTCAGCTTTTTTTTTTTTTTTTTTTTT
>VZRE01014772.1:63759-198929 GCA_013396775.1 Cephalopterus ornatus
TTGTAAACTCAATTTTGACCATCTCTTTTGCTTTTCAGTGTAAATATTTGCCTCTTGTGTTCCAAAATAACAGCTTAGGTTTTAGCATCTTGGTTACCTTAATGCCAGTATGATTTCTTGAGTTCACTTCTCCCTCTAACTCAAATATCCATATGTTTATTTGTAACCCATATGCTTACTTATTGTTTAGTGTCACACACCTGCATTGTTCCAGATTGATTTGTTAGATTAACAGTAATGTTGAGAGACAGTGTCTGTCTTTTAAGATGGAGATTTCTTAAAAGGATCAAGAAAATGAATCTTGCCTGTACTTTGTATCTGTAGGATGATTGCTTACTCTTGATTTGTAATTGGCTTAGTTCAAATTAGTAGGAAATACTTCGTGAAGGTACCTTCTATCTCTGGCATTCAAGGACGTTCCAGATGATGCAGTCGAGACTTTGGAGAATACCACATGAGCAGGAGAATATCACAAGGATATTTGGTTCCAAATCACATTTTAAATTTACCTCTATCTTCTGGATAATAGAATTTGTATGACACATAATCACTCTTAGCAGGTCTCTTATCAATGAAATCTCCAGAGAAAATTCATGGGCATCATGTTACATATTTATGAACTTTAGTATCTAAAAACTTGATGGGATTATCCTTAAAGTCTCCTTTAAAGCTAATCATAAATATAGTCAATAATATATGATTGTGATTAACATGAATAGGAAGCTAATAAGGTTTTTAATGTCTTTAGTACCCATAATTTCTATTTGTGCAAGGATATTCTGAGGGGCAAAATCAGGTCTTGTACCAACGGGAAGTCATACAGTGTCTAAAGACTACTACTGTTGACCTTTCAGTGTTATAGTTCACACCTGCGGGGCACTTACTATTGGTCTTTATTATTTTATAGACTGGTAAAAAGGGGAAGATTAAGACTGCATGTACAAAGTTGTACCATGGGATGCCTACCATGCTAAGGTGCTGACCATGTAGGTATCTCAGTTAAATAGCAATGTTTATCTCTGCCTGTTCTTTAAAAGGAGAGGCCAGACTTGATGGGATAAATATTTTTCCATAGAATGCTAATGTGAGTATCTGCTCTCAGGGTCCACAGTGATAGTAAACTTGACCAAAACTTCAAAAGGTTTTGACATGCCTCCCTTGATGGCTGTGGTCCTTCCATTCTGTCGTAGGCAGTAGGCACTTGAGCATTGCTGTTAAAATATATAATACTGGAAACTTCTGAAAATGCTGATTTCTTAGAATGGTTGTGGTTGGTTTGGGTTTTTTTGGTATGCTGTGAAACCTATCAGATTAGATTTGTCAGGACCAAGAGAGAATTTAGAGGTGGAGTGAGGAGAAACCTCGGGCTCTAATACCTGGCAGTGTGCAGATGGGCTCTTTCTGTGCTTTGCTTCATTGTAGATCCAGCATGTAGGGCAGCGTTGGTATCAACCCACGTAGTGGAGTTGGAGCTCTAATGGCTGCATGTGCTTTCTCTTCTTGTGTTTTCTCTCTCTTACAATCCAACTTTTGGGCCCATGTGAGTAATACAGGGAGAGAGAGTAAAACCAAAGTGGTAATTGTTTACTGTCTAAGTGTTAGATATGCGGTGTAGCCATTGGTGTCTAACCTAGACATCCACCTTACACATCAGTGGAAACCTGTTTTTTTAGAATATGAAACCTACTGAGAAGTACCTTTTCTTTTTCTTTGACTGTGAAGAGAGCTTAGAGTAGCAAGCTCAGATGGAAGCATCTAACTAATGAGGGTAATTGCAGCTGGCTCCTATCCACATTGTCCCACTGAAAAATGGTCACAGTGCAGTATCCTTGGCTGTCAGTGTCCGTGCTGTAGTGTGGAGAGCTCATCGATCACACTGCTCTAGATTTCTGCTTGCATGTGCTGGGCTTGAATAGTTTCTGTGGATGTCCCATTAGATGTGTGGCAGCAACATAGGTACTGACTTAAATCACTTTAATTTAATCCTGTTTGTTGTTGATTCAATCCGGTTTTAATCTGATTTGAAATCCATTACCAGTACACTTTCAATTTATGGTTTAACTTTGTTTTATATTAGGGGATTTTCGGTTATTTGCTCAGCGAATAGTAAGTCGGATACAATTGTCAGTGTTAACTGACACTTGCCAGTTTGGAACTGAATACAGTCTTTCTATAAGTTTCGTATTTTTTCTAAACAGAAGGATGTATTTTATCCTCCTATTTAATCAATAGCACAGGTAAGCATAGGTTTAGTTGTATTTTTAGTTTTACCTTTTATTATAAGTTATATAGACCCACTGTTTTGGGTTAGTATTTAATGTTAAAATTCTGACTATCCAAAAACAAAGCCTGATCTCTTTACAGTATTTGACTTTACTGTATTTTTTTTTAATTGATTACAGTAATAGCTTGGAATTGAATGTTAAAAGCACTTCTTCAAACATTATAACAACATTGATTTCTTTGCTGCTTTAATCCTGTCTGTTAATTACAGAGTGGTAAAATCATAAGAGTGCATGTAAGGTTTTCTGTTAATCTTTCTATCTTTTGTGTTTTGGTATTTTTTTAGATTAAGGATGAGTTGCAGCTTGAAAAAGAGCGTCACCTGCACGATCTGGAAAATAAACTTGGAGAGTATATTGCTTCTTTAGCATTTCAAAAGACTGTTAAAAAATCCAAAATGCTGGAGCTTTATACTGCTATCGTAAATGTGCAAGCTTTGCTCTTTGAACAACTGAGCACGTCAAAAACCCTGTCAAAATTGGAATGTGTTCAGATTTTAGAAGCACATAATCCTGTAAGTAATGTAGTTGTTAAAAGAAAAAAAAATCCCATTAGGAAAAAACAACTATTACAGTATCTTATTTTGATTTTGATTTAACTGCTGGTTTGCAGCTTTTGGTGGCCCAGCCTTTAATTTCTGTAATAATGTGCACTGTCATGCGTTCAGTAAAAGACATATAGAGAAGGAAAGTCTTAGAACCAGGGAAGATTGTGGATTATTATTATTTATTTTTATTATAATTCTGTACAGTCAGAAGGACTAGTATTTTGGTGGCTAATTAATATTTTATTAATTGCAAGGAAGACATTTGAGAAGTGATTGTGAGTCATGACTGGTATAGTAGATTGTTGTGACTGTGTTACAAAATTGTTCATGTTTAAGTGCTATCCATACATAAAATCCATAACCACATGATATGCTTCAATCATCAAGTTTTTAGAGATTATATATACAGCCTTCTACTTGTCTGTCTCCATCCAAGCACATTCATGCAGTTTAAATAGTGGAAACTTTGGAAAGACTTCTTCCCTTCACCATATTTATTACATACTTGATATGTGCCAATTTTCTAATCCTTTTTTAATACTTCAGTGCTCTGTATTCATAAGGACTTTTTTTTTCTACATCTGCTATTTGAAATCATCCAAGTGAGGCTTGGGAGAGCATTGGAGTAGAACAAACAAAATGGGTTTAGAAGAGAAAAACCTCTTTGCTAGAGGGCATCATTAGACAGCTATTGCTGTGAAAATTCCTGGTTAAATTTTAATGTGGTCATCTCCACAGAGTTTCTCATAGAGTGGCAGTCAGAATGCTTATATGCCCCTCGTTTTTCTTAAATTTGTATTAAATCTGTAGGAAGCAGTGAAAGTTGTATGTAAATTGAGTATTTTTGCCTTTTATGCAGAAAGTGTGAGGGGACTGTTCAGAGATTTTGCTTTTACCTTCTCTATCCTTCAACAGGGGAAGAAAAAGGATTGAAGGAGGGGCAGAAGAGAGACCTAGAGTAGCTAATGCTGGATTCTTTATCCAGTGGGCAAGAACTGAGCTAAGCCCTAATTTTTTTTTTTTTTCAGAGGTGCAGGGGAAATGATGGTATTTTAGACAATTGTTTACAGTCCCTGTTAGGCTTGTTTTACAGGGACTGTTTCCTGGTGTTCAAACCTCTCTCTCTTGCTATGTTATTGTCCACCTCCTTGGTCCCACTAACTGGCAAATTTAATCACCTATTGCTTTAAAACAAATATATCAGATTACGCAGGATTCCCTAATGGTGATGACATCACTGGTAGTTTTTTGCCCATCACTGCAACAAACATACCTGGCTATATGTGAATTGGCTTCATCCCCTTTCAGAAAACTCAGGGTTGGTGTTAGGAGAGTGGGTTTAAGCACCAGTGTCAAATCCTGGGAGCAGGCACTTCCTTAGAGACGAGGTGCTCCAATGAATCTGTAGTGTGAATATAGCTGATGAGGCAGAGGAATAGATTCAGCAATTTTCTCCAAGGTACAGGTTAGGAAGTGGGGCACTGAGATAGAAGGTGATGAAAAGCTTGAGGTGAGACAACAGTGACATTGGAAAACAGGAATATGAAGCCTTCCTTTGAATGTCTAGTTTGCCTCTTTGACCAGAGAGAGATCTTTGGCAGAAGGGATCCAGTTCAGTCCATTTTAACCCTTTGATTTTCAGAGCACTGTATTTTAACCCTAACCATAGCACACTAAATGTAAATTACTGTCTTTTAAGTTCAAATCTCTTTGATATTAGCTGTTAATTCAGTATAACTAAAACTAGTCAGTCTGAATTTTTCAAGCTGTTTCAGTGGTTTTGTGCAGTGTATAGATAAATTCTAATGGTGCCATTCCCTAGTTTGTATCTCAGCCATGATGGTACTATACTTTCCAGATGTCCTCTACAGCAAAAGGTTTCAGAGGGCATTGACTTTTAACACCATGAAAAATGAGTCGTATTTTTCATCATTGTTCTGATATTCATAATGTGCCAGTCATGTTTACTGAAGCTGTGCAGTGAATTGGAAAGTGTAATGACTGCAAGTGGCTGGGTAAAATGAGAAATGAATAAAGTAATATCAGAAAATCTGATACCATCATCTTTTTTTCTTCACTTCAAATGAAATTTGTTCTTTCAAGTTAAATTATAACTTTTTATCATCATGCCTTTTCAACCTCTAGGAGATTGAAGAACTTGACAGGAAGCTGGAGTATGAAATGTTGCATAAAGACTCAGCGCAACAGCATCTAATGAGTAGGCAGAGGTGGATTCTTGATGGTTTGGGACTTTCGAGTGAAGCTGTGGAAACAAATGCAGAAAGACACATGACAGTTTTGCTAAGACAGGCCATGAATAAGTGTAGGCAATTTATAAATCTTTACCAGCAAAGGTAAGTTCTTTGAACTCAGCTTTTACTGTGTTGCTGCAGTCCTTATAGACCGTAAGATATCATGGAGAAACAGCAGGCTAAATGTTCTGCTGTGCTGGGGAGGGAGTCTATATCTGTGTTTGAACACTGCTGCCTTGTACTGTGGCCCAGAGCATAACTGAGTCGTCTTGGGAATACTGAAATAAGAAACATGAAATAATAATAACTTAGTAACGTATAGATTGTGCTGTGTTGCATGGCAATCACCATTTCTTTACAGGCATAGTGGAAAAATAATGATGCTCCTTAGCCGCAAGGAGGTAAAGAATTTTAATCCAGTTGCTTTGTCTCCCAAGGAGATAGGTAGGGACTTCTGGGAAACCTGATCTGCTGGGGTCAGAGGGAGTAGCTGAGACAATTTAAATTGAATTTCCATCTCCATTGTCACACTGTAGACTGAATTCCTTGTCACACAATTATTTTTGATGGGATATATAAACTCCTCTTCAGGGACATGCTCAATTTCACTTTTCCCTGGTCAGTTTTTAAGTAAAGAGATCAGGGACAAAAAAAAATGCTTCTTGGGAGATTTATAGAAGTATCTGTCTTGTCATGAAGGTTGCCTAACAAAAATGGATGATAATGTGCAAAACTGCAGCCTATTGTATTACATTCGTTAGGGTTACAGGAGGTAGAAATGAAATTTCCATGTGTATTGCACAGTATTAAAAGCCTAACATGTTTCAAGCTTCATGTAGGATCCTCAAATGGTGCCTTTCATTAGAAAAGAGTGTTTTCTGTGAAACAACTGATATATTAGAAATGGCTATGATAGTAGTAAGTCTGCTTTAACTCTGAAAAGGCTGAAGCTCTGCTCAGTGTACATTAAGAACTTTGCTGTTGCGGAAGTAAAGAGTCACTAGAAGAGCAGATAGATCTCTGCAGTAGTACCCACAAGCCAGTAACCTATCAGTGAAGCCTTCAAAGAAACTGCAGTTAGTTTTTACCTGAAAACTTACGGGAAGAAACAAGTTTTGTACTTTTGTACATGTACAAATTTGTATATGGTGGCATCATGATTTGGTCTAGAAACAAAAAAATCAGTAGTGAGGAAGTTAACTGCTCAATATTATATTTCAGCAACAAAGAGATCCACAACTTGCCATAAAGTGTGGTGATGAAACTTAAAGAAGAGGATCGGGGCATGTTCAGTCACATCACTTTGGAGCAATTCCAGATTTGAATTGTGTGCCAGAGCGTAGCCTTAGATTCTGCTTTGATGTTTGCTTGGTGGCTCAGGGAAGAAGGGGGTAGAAGTTGGCATATTTTATGAGTTATGCTGCTCACACAGCTTGGCTGACAGAGAGATATGCTTCCTGAATGGATGGCTTTCAGATATTGTTTCCTATAATACAGTCATTGCGCCTGGGAAGATTTCAGTGTTAATTCTGTCTTTCACTTCAGCTTGAGAGATGAGCAATGGAATTGCGTGGTGCTTGAAAATCTCCTGGAAAATATAGAAATGGATGCACTTTTGGCGATTTATAGTCAGGTAAGCGTGAAATTGAACAAAGCTTCCAAGTTTAAATTACAGCTGTATCTGGAAATCAGCTTTTCTTCTTTTTTGGGAACTATTACAGATGTATTTGGAGTTACTATCTGTGAGTAGTTACTGCCAGTTTGCAGCCCTTATTTTCAGTCACTTCAGTTAATTCTGACCTACTTTCAGCCTTTTGAATTTTACTGAGTTGTACTTCTATTTGTTGATTTCAGGGGGCTGTCCTGTTGCATTTCATTCTGTGGAGAACTGAAGTGCCTGATTTTCTGGTTGACAGACCGATTTACAGTCTGATTTTCATGTAATTATACCAGGATTTTGTTTAGGTTTTAATGAGTGTTAGGAGTGATTTGCATTGATTATGTTTCAAAATTAGATGATAAAAGGACTGCTTGTTAAATTTTTTAGTATCATTACTTGTACTTTTTACAACACTTGTAGTGTGTTTTCAAAAAGAGCATCTCATCTTCAGGTAATTTACTGTCTATTGACTGCTTGTCAGTCCTACAAAAGACCTTAACAATGAATCACTTGATTGACCGCAGTCAGGCCTTGATTGAGATATGTTTTCGTCAGAAAAGAGACTCAGTGGTACAGCTTTTTGTATCCAAGTATCTTGCCTCCCAGGGATGAATGTGGTCACAGTCCCCTGTATCAAAAATTGGGAGCTTCAGAGACCAGCTTGTCAAGGAAGGACCACTTTACTCTAAGGATCTCTCAGCTTTTCCCATGTCTTTGTTTCTGCTCAGTTTTCTGAATTCCTTATTCCCTCCTGAGTTCGATGTCTATTTGAGGTCAGGTGGTCTCATGAAGAATTGGAGTGAGACTACTGTATATTATATCTGTGTTAGGAGATTTACCTGGAAGGCAGCACGTTTTCAGATCCTTACTCTGATTTAGTTAAAGAATTTACATCAAGATCTCCTAACGCTCCCAGGAGCATGATAATGATTTCACGCTCTACCTCTCGTGGGGACACTCGGACTCCACTCAGAGCGGAGTCTTTCTGTGAGCCTTGCTGGAAGAAGCTTAATTCTGCATACCAGTCACTCTGATGGCTAGGGTGCTGTCCTGGAATGGAAGATCTTACTTTCTGCTAATTAATTAAATCAGGCAGAGTGGGAATTCATACCTCATCTTAACGCTTTTCCATCCAAAACCCCTTTTGGTATGTCTAGTAGACTGTAACTTTTGAAGGTGTTTGCTGAGGAGGTCATGACCAGTATTACCACCCTCCCAGTTTTAAATCCAAGCCATCTGTACCCTAAGAGTGTATTGGTGGGGTTTTTACTGTTATTTTCCTCTTTGATTTCCTGTGAACCTCCTGTTGCAACTGTTTTTTTCAAATCAGTTTTCTACCCTGTTGGCCTTGACAGTTGGTATATTGTAAGCAGATGTGGCTGTCAGGAGCTGCTGAATTCTGTCCCAGCCTTCAGTTCCTTCTCACTGTTTTCTGCCATGGCCTGCTGCACATAGAGCTTCTGATGCTTTTTTGGGACTTCACAGAAATAGCATCCTGCTGACACTGCTAAAATTTCTGCTGCAGGCTTTTGTGGGGTGCTTATGATGTAAATATTCACATTATGGTGAGTTTTAATCTGAATATTTCTTTATAACTTTAAATTTTGTATGTATTCATTCAGTTGTGGAATGGTGGTGTGGGCAGCAACAGTATTAAAAGAGGCTTTATTTGCCCATTTGTAGTTGCTCAAGATTCCAGGTTTTGTTGTTTGTGTGTTTGTTTTTGTTTGTTGGGTTTTTTTGTTTGTTGGTAAGGAGTTAACAGGTTTTTAAAGGTCATTTGGACTTTGCTGTTTTTTCACAGTACTACTATGATTTAATTCCTCAGTATGGGTGGGCCAAGTCTTGTAAATTCTTTTTATACTCTTGGGGGCTTTCAGGTTTCCTTTCAGGTAGTTGTAGAGAGCAATAAGGTCCCCCCAGAGCCTTCTTTTATTCCACCTAAACAACTCCAGCTCCCTCAGCCGCTCCTCATAAGGCTTGTGTTCCAGACCCTTCGCTAGCTCCACTACCCTTCTTTGGACTCTCTCCAGCACCTCAGTGTCTTTCTTCTCATGAGGGGGACAAAAAGCATTCAAGGCCCTTTTCTGCTGGGCATCTTTCCAGACTCTTCCCCCAGCCTGTAGCACTGCCTGGAGTTGTTGTAACTCCAGGGCAGGACCTGGCTCTTGGCCTTGTTGAACCTCATACAGTTGGCCTTGGCCCATCAATCCAGCCTGTCCAGATCCCTCTGCAGAGCCTTCCTGCCCTCCAGCAGATCAACACTCCCACCCAACTTGGTGTCATCTGTGAACTGACAGAGGGTGCACTCAGTCCCCTTGTCCAGATCCTTAATAAAGATATTAAACAGGACTGGCCCCAGTACTGAGCCCTGGGGGACAGCACTGGTGACCGGCCACCAGCTGGATTTAACTCCATTCACCACCACTCTCTGGGCCTCGACATCTGACAGTTTTTACCCAGTGAAGAGTGCAGCTGTCCAAGCCATGAGCAGCCAGTTTCTCCAGGAGAATGCTGTGGGAAGTGGTGTCAAAGGCTTTACTAAGGCCCAGGTAGACACATCCACAGCCTTTCCCTAATCCACTAAGTGGGTCCCCTGGTCGTAGAAGGAGATCAAGTTGGTCAAGAAGGACCTGCCTTTCATGAATCCATGTTGGCTGGGCCTGATCCCCTGATTGTCCTGCAAGTGCTGTGTGATGTCACTCAAGATGATCTGTTCCATGATCTTCCCCAGCACAGAGGTCAGGCTGACAGGGCTGTAGTTCTCCAGCCCTCCAGCCCTTCTGGGCTGATGGGTGTCACATTTGGTGACCTCCAGTCAACTGGGACCCCTCCAGTTACCCAGAACTGCTGGTAAATGATGAAATATGCTTCAGTGAGCACTTGTGTGCGTTCACGCAGTCCCCTTGGGTGGATCTCATCTGGCCCCATAGGTTTGTGGATGTCTTAAGTGGCACAGCAGGTCACTGACCATTTCCCCTTGGATTATAATTTGTCTTCCCATCATGCTTGTTAAGTTTCTTTGATGCAGATATATTGTGAAAGAGCTTCTCAACAACGTGGCATATATTCTGCAAATTGAGAGTTTAAAATCATTGTTTTGCAGATTACATATGCATGCAAACAGAATATGTTGTAATTTTCACAGTACCCAGTCATCTTCACACATAGAAAGTGAACAATGACCCTTAATAATTACAGATCTTGACAGGTTGAAGACAGAGATTTAAAAGCATTGCTGTCACCTCACTGCACTTGAAAAACTGGATGCACTGCTCAGTGTATACTTGGGGTACTGTGCTTTATGTTTTGTTAACAAGATTCCCTGAAGAAATAATTTCTTTGTGTAAATATGCATTAAATATACCATTGGGGGGTTGTGTTTATATTTATTAATATAAAGTGTAGCCCAGAGATATCCTGCATCATACTTTATTAAAATTCCATAAAACTTATACGTGTTTGTCCTGTGGATATATAAAACAAAATTTCTGTTCTGAGCAAGTATAGTAGTATAACAACTCCAACTGTAATTCCAAACCTGACTGCTCTTAATTCAAGTGTAAAGAAATACATCCTTAGTAGAATATTAATTTATTAAGGCTCACAGTGTAACACGTTCCTAATTTTGGATGTGCTTATCCTGTGAGCTGATATTGGAAATCGATTTTTAAATCTTTTTTCCCCTGTTTTCTTGCACTTTAAAGGACACATTACATTAGCAATTGTTAGGAAACTATCTTTCTTTAAAGAGGATTTTCCACTTTAGTGAAAAAGAGACAGAGCTGTGAACAGATCCCTCTCTGAAAAAAACAGAAGTTTTACTTTCCTGTATTTCATGTTTCAGCTTACATCCATATCAAGGCAGATCTAGGTCAATAAGATATTTGCTTGAATGAAAGTGAGTTCAGGATCATAAGCCTCTGGCTGAGATGTTACTTTTGAATAAGCTCGTAGCTATAGCCCCAGGTACACTGGTTGCATTTTAGATACAACAGATGATGCAGGCAGACTGTCATGTGGAAGCAGCACGGGAAGCTTGAAACTCAGCATGGTTCAAGTTCATTGGTTCCTGCATTACTTGTTTAATTACACATTGCTCAGTCCAAAAGCTTAAAAGCAATTCAGCTGTTTGTAAACTACAATTCATTCCTGGGTTTATTTTGTCTGAATTTAAAGAATACAGATGAGTCTGTTGGTGGCACAAGTAGCACTTGTATCCATTTGATATTACAAAAAAGTGAGTTCCTGATCTCTGTGGTCTTTTACGTGAAGAATCGAACTCATCCCACACTGGAGGGCTTTTGGTCTGACTAGTGTGACCATTCGTGTGTTTGGATGCACATTCACTTCTTCCCATTTCTGCAACGTCTGGTTAACCGTGAGCATCTGAAAGTGCTGCTCAGTGCTGGTGCATGTTCAGACACCAGCTCTCCCTTTGCTGTGTGGTGGGCACCTGTGCCACTTTTGGGATTGTTGACAGCATTGTGGCACCTTGCAGAATTGCTTAATTGTTAATTCTGCTGTGTTACAAAAGTATTAAGGATTGCCTCTCAGTCCAAATCATACTTGATGCAGGAGGGTAAGGGTCAGAGAAAAGAGGAAGCTGGTAAGAGGAAAGCAGTACTAAAGCCATGATGTTTCAGTCATCCATGTGTAAATTACTGAGTTAAAGATCCTGAGACCATTTAGCCAAAAAGGGCAGAATAGGTCACAGAGATCTGTCATGTTTATTTGCACTTAATGTTGTTTTTTGTAAGTTTCTAGAAGAACAGTTTTTAAAGACCAAAAGTACAACACTCTCTGTATACAACTATAGAAATTAGACTTAGGTGTCAGTAGATGCTCTTATTTACATTCCTCTCCAGAGAGGAATCAAATAATTTCTTCCCCTGATTAGTCTGAGCAGACATGTCTTTAGTGTCCAACTTTGGTGCATGTTTAGGCTGAAAATACCGGACGTTTTAAGAATTGCACCAATTTCCTTATCTCTCATCAGTCTTAGGATTTTGTCTTGTTAATTCTGTGTGATCTCAGTGGTTTGCATGGAAAACCTGTAACAGCACTGAAGAGCCCAAGAAATTTTGGGAAGTGGCTAGTTTTCCTACCTTTTGGAGAGGAGTTCTCTGCTGGGAGAATGATTATGGGAAAAGGAGGTTTATTTATTTCTCTGTTTTGTGTGGCCATCTAAATGTTGGTTAAGACTGCCTAGCTGGTGATGCTTTATTCTTTTCAAAGAATAAGGTTCACTTAATACAGGGATCTTCTGGGTGCATTCACTCCTCTGAAAACTTTTCATGCAAAAAAGAGGTAGGATTTAAACATTTGCTGTGACATTTTGAATCCGCTATGGACAAAGAAACCGGCTGCCTTCCTATATGTGGGACCTTGTGGTTTTTCTGTGTGACATGGGCTTTGTAGTCATCTCCTCCATCGATGCTTATGGGAGGGTCTGCAGAGTGGTGATGAGTCTGCTGTCGTGAGTCATCTTGAGTGTTTGGCACATCTTACCCAACTTCAGCTACCTGAGATACGTATATGGTTTGAATAGACAACAGCTGCTTTTTTTCTGTCATTCTTTGAGACATTTAACTTGCTTTAATTTTGTCTACTCTTTTCTTTCCGTGTAGTTCTCAATATAATGTAGACTTTTCATGTTTGATACACATGAGAGATCTGCATGAGAGATCTCCAGGGGACACATTATTTTTGACAACAGAGCAGAAAATAGCAATGGGATTTTGGTGTTTGGAGGGGGGCAGAAAATAGGGCTGGCTGAGTGTCTGGGGAACAACTAAATTTGAACTCGGTCTATTTGAACATTATATGAATGAATATGCATTACTATTGACCTTTGGGCTGAAAAAGAGAGGACATTTGAAAATAAAAAAAACACCACCAAAACAAACACGGATGTTTCCTTTACCTCTTAACAAATGTTACAAGCTGTTCTCTGAGCTTATCACAGAATCTGGTGTTGAGAGAAGCTGAACAATGAAGTGATCAACCATAACAACATGTAAATGTTGTCATTAGGTTGTAGAGACTATTCCCCCCCCTAATTTTACAGACCAAGGAATGCCATATTGCTTCCTTGCTATCTTGAAAGGGTAAATTAACTAAGCCTTAGGTGTTAAAATATGGTTGCATTGTGACTTTTCAGACTGAAGAGCATTGAGTGCATGCCCTAAGCAAATATGGCAAAATCAACTGGTTATTTAACATTTACATTGCCTATATCCCAAATAAAATGGAAAATCATGATATACATGGGTCAGATACATGTGGGTAGAAACAGTGAACATGGCACTGTGACCACTTAACACCAAAACTGTCACTACTAAAATGACTTCCAATAGTATTTTTTTGTTTCTATAATCAATAGTTATTTCATGATAGTAATTAAAATGGGTTAACATTTATTTTCAATGCTAAATTTGTCTGTCTTCTACTCATTAATCCTCCAGGAGCTCCGTCTGGCAGGTTATTTAGCTAAACTGACGAGGGTGCCAATGGGGATGTTGCACAGGGTCCTGAACTGGTTGCTGCCCTCCAGCTCACAAAGTGAGGTTCTTTCTGTCCTCAGTTCCATCAGTAAATATTCAGATGGTGTTGTTGATAGTGACAGTAATGCAGATGAGTCTGGCAGCTGTAAGAAAAGGTAAGTGTGATGCTTTCTGGTAGACCATTGCAAGACAAGATTACTGCTCTACATGTACTTTTATTTGCTGGACAAGGAGATTGAGAGCAATAGAGAAAATCACAGGTGCCTAAGTTTCCTTTTGAAGTATTTTGTGGGGTAAAAATACTTTGAAACTGCTACCTTATTTTGTGAAATATTTTAACTATAATAATTTGATTGATTGATAAAAAGTTAATAAATTTTACAGGTTCATTAATTAAACAGTTTTAGATAGATTTATAGATCTTGTACTGATCATTTTCTTTCTGTTGACTGAATTGGAGTTTGCTAAAATATTTCCCATCTGCTTTTTGTATTTATAATATTGATAGCAAACCAATTTTTAGGTGTCTGTAGCTCCTAAAAATATAAAGGAGGTCCTGCTTTCTAGCAGTGGAAGTTTCAACCTTGTGGATGCCTGTCCCTTTGTAGTTCATTACTGAAGTCCCAAGTGGTCACTTTTTTCCCTTTAGTCAGAGAGACGGAGCCCTCTAGTTGGCAGCTGTGGGTTGTCGAGGAGCAGATAAGGGTCCTTGGGGCCATGCCCTGAGGTGTGATCTTAGGTGATGTAAATGATGTGACAGGGCAGCAAAAATACTTGAACGCTCTTACTGACTGTGTCTGTGGTATTGCTGTCATGGGTTTGGAAGCTAAAGTCAGAAAGGGGAGAAAAATGTGTGTATTTTGGGATTTGCTGCTGGGAATTTTTTTGTTTCCTTCTCCTTCAGGAAGAACCAAGAATTGTGGCAAGCACGGGAGAAAAAAGTAAGGCAAGATCTGATAAACAAAAGTTTAGAAAAGATCCCTTCTCTAAAAAAGAGGAAAGACAGGTAAGGAGAAAACTGGAAGAAACATATATGGGCTTTTTGGGTTACAGTTTATTTAATTTCCTGAAATTTTTCTTACAACTGTTAGAAACCAGAAAGTAAGTTCATAAATATGCATTTTCTAACACTGTTCTGCTGTTTGGTGCTTATGTTTCCTACAACATGTTTACACATAATAAGCAAGTACAGTAAATACCTAAAAAGATTTTTCTGTACATATCCACAAAATTCTCACATTTTTCGTACACACTTCTCATCTTCCCTATGTTTACTTATTATTAGGTTACCTTTCCTTTTGCAATTTTTTATCTCATAAAATGGTACGTAAATTATCAGGGATTGAAATGAAAATTACAATTCTCTGTGTTGAAATATGATTTTCTTTAGCTTCCAAAGTCACCACTTCTATGTCAGGATATGATATGGGAATTTATGCTTTTTTTGCCCCAGTTCTCATTTTTGAATTCAATTTTCTTTCATTAATGTAGCTTGATAAAGAAGAAGCAATGTGCTCTCTTGGAAAAAGCGGCATTCATTCATCTTGGATGTTCACCTACACATCCATCTATGGAACAGTCTGATCCTCCTGTTTCTGTGAACACTGCAACTAAGGAAACCATAGAGTTATTAGATACAGGGGAGAAGATATTTTTGTTCCGTGAGCCAAGTGATCCAATACTTGCTTTGCATAATTCCCCAAGAAAAAAGAAAAAGAACTTTCTCAATTCTAAAAAGGCTGCTCGTGCAAACATGGACTTATGAGGACAACTTCCATTTTAAGTATCAGTTAGGAAAGAGGCAGTTATTTAAAATTCAGTAAAATAATGAGGAAGAGTGAAGTGTGTGGTTCAAATAACATGTGTTGTTTTAATCTGATTTGTCTGAAATAGCTGTAATTTTGGAATGGCACAGTTAGTGATGTGCATTGTGCATTTTTTAATTCTTGTCAGCATTTGATGCAGCAGATGAAATATGGGTGTTTTATGATGCACATTCTGGCAGGCAGGATTCAGTAATCCTTCAGTACATTTTGGTCATTTTTGCACTGATTTTACTGTAGCTGTATTTTCATAATTTATACAGAAAGGTTATTTAATAAATAACATAGGTACTGATTTACTATTCTTGTATTTATATACTTTTGTAATAAGCTGCAGTATAGCAGATGACATGGAGAGATTAAGTGGATGAACCACAAGTCTGCTGTTCTCTGATTTTATGTTATTCTAGCTAATTTGCTGTTTAATATTGTATTCTTAATAGGCTTTGAATGTTACTTTTGCAGTTTCTGTTCTACAGTGATAGCTGGTAGTCCAGATTTTCAGGATTTACTTATGTGCTTAGCCTAATATCCTGGAGTAACTTCAGCTTTTCACTGTTGTTTCTAAACTTAACTTCAGTTGAACTGTGAATGTGGCTACAGTTCAAAACTGTGTTAAATATTTACAACCTGTTGCAGCCTTTTTCTTGGTGCACCGCTATCACCACATTTCCTAGTAGAAAAGGGAAAAATGTAAATGGGCATGTAATGCCTTCAGAAGCTTTTATGATTGCAATGCTGCCAACTGTCACAATTTTAGGTGGGTATTTTTGAAGTTCTTAATTCCTGAATTACTCTAAATTGATGAGAGTATCTTTTTATGTTTCAAAAAGAGTTAATTTTTGAACCTTTCTGGTTGAATGAAAGAAGCCTGTTAGTATAAACCCTGAAAAGAAGAACAAGAAAAAGCTAATTAAAAGAACCACGTATATTTTTTAATATTTCGTGATATTCAAGCTTGTTTTGATTTTTTTAAAAACTGTATTTGAATGCTATGCTCTGAGGGTACTGTGATCACATGTTCTGTAATTTTTCATGTATGGATCTTCTGTGTCTTTGTATTAATAGGATACCATGTCATTTTAAAAATTAAAATGTTACAGTTTATGTGTCTGCAGTTGACATCTATTTCAAGTGGAAAAAAACAGGGTTTTTTCCCCTCTTCTCTGACAAGTTTAAATATTCATCCCACAGTAAACAACAATTAGTGTTTCCTATCCCTATTATCATTAGAAAATGAATGCAGTAATTAGACTGATAATTCTAATTATTTTTTGATTGCATTCTTCAGTCTTTTCATAGAAGTCTTTGCTATCACAGAAGGAGGAGTCTATCAAGGTTGTGGGAGTTCAGTTGCTGCGATTTAATGTGTCCAGTATATCATCCCCAAGGCATGGATAGGTAAAAAGTAGGATCTGTGCTGCCTTGGAGGCAGGTCAGAGCTGCATAGGAGGAGCCTCAGGTGTTTCAGAAAGAGGTTTGGTCCTATGCAAGAAAAAACATTAGGAAAACCTGGGCTGTGCTCATGGCTGCAAGGAGCACTTGAAAGCTGAAGTACCTTCTCTTGAATGTGAGTCTCTTCCAAGAGTTTTTTGCAAGCCCAGATTCTACACTGTTATAGAAGGGAAATGACAGTACTCATCACAGATAAGACATTGTGGCCAACAGCTTTAATCAGTTACAATAATACAGTGCCACATCTGAATATTGATTGCAGTATCAATTTATTATCCTTAATATATAATCTGTATGTGTAATACTAGAAAGCTGATTTGTAACTCTCTCACACCTTATCACAAATTTGAAGCAGCTCAGTGATTGTAACTATTCTAGCAGGCAGAGTCATGCCGTGCTATGACTCACTTTCACATCATGCAATACATATTCAAAGAAATGTCCAGCTGTTAACATCTCTTGTGCCTTGTGAAAGAAGTACTACCTAGGAAATGTAACCACTTCAGTGAATAGTTTACTTAGTTCAGCTTTGAGTTATTGAGAGGACATAGGAGGGCCAGCTGTTTTGCGTGCAGGTTTTTGTGTGTGCCATAGGTATTAGCATCTTTATTTCATGGTTGAAATCTTCCAAGGAATATGTGTGCTGGATAAATTCAAATAGTAGATTCAAATTAAGCCCATTTGGCTTCACTGTCATCAATAAAATAAGTGACGTAAGGCCAAATTCTTCAGAATTTGAAACATTATCCACATGGTCCAAATCATTCTTCATTCTCACTGAATTAACATAAAAAGGCACACTTTATAGTCTCACTGAATGTCCTATTTTAAACAGATGTAGCTGAATTAAAAGGATTATCTGGTAGGGGGGCTTACTGCATTTCAAGGAAATGCATCACTTGTTTAGCAACACTTCCTGTTGGTTTCTACCTGGCTAGATAATGCATTTGACTGAAGTTTAAAGTACTGGAAGAGAAGAACTCTCAAATAATTGTGTTCCCCTGGAAGTTCATTGCTCCTCGTCTTGTCCCTGGCAATTGATGATATACTCCCATCTCCACTGCACTGTTGTGTCCCCTCAACCTGAAGCCATTGGCCAAGGAGCCAAAACATGCAAAGAGCAAGCAAAAGTAACTCTCTTTGGGCAATGATACTTTAATCCACACAGTAAAATCTTACTGGGTATGGTGTATTTTATTGAAGCAATTATTCTCCATGCTGGACTAGTAAACTGTAGCTTTGTGTTATCATTTTTTCAACATGCGTTTTAATAGTGTTATCCTGCAGCCTGTACCCACTGGACAGCACAACCCTTGTGCCCAGGGTTTAGGATTTTCAGGAGGCTTAGTTGTGCACAGGCTCCCTGGCATTATTATTAACCCACCTTTCTGCTCATGGTGGGATCCCCCGTGAAGGGCCATGCAGTGATTGTCAAAGCAGAGGTATGCATTGGTAGGGGACAAAATGCTAGTGCCATGTAAAGATTCAGACAATTATTTTAAGATACTTTGGTCCTTTTAAGATTAAATGGGCACTTAATGGAACGTTTAAAACTGTCAAGGTCCTTGGTGCCCAGAGATTAAAACAGGATCAGTATCCATATGCATCTGGACTTGTGCAACTGTTTTCAGTGAGGTAAGTAATTATTCACCAGATTTTCTGTAGTGTCATATTATGATCCTGTCGTTCATGCTGTATGCTGTAGTTTCCTCATGAATGCATTCACTGAGCTCTAGTTAATTTGAGTAATGAAGTTCTCTGCTACATTTCTTAATAGAGGTTGAAACAAAAATCAGTGTCATGGATAATATCATGAAGCCTGCATAGTTCCCTTTAGAAAGAATAAGATTTTAAAAGATATTTTATTTTCCTTGCTCTATTTCAGGCTTCGGATATCAAAAATACAGATACTGGATTAGCATGCAAGACATGTTCCTCATTCTGTCAAGCTTTTATTTAAAAGATTTCATTTTAAAGTTTTGGAGGCTTTTTTAATAAAAAAGATCCTGTGTGGTGAAAAATATCTTGGGGAAGATGTACACAAAATGTTGTTCCACAGTGACTGAGCTGAAAATGCTTCTATGAAGCGAGTTGGGATCTCCCACCCTAAGTTGATGTTTCATTTCTCTGACCTCAGTATTATTTTTTAATTTGGTATAAAGTAGAATATACATGCTAAGCCTAATGAAGAATAATTAATACCAAGAGTGAATTACTTGATGTTCTGGTAGAGACTGTCAATAGTGTGTCAAAGTCAATCTGTTGTAAACAGAAGTGAAAATACCTATCTGGACCTGACACTCTACTACAGAAAAATGTAAAGATGGAAGTAAGAGTTGACACTTTTTTGGAATTAATTGTTATGTTTAATAGGTAACTTTTATCTTCGCTGATTGATATAATTGTTTTGGGTTTAGATTAATTTTTAAAGTGACAATGTCTCTTTAATAAGATTGATTCTGCAAAATGCTTGTTTGCCTGATTTGAACTTAGAGAACTCATGCTGCTTTCTTTCATTATCTTGTATTTACCCAGCTGCTATTTTGACACCTTCATTTCTTATGGGGAATGTTAAGTTTCTATGGTGTAACCTTTGTACAACCCAGTGCCAATAATTGCACTGCCTTTTGTCAGCAGCTCTGGCTTCCCAAGAGACTGACAGCGGGATTTTCAAAGCACCAAATGCCAAGTCCACTCACTCAGTGAACTTGTTGGCCCCATTCCCTCTTTGCCAAAATGTTTCACTGCTGTGCTGACGTACCTGGTGCAGCCATAGATGTATCAGCATATAAAGCTTATTTTCCTTATTGAATTATAAAAGCTGTATTGTCACAGGCTTTGAGAGCTGTGTGAGAGTTAATATGAACACTGGTACCAGCTGAGCAGTATCGTGCAAGTGAGGAATATTATCCTCCTATCTGAGTGCTACAAAGAGGAACCAGCCTTTTCCGCCTTCTGTTTCTCCACTCTAGTTCTGTCCTGCAAAATGGCAAGCAAAGGCCAACAGCTCAGGCCTTCAGTGCTGTCTTTCCACTTGTTTCCTTGTTATTCACAGGGAGCAAGGCAGGGAAAGTCAGACTCCACACTTGTGAAAGACTATACAGTGTGCTCACCGTTTGCCTTTGTGTGATAGAAATTTAATTTTAATCTCATTAATATATGTAATGAAAACTGGTAATGCCCACTTCTGTATTTGAGCAGTCTGTGCTTGTTGGTATATAAACCCACTCGTTATTTTTCCCACCTTAGCTGCATCAAGAAGCTGGAGAGTCACATTGACTGAAAGCAATTTATTCTCTCAAACATTCCCCTGGAAAGCATGAGACAGACATTTGGTTATATATGCAGGGAAGTAAATTATATTTTGAAAAAGTCAACTTCTTTGGAGCATGTTCTTCAACTGTGCCAGAGAAGCTACCTCAGAAAACAGGCTGTGTATTTTCAACCACTTTTATTTGAAAGAAGATAGCAGAATAAGAAAATAAATTAAAAATTGTAAGTGGCAAGTATCATTCCAAACCAAAATAGCACTCAGAATCTGAGGGCAGAAATTGGTAAACTTGAGCATTGGTGTTAGAATTTAGTCCTTGATATTGTGTAGTTGAGAAGGACATCTGCTTGCGATATGTGGATGGTTTCATAGTTACTCAACTGAGCAAAAAAATCCCTATGCAGTGTTTCAGAAGGAGTAAAATGTTCCTTTCAGGAGTATGAATTGAAAGACCATTATGAAATAGATGTGCAATGTCTGTATTAATTTGGATAAATGTATGATTTTTTGTCATATTTTTGCAGTATATTTTTGTTCTGCTTTTGGCTTGACCATCACTAGTAATTAAATCTGGTCATGTTTGCCAACAGTTTTTTATTCTTTTGCTGTTGATTGCTGGTAATTCATCACTCTAAAATTACCGTCTCAGTCCTTGCTTTGTCCTGTCCTAAACCTCCTTTTTTTCCAGGAGAATTAATGTGTTAGAGATTGTGATGCTCCCTGACTGGTTCAAGCCCATGGGCACATTTCTCTTCTGCACACAACTTTCAGGAAAATATGTAGCAAGCCATGTTTTAAAAAAATCAAATGAAACCCAAACAAACCAGGATTACTAGAGAATTTATCAGTATAACTTATGTGGCTTTATAAAGAGATGAAAGCCTTCAAACAAGTCCTAGAATAATGCAACTCTTTCTTTTCACAGGAGAGAAGAGGAAGAGCCACATTAACAAATTCAATTGATATAAATGTTTGATTCACAATTCTGTTTACTAAATTTTTACCTTACTTATATATAAGAAGCCAGCATGCTCTTAACATGATTGTCTTTTTGAAGGCATATAGTACTTTCTGTAGAATATGTTCTGGGTTGCATAGATACTGGAACAAATGAAGTCCTGGGTTCCGTGGAGGACCAGCTCAGACAGAGCTGAAATGAGGGTTCTCCTAGTGAGAGGAGAGTGGCTCTGTGCAGTACTTAGTAAAGGCTATAGCGTCCTAGAAACTCTGTGTTCCCAGTTGAAGAAGATAATCCTTGGGGGGGAATTACTTTTTTATTTTTAATTATTTCTTTTAGACATATTAAATATATAAATATAGGCTTACTTTTCAATCTCATTCTAACTTCTGAATGTAGTCCCAATTACGTCAGTGCTAAGAAGCTGCTTATAGCATTGGGTTTTTATCTTCAGTGCCTGCAAACCCAAATAGTTATTCTGTACCCAGTGAGGACATGAATTGTCTGATACAACACCCTCAGGAAGCACCTGGAATGAATTGATTCCCTACAGGTCTGCTCCTACCATACCCTCCAGAGACTCTGCCTTGTTGAATGGAGATGCGACAATTTGTCACATGCACTGAGAGCCAAAAACCAAAAGAAAGCTCCAGGCTTCTCTGTCAACTCCTTTCAGCCAGGTTTAGTTTTCTGTCATGAGTGAGTTAAACCCAGAAACCCTCATGAATCCTAGTGGTGGATGAGTAAAGATCCAGGAATCGACGCCCCAGTGCACTTTATTTCACTTGTGAATAGAACAGCAAGTGAAAAATCATACCAGCAGTGGAATAAGGCAGCCAGCTGTTGAATATGCAACATGCTCCTTCCTGGGAATTGGCTCCTGAATAGCACTACAGTGGGGGAAAGGGGATTCATGAACCATCTCCTCCAAAGCAGACACAGAAAAGCTGCAGGGTCAGCAGATTTCCTGTGGGCTTTTGATGCAAAGCAGGAAGCTCTAACGCTAATGGTGCATGTGCTGACAAAGATCTTTAAATACATTCTGTATTTTGCTGTCAAGAGTGAAGTTAATTTCTTATACCAAGCCCAGACTGTGAAAGGAATACAATGAGGTTATGAAATTACTTTATTCTGAGAGTAGCTGCATTGCTGTCTTTGTGTCTACATTTAAGAAGTTTTCTTCCTAATGGAAGTGTATGAAGAGAGCACTTCTAATAGCATTTGGAAATAATATTTGCCAATGACGTGATAAGAAAATTATCACATGATATGAAAAACTCTATAAACTTTGGGGAGAAGAAACAGCCCTGCAGAAATGACTGGGCATCTTCCTGGCTCCTCCAATTTTCATGCATATGAATAGTTCCTTAAATGCAATGATACTATTTACATGAATAAAGATGTCAGGGTTTGGTGAATACAACCCCTGTACACAGTGATTCAGTGTCATATCACTCTAGAGAGTAATTCAGTGTGGCACAAAATCCTGCCAGCGTGTTCTGGCTGTCAAAGCGCGCTCTGTGCACAAGGTACGTGCTGCAATTTGTTTTGCTTTACTTTGGCCATCTAAATGTCACGGTGTCTAATCAAAACTAAATGTCATGGCTTTCCCCATAACGAAGAGACAGGTCCAGGCACTACCCCAGGATTGTTTCTCCTCTTGAGCTGTTTTGCTGTGTGTGACTTCTGCAAAGCAGAGGTACATTTTCATTGCGCATCTGAGAACCTCTTTGCAGAAAAGATAATGAGTTCCAGACATCGTGGTTAGGAGGGAGAACAATTGTATTTTATCAGACTAACAAGTGTATTTGGGCAAAGCAGAGGAGCTTTACAGCTATTAAGTCTTTTTGCAAACAAAACCAGAACTTTTCAGCTCTTGGCTGCAGTTGCTGTGGGAACAATTTCAAAGAAGTATGTGATTAGAGCTGGTCAATGTTTATAATGAAGCAATGGCTTTCATTTCAATGAAAAGTTTAACACATACTAAACAAAAATGGAAATAAAAATATTTAGGCTGGTTTGTTTACACTTTCCGTTTTTCTCTTTTGCTCAGTTCTTAAAATCTTTTCCCTTTTCCCTTGAATTTATTTAAATAGGCCTTTTTTTTACTAGAGGCAAAATATGTTACAAAATACTTGCATAAAAAAGTTGTTCGTTTTAAACCAGTTCTTTAAGGCTAAATCCACATTCTTGTGACCTTATGTTAGTGCTAATAATAGGGTATGTATTTAAGGATCCAACATCCAAAATGTGATCTTCAATGAATTCTTCTCTGCTACATTCTAACTCTTAAAGGCACCTACATTTCAGAAGTTTTGAGCTTTTATTTTCCACGGTTACCTTTTTAATTAGCAATTATGTGCCAGTGGTCCTAAAGTAATCCAGTCTAAATGGGACTACATAGGTTGATGTCTGATTGGTCCTGAAACATGTTTATCATCTAGAAATTAGGTGGGGGTGGCTCAGTGGAGGATCTACAGCTCTGTGCTGCTCCCAGGCTAGCATATCATATGTGATCACTTTTGGAACAGCGCTCACAGGGGGGTAGCTGACCGACACAGATCACGCTTGCTAGAGGAATCAAGATGTACAGGTACTTTTTTAATTAAGAGTTGGAGGCTTTTTCTTTCTAATGCCTTCCTAATGAGTCATCAGGGCTTTACAAGATAAGAGTGTTTTTTTAAACAAGATATTTTAATGTCATCCTCCATAAACAGTCAAATGTATATAAAACAGTCCTAGAAATCATATGAAGATTCAACTTGATAATCCTTTCCTGCGTGTATGAATAGAGGCTCTGTAAGCTTGGAAGCAGAGGTGTTCCCTCACAGCAGGCTGAGTTATTATACTGTTATTGTCAGAGATGTAGCCTTTACACTGTCTAAATTCTCCAAAATCTTAAATATAGTTGTTTGAAGATCCAATAATTCAAATGTTTTCATTTCAGCAGTTGGAGAAATGCGAGGCAATGCAGTCATCCAGGCTCAGCATTTGACTTGTTCAGGACCTTTGGAGCAGACAGTCTGAAGGGAAGATGAGTAACTCCTTTGCTCTTTACCTACTATTAAGCAGTACTTTAGACTGCTTTTTATATCACTTTATAACCATCATTATAAGATTTTGAAGGAATGAAAGATTTCTGGCAAACAGTAAAATTTTGGCACTGTCACACTGAGAAATACATCTTTGCTGAAAGCAATTCACTTATTGTTACCAGTTTTCGTGCCCAACAGCTCTTGCTCCTTCTCCAGTTGCTGTGAGTGAGCCCTGAAGGAAGTTAGGCACAGACACGTTAGGAGACTGAAGGATATTATGATGCCAATATACTCAGGATGTTGCCATGCTCAGCTGTAGCTCCCTGTGCTGTAGAGAGTCTTGGTTTTATTGCTTATAGATTACGTTAATCAAAATGAACACCAACAAATCTTTAGGCTCCTTTCATGACAGTTAATATCTTCAGAGCCCACAAGGCTATCTTGGAGACAGATTTGCCTGCAAGTGCACAGCTCTGTTGCTGACTTAAGAAATCTGCTCCTTCTGGTTGAGGATGATGCCACTGTGCACAGAAACTGCTGGTGCAGTGGGCTGAAATGCAAGTAGTTACTCCCGTGCCATGCAATTGCATTACGGAAATTAAAAGTGTTAATTATATCAGTCCCAAGAGGAAATGTTATGGTTTGGGGTTTTTTCTTATTTCTTCCTGATGCTTGATTAAATAAGCAATAAGCTCAGGTATTTCAGTTTTCCAGCTGAAAATTTCAGTTGGAGCCAGATCTTGAGCACGGACCCATTGATGTTATCATATAGGTCCTAACTGATACCCCTTGAAGCTCTGTTGTTGATTCATATGTTTCTGCCACATTGTTGGGGTTCTTTTAAACTTCTCTTTTTGCTTTAGCATAAACATATAAACAATAGAAATAAATACATCTGTGCATACTTCCTGTATTTTAACTGGAAGCAAATCCTTAGACCTGAAATCCATCTCTGCTCTATTCATCCTTGTATACGCTCCCACTGACTAGGGAATTTTCATTCCATTTGACTCTCACCGCAGCTAAAATGAATAATTCTAACTACTCCTCTGCATTCGGACTGTCTGGTAACACTGAGCAGCCTTGCATGGTGTAGAGAATTGCAGGTGGAATGACAACTACCAGTCTGATGTCGCACGCTGTGGGCATGTACATGAAAGCCTAATTTACATCTCTTCCTTTTACTCACTTTGAGTGATTTTTAGTCTTTTAAAAAACAGTTCCCTGTGTTTCAGCATGTTTTGCTTAAACATTGTGAAGAAGTGTCGCTACTACCATTTAAAAGAGGGGGAAATGAAGCACAGAAAGGATAGATTTAAGGAAAAGGGAGAGTGGTTCTTTCCAGCAGGTGCTGCCACGTGGCATTCATCCCATGAACATCGACTGCGAGATGATGGCATCCCTTCCCAATGAGGGGGGAAGAACAGCTGATGCAATTTCACAAGTGCCCTAAACATGAAGGCCTGTGAGACCAATTGAGGGGAAAGGCAGCAATAAGTACTTCTTGAGCATGCAACAATTTGAATGAGGGACAGTCTTTCACTTCAGATAATGGGGAGTTGTCATTAAAAAGAGCATCTTTATTATTGAGAGAAATAATTTCAGTTATTTCTTGAGAAAACTGTGCATTTTAAAAGTGCTTTAGTTTCAATGCCATTGTGAAGGTAATCTCTTTTAAAAAAAAACATGATTGCAAAGTACTTAGTGTGCAACTAATCCAGATAATTCTACCACTATTGTTTCAGTGAAATGTGTGTGGAGAGCGGGGGATGGGATGCCAATTTCTTTTCAGTGAATAGAAACCTTGTCATGAGCTTAAATAGTGTCAGATCTAAAATTCAGGAGCGTGGATAGACTCATCAGGAATGGTTGCAATCCACATGCAGAGTATAAAAGCTTTAAAAATATGTGTGGATACAACCTACCTGAAGCTGTTTCAAGTGGCAGTTCCTGAATACCAATGAATGTGCTGGCCTAGCAGAGTAAACACTGAGGCAGGAGTAACCACTGGGTTTGGAGTTACTGCTTATATTGGCTTGGATTAGTCACTTCATGTTTTGTCTGAAGTGCTGACGTTATTAATAGCATGAAATAATGATATTTAAATTACTACAGTCATAACTGTTGATTGTAGTTGATAGGAAAATAGCTATTCTGGTTGGTATTTTTCTTGGATAAAATTTTGATTTGTTTCCACAAAGGTTCAAAAAACTAGCATTTTGCTCAAACTTCAAGTGTTTTGATTAAAAATAGGTCTGCTTTCACCCCTGGGACTGCCACTCAGGCCTGTATTCCTTGTCCTGTGCTGTGTGCAGGGCTCACTAACCTGGCAATAGGGGAAGGCACTTCCTTTAGCATTGGCATTGCATTTCAGACCCTGACTGCTAGGCTATGCATATCACCAAAGGGAGGTAACAAGGGGTTACTGGGAAGAAAAGACTTATAAGGGCTTAAAACCCAAGCTGGCCAAAGTACAAGTCCTTATTCTGCAAGTAGTATACAGTTCTGAACTTCTCAGGAAAAAAAAAAAGGCGTACTACTACTACCAAGACAACATGGAAAAGAAATCAAGCTTTGATTTAGGCCTAACTGATAGACAAATTGAGAAAACCAGTTGTTCCCTGTCTCAGTTCGTTCCCTGGTCTATAATCTATCAGGTTGTGTGAAGAAGATGGATGGACTGACAGGAGTGAGCCAATCTCTGGGAGCTATTTGGCAATCCCCACTGTGTTACATCCCCACACCAATGTTTTGTAGCGATGACTGAAATGGGGAGAGTGTATCTGAGCCTGTGCCTGCTATGACCTATACACTGGCCCCACCCCAGGACTCTGCTTACCTCTATTGTCCCTCTTTCATGTCCTGTCCCTTCCCTGCTCTGGTCCCTGGGTGCAGGGAGGGAGGGAGGCAGGCAGGTAGGAAGGGAGGAAAAAAAGGAAAAGAAGGAGAAGAACTAAAAGTAGAAGAGAAAAAGCCCAGGTATCTTTAGCAACAGCACAAGCAGAGAGGCAGCAAATGGAGTTCTCTAAGTAGTGCTCCCCTAGTCTGAGATTTACTAGAGCTAGACAAGAACTGAGCATATCTGTTAATTTTTTGTCTGCTCCCATTTTGTCTTTTGGGAAGCAAAAGCAGCCTCAAAGAGCAGCAACAATTCTAGTTTCTCTCTTTTCCCCAAAGAGACAGCTAAATACTTTAATGTCCTTAAAAAGACTGACAAATAAATGCATTTTTCATTTAACAAAATTCCTGTCTACAGAAAAGAGGTAAACAGTATTGTTAAATTTAATTTTACTTTGCCTTTTGCTTTTCAAATGCTTCAACAGTTTTCTTCTCCTCCTTTATATCTTTAAGAGAGGGTTAAAAAGATTTACTGGAGACTGTTGCTATGGTGCTCCTACCAAGGTGTCTGAATTCGTTCCTCTGAACCTTGGTTAGTACTTGTACATGTTTACAGCTTTGTATGTCTGGATCTGTTTGCTCCATCAAAATTAACACAGTGCACCCCAGCTGGTAGAGAATGTGTGCTTGTTTTCACCTTGAGACGATGCAGAATAAATGCAATGTGAAAGAAAGGCCTGCAGGCCTTCCTATAATAATTCTCAAGTGTTTCTGTAAACTCAGAATATGCATGTGTGGAGAGACACGAAAGATGCTGTACTTGGCAATGTTTGCAAATCAGGGTACACATTATTTAGGTTATTTTAATAGCTTTTTGAAACGTTACAACTGAATGGGCAGTCGTCGCCAGCTGACATTAGGAGGAGATATTTCTGGATGGCATCATCATTGGAACTTTTTAGTAGGGGAATAAAAAAGGAAAAAAACCCTACACAGTGTGAATTATCTGTGCCATAGTTCCCTGCTCTAACACTAGCAGTCATCTTTTTTTTTAATGCTGATTTAAGTTTTTGTGATGCAGACATGACACAGGCTTTTTGCTGTAAAGGGTCAGATGGTCTCCAGTCCTTCCTCTGGACACGGAGCAGAGGAGAACGCTTAGAAATTCACAGCCCTTCGCAGAGCTTGCACCTAAGCCCTGAGCAGAGGCAAAAGGCTGATCTCCAAGCCCAGCCTTTCTCCTTAGGAGCTGGCCATGCTGCTGAGCTCCACTGGGGACATGACTGGCCCTTCCCTCTGGAGATGCTGCTCTCTCCAAACTCTCTCCTGTCCTTGTGCACACCAGTGCCTGCACACACACCATGGCACTTGTGTCCTCCTGAAGACATAGCATAAGATGGATAGCTTTTCCAAACACACCATTGGGTCAGGGCTCCAATTAGCATTTCTGAACTCCAGAGGAATTTAAAGAGAGAAGTCCACTATGAAATATTGTGCAATTAAACTGCAGTCTGTATCATTTAACTGTAGCAGATACCTTCTATTAAACTGTTCGTGTTGGAGCTGAAGCATATTTCAATCCAAAGGTGCTAATTATTGTGATTGAAAGGTACTACTTTTTCTATAGGATGTGCTGAACTGCACTAATACATGAATGAACACAGAATGAACTACAAGACCTTGTGTTTCTGATGGCTATACAGCTTTTTCTTTGTAGTTCTCTATTATTCCTCCATTTGTGAGCTGATGGCTGTACCATATGCTTAGTTAGTACCATCAGTGGGTTTAGGCTGTATATTTGTTATTCTCCCTCCTGAGGTAAACCTGATACCTGGAGAAGTACAACTCAACAGGGATTGTGTGAGATGTGCAGTTGTTCCGATGTAACATGACAGCATTTTTGTCTGTGACATGGAAATTTTCATCACTGGATAATCATGCTCGTTCTAAAGTACAGGCTGTCTCCTTTGATTAATTAAAAAAAAAAAGTGTCCTTATTTCAAAGAAGAAGATGCCTTCATAAATGTGGGCTTCCGTATTAGAGGAGGAAGAGTAGAACACCAATCAGTGGGAATGAAGGCCTCTGCTGAAACTCCTGGCCTTGGTGGTCCAACCTAAACATATCACTGTGAATGGTCTTTGGTACCAGGTGTGGTTTAGGTTCTGGCAACAAGAAAGTGCGTGTGTGTGTCCTGGAAAACTTGTTCTGAAATGCTTTAACTGGTCCATCTGAAAGTTTTTTGAAGTCAGTGTCATGTCCCCAGGATCTCCCATGTTAATGCCAAGGCAAAGCCAAGAACTGGACAAGCAGATATCAGCCTTTCCCAGTTTCCAACTATTTCAGGTGACATTTGGATGTGTTTTCTGTGTTTTCAGTGGGTTTCTCTTTCATTTCTTTCTCCACCCTTGTACCCTTGTAATGTTAGCACTTACAGCATTTTTGGCAACAAGATCCACAGGTCTATTTCCTAAGTAGCATATAATTTTGTTTATTTTATATAAATAGCAGGTGACATAGGATATAAATAAGTGCCAGGTTGCTTCAAAGTGACTCTTTTCTGCAGTCTGTCCGTCTTTGACTCCTGTTCTGGCCAGAGCTGCCCTCTTGGAGCCCTGTTTCTTCTCAGCACACATGGTCATCAAAGGAAGAGGTCTGAATATGAATCTTAGTACTGCATGACATCACTTAGAGTTTACACATTTACCCCTACCTCTCTTATTTCTAAGCTATATTTACATGCTTACTGTACAATAGTTGTACAGTTGAAAAGAGAAGTAAAAATTTCCCATTTTATAGTAAATAATATGAAAATGTCACTTTGAAAAACACCTCCTCGCATATTGGTGACTGACAGTACAAGCTTTATCTTGCTGTAGTTTGTTTTTGTACGGTGCTTATCACTACGCTGTCTAAACCTCTCACAACGCATGATCACAACTGTTTTCTAGAGAAGGATCATTTTTCTTGTATGGAGGGAAAAGCTGAAGCATTCGAGGTCTGGTTTAGCACCTGGGAAAACTGATGACAAACCTGTTTGCTAAAGGTCAAACCAGGAGTCTGTGGCAGATCTGGGAAAAGAGTAACAGCTCAGTACTTTAACTCCCAGTCCATTTTTCTCCATCTTTTTCAATATCTGTTTTTTTGAGTGTTTTCACTTACCAAAATTCACTCATTCATCTACATCTCTAGGATGATGTATTATTAAAATATTTTGGCACCTGATATGTATGTTCTGCTTAGTATTTGCAATCAGTTAGAAAGTGCACTTTCCAAAATGATAGATCAGTGGGTGAGAGAGCTGTGATTCATTTTCTGTGGGGATATAATGCATTGGTAATATCAGACTGTTATTTTCTTTTCTTGAAGTAGATCTAGTACAGTAAGCTGTTGTACTTTGCTACCACTTATACATCCTAAGTTTGTTACAGATTTTCTCCATTGATAAATAATCCTCTAATAATCTGTTTTTCTGTGAAAACATGAAATTACATGGGAACTCAATGTAAAATTGACCAAGAAATGTCGTATAGTAGTTGTTCTCTCATTCTTATTTTAACTCTTATTTTGGATGGGGCTTTGAGCAACCTCCTGGTCTAGTTGAAGATGTCCTTGCTCACTGAAGGGGGCTTGGGCTAGATGAACTTTAAAGGTCCCTTCCAACCCCAATTATTCCATGATTCTATGATTTTGGTTTTGAAAACAACAAAGAAAGGTATATTCTCAAAGCTCTTATTTGACTTATTTTCTCTGCAGAGCAATCAACTTATTTTGTCTAGGATACTGAATGAAATGTCATTTTTAAACTGCCGTGATCTTCCCCCAAAATATCCCACAAGATTACTCTGAATTTATTTATTTTTTCTTTTTTTTCCCCTGATTCAATCGAGTAATCCATTACTGTATTTATATTCAGTGATAAAAATTTTAGTAGCATAGACATTTTTCTGAACTCCTTTTAAAAACTGGATACAGTTTCAGAGGAGTGCAAATGATGCAGGAGGATGCAAGGATGATGGATTCCTGGAAGAACATTGCTAAAACAGTCATGAGAAATACTCAGAACTTGCTAGGAACAATAGCAATCATGGACAGAGAGATAATAACTCTCAGCAGAGCAGTTCTTGCTGTTAAATGGCATTGTGGATTTAGATGACACTACCCATGTATTTTCAAAAGAGTGTAAGAGTAGGACAGAACTGATTTAACCCAAACTATATTTGTGGCAATTTTTTATGCTGAAATCCAGGCAGAGTGAATCCTGAACAAAAATTATCCTAATGAAAAGAATCAGTGTTTACCGAGAATTACTGCCTTCTGAAATGTGATAGATCACAGACATTGCCTGAAATACTGAAAAAAGACCCTGATTCCAGATTTCCTAATGACACTGGGAGGCTTTTCATCCAATTCAGCGAATCTGGGGGCTGGTCAACAATTATCTTTTCAAAACAGATTTTGTCAACCAGCCTGGCACAGATGGGTCTCTTAACTGCTACCACTGTTCTTGGAGAGATGCTGGCCCCTGTGTTTATATAACTCAGCCATAGCAACTGCCAACGACTGAAACACAATGTTTTTCCTATTTTTCAGTCTCATAGTAAATTAGCA
Source organism: Cephalopterus ornatus (assembly GCA_013396775.1). NCBI lineage: Eukaryota > Metazoa > Chordata > Aves > Passeriformes > Cotingidae > Cephalopterus > Cephalopterus ornatus. Next base: position 94,997 of record VZRE01014772.1, read on the forward strand.
CTGAATTCTTTGGCCATTAAATCATGCAAGCCGCTACAGATATTTACTATTAAACTGCAAAACTGTTCACTAATCAATCAGTTGCATAAAGGCCTCAAACAGAGCAAATAAATTGTTCAGCTGAAGCTATTACAAAATCTATTACACAAGGAAATTAATTTCAGTACTTCAATTAATTTAATTAGGTGAGTAATTCGAGGAGTTTAGGCTTATTTTAAAACACTGATCTGAGGACTGAATCTCCAGGTCCATATATTTTATTTCCATCATTCTTTACTTTCTCCAGGTCCTCAAATTCCAAATTTGTCTACATGGTAAGTCTCATTTAGCTTTGACACAAACTACTGGGTGTAAGTCTTGCATAAATTATTTTTCTGTTTATCCCATATAGGTTTAAGTTCTTGGGCTAAACAGTCAAGATTTTTCTGATTTGCTCTATAACTAAAAGTTAATTTTTTACTTCTTTTGTTCTAAGGTCCCCATAAAATAGGTCATGGCTGAAAGAGTGTCATTTAACAGGAAGCCATTCTTGGAGGATCAAATAGGAATAGTGACAACCTTCCAGATGAACACGCCCCCAGATTGAATGGTTGACATCCTAAATTTTCCCCTCTTAGCATTTTATATGTTGATAACAGGAATTATGTTCTCTGTCAGGTCAGCTTGGGCTGAGGCTGCATTCATCTAAGTAATGCGGCAGATTTGGGTGGCCTCTCTAGCAGATACTTTACAGAATAAAACCCACAATAAAATACCAGCTTTTGGTGCATAAATAACCAGTAAGGCTTTGGGAAATGAGATATTTCTAACCTTCTTTTTATTACATTCTAGGGGTGCTTTCTGCAGTTGAAAAAAAAGGTGCATCTTAAATATTTGAAGTACTCTTGAGCTACTCCCGTGCACACTCTGAATCAGTGGTTTAGCTGATGACTCAGTCTAATACTAGACCTTTTCCCCACGTTTGTTGTAGGGTTTTGTGTAACGCAGCTCCTGAAATTGTATTACAATACAGGCTAATATAGTCATCAGTTAGCCGAGAAGGAGCTTGAAGGAGTGAAATGCAGAAAATGAGCCTATTTTTTCAGAAGTGTAGGTGCTTGTGGGCCTGTGGACCATTGCTAACACAGCTAAGCAATAATCTAGCAGTTGAATCTCAGCACAGTAAAAAAAATAATTTTAAAAGAGTTGGAGTTTTGTAACTATTGAGAAACAACTTAGAAAAATTTCTAACCATAGTTTACGTTCTATGGGATATTCTTCTATTTCAATTACTTTTTGTTTTAATTGTGAAATGCTCTGCAAAAAAGTATTTAACATTGCCTCAGTTTGATTTTTCTCATTCCCAAAAGAAAAAAGACAAAGTTTTTCTTTGTCAAAAAGAATTAAGAATTACGAAAATCATTTTTAAAAAAAGTATAAATTAACTTATTTTCTGAGAAATTTTGATTTCTAAGCCTTCTATTATTCTTCTATAAATTTTCTGAGCAATTTCCACTGAAATGTTGAGATTTAATTTAAAACCATTATATCTGCTATAGGCTGCTGCACATTTCTGTAGCTGGTTTTCACTCCCACCTTTTCGTCTCTATATATAGTAAAAAAAAGATTGTGAATTTTATTTCTAGGAAATAAAATATTAATACAGAATTATTTCCAGCAAAGTCTTTGTAAGGATGAATATTATTAGAATATGAGACATTTACTTAAATTTCAAGAACAATTGGGATAGCTAGACACCTACTATTCCAAAAAGTTTTTACAGAAGATACAATAAAAAATATAATGACATTCTCTGAGGGTATCCACCCCCAGAAAAAACTAGTCCAGTGCTGACATTGACTCTTGGTTCTTCTTGAGGGTGAAATCCTGATTCCATGGGAGTCAGTGGTAAAACTTTCATGGATTTCAAAAGTCATACAAGTTCCTCTACAACTTTAGGGTACCTTCTTTTGATGCAAATATCAAAAGATCTTCAATGACAGCTGAATTTTAATTCTAAATAAAGATAGCACTACCAGTAGAATGTATCAAATTCCTGTTGATCCTAGTAAGCTAGTAGAAAAAGTCAAGAGCATCACAGCAATTGTTTGGAAGGAGTCAAGGACTCCATGGAGACACATAACAAAACTGATAACATTAAAATGGTAAGATTTTAAAAGGGAGAATCAAAAATAGTAAACACAATGACTTGACATTAACAGTACAGGAGAATAAAATATTATTCATCATTGCTTTCAGTTTCCATTTATGCACCTTAGATGAAAGGTGCATAAATACTAGAAATACTAGGTAATTTAGAAGGCTAGAAATACTATCTAATTTAGGCAAGTCTGAAAGACTTAAGAGTATGCCGAAGAACTTGAGAGTTGTGTGCATGTGTACTATTAACCTAGATATCTGAGAGTTCAGTGCTCCATCAGTTTCCTTTGTTGAGCTTAGCAGGAATGTGTGATTCAGGCAAAACGTTCTATGCTATCTTAAATGATGACCCCAATAAAATATTAAAGATAGAAAATTTCTCAATCATTAACCTTTTCCAAAGAGCTTAAAAGTTCCTTTTTATCTCAATTTCCAAGTGATACTTACTGTAACTGAACACAGGACAAGAATGAATGCATGGAAACTGAGGGAATTAGAACAATTCGTTATCAGGCACACAGATAAGAAGCATGCGTGCTTGGTTGGGACCATCATCAGCCCACGGGGCAGAGGAGGAACTCCTGGATCTCATCTGGGCTTTGGTTCCTTTGCCCTCCTGGACTGCAGTCCCTTCATTGTTTTGTTTGTTTGTTTGTTTGGGGGGTTTTTTTGTTTTTTTTTTTTTTTATGAAGGGTCAGCTCATTTTTTCATTTCAAGCCAGAGCCTGAAGAATCACAGAATCACAGAATATGCTGAATTGGAAGGGACCCACAAGGATCATCGAGTCCAGCTCTTAGCCCTGCACAAGAACATTCCCAAGAATCACACCATGTGCCTGAGAGTATTGTCCAAATGCTCCTTGAACTCTGTCAGGTTTGGTGCTGTGACCACTTCCCTGGGGAGCCTGTTCCAACCTGTTCTGGTTTTATTCCTACTCTCAGCTTTTCCTTATAATTTGCCTCAAAGCACTTATGTGCAAAATCTCTGCATACTGCTAGAAATGTGTTTGTGTGCTTGTTGGTGGGGCTCCTGTTACAGGTGACCATGTTGTGTTCAGAAATAAGGATCCCTAATTCTTGCTCCTGAAGTGCAAGTCAGAAGCCCAAATGAGATATTAAAATTACCTAGTCATGCACTTGAACCTTCAACCTCCATTGGGGCCCTGGCAGTGCCCGGGAGTCTTTCCCCCGTTGTGGATTAGTTTCCATGTGAATGTCTCACCTTTGATAAAGATGTATAATAAAGCAAGATGAAAAGGTGCAATAGCTCTTTGGTAAAGGAATCAGAATTAGAGGGAGACAGGTGCTGAATGCTTGCAAAAAATACAAGTTTGGAAGAAGTTAATCTTAACATAGGTGTACTTAAAAGACTATCAACATTTATCCATTGAAGCTCATGAAATCACCATGATGGAAGATTACAAAATTGGGATTTCTTTCACTTCCCTTTGTGCTGAATCCAGACATTGATTGAGAATGAAAAATCCTGCACTCCTGCTTTGCTTAGGGCCTGATGGCATCAGCCAGCTCATTTCCTGGTAGATCAAAGCTGGGTGCCTGATTCCTTCTCTGAGCTGCCTGCACAGCCACTTCTCCCTGAGCAGGAGGCACAGCAACAGCCTATCCCTGTGGTTAAGTGTCTGCTGATTACTCAGAGGAAAATTGCTCCAAATCACTGTCTATCAGCTGCTCATTTTCACAAGACACAGGACTGTCTGCAGGATTTTGCAAGTGTAGTTTTGTTGTTACGTCTTCTGCCTTGTGAGGGACCCAGGGCTCTGCTCTTGCCTGCAGTTTCCCTTTCCCATCAGTATATTTTAATGAGCTGGAATGTTGTTCTGTTGCAGAGTACCAAAGTCCCATGGCATTTTCAGCCTGGGAATTGCTGGCTTTATAAATGGTTTCTGTTGGGTTTTTTGGGACCAGAAACTGACTATTGAAATAATACATGATCCTAAACAAATGAAAGAAAAACTAGGAACATCCAGTCTCAACAGCAAATGGAATCAAAGATAAGCAAGCCACATTTCTTTTCTACTTTTTTTTTGTATTGAAAACTAATGTGTATGCATGATATTTCTTAAATAGTCCATCCACACTGTGTAACCTGAGCAATGAGTACCTTAAAGAGGCTTCTTGCAGGCTTGGATTGCCTCAGGATCCTGTGCATAGGTGTTTCTCATTCAGGATCTGTAGCACTAGGCTGCAAGTAGGCAAGACCCTGTGTTTCTACCATGCAGGTGAGACCTTTCCTTTTGAAACCTTTCTTCCAAGGTGAAGATGGTTTCTTCCCTTTCAACAACTCGGTGACCAGGAATCTCACATAAAGTGGGGAGAAATCCTTGTTCAGTGCTCTCCTCTGCCTCAGGACTGTCCAATCCAATCCAATATTAAAGGAAAGACCATTAAGCATAGCCAGAGGAAAGTTCTCTCTGTGGATGCATTTGACAGGACTCTTGTTGAAGACCCACCACCGATAAACAAATGAGAAGAGAGAATGTTGATATTGGAAAAGGACTTTACCACATCCTGCTTCCATCTAAATCCTACTGAGGTTCCAGAAATCTTTGTTGCTATAAATCTGGGATGCTACTTTTCTCATTACTTGGGTAATAGAAACACTGGTCATTATTACTGGCCGTTAAACAATCCCCTGTAGAAGAGACAAAACCTCCCTGAAAAATACTGCTGATCTTTAAAGAAAAGAAAATCAGTAGTTTTCCACTGAGTTTGCTAAATTGCCTTTGGACTTTAAATCTGTTTTTGTGGGCTCTTGTGCTCATCCTCCTCTTCCTGGCACTCTAACTTTCCCCTGTTTTTCCATAACCACATCTTAATAATGTTTTTGTGTGTAAATAACTAGATCTGTCAAGAACCCAGAAAAACAGTATTCTCCTTTTGCTGGTAGAAGTTCTTCAAGAGAGTATTTTCTGTCAGATAACATAGATTTGCAGAAATCCAGTTTCCAAGGGAGGAGCCTTTCCTGCCAGCTGTGCCCCACTTTCCTGAGTCCTGGCAGTTCATACATGTCAGCTTTCCTGTCCTCAAGTTTTTGAGCCACCAAAAGCCCCTGCTGTGAGAGCGCTTCAGTTGTTTTGAAGTGAACAAATGCACCTTCTGCTCCTGAAATAATGCTTTTGGAAAAATATTTTCATGAGAGCTGGTGAGCTCTAATCATCCAGTACCTTATTTGCACTCATGTTTCCTCTGCAAGCCTGAAAGAACTGGCTCTGTTGCACAGACTGCTGTTCACAGAGAGGATCCAAGCACTCTGTGACCTGTGTCCTTCTCCCCAGTCTACTGGTGGTAACTTGGTTTTAATTGGGTACAAAACCTACCACAGGGATGGGATAAACTGGGGTCCTGAAAGCAGCTTGTGAATGAGGCTGCAGAGAACTTGACCTTGATTTCACCCGAATCTTTAGACAGCGTGAACTTGGGGTTGTGCTCAGGTGCCACATGTGTTGGACTGTGCCTTTGCAAAGAAGCCCAAACTGTGTGCTGTGATGATTTCTTTGTATCAGTTTGCAGTGTTGGGGACAGCAGGCTTATAAGTGTTAGAGATTTAGGCAAATTCTTTAAAGCTAAGTATAGCAAAATACAGTTCTCTATCTTCCTTCTCAGTAAGGAGTGAATGGACAAAACTATATCTCTTGAAAATAAATTAACTCAAGCCATATACCAGACTTGGATAGAATATCAATCATTGAGTGGTTAAAATATGAAGTGGTAGGCAAGGGACCAAAACTACTTCCAGTGTAAATGATGGTTTTCTATATATCTGTTCATGTTTAGTTTGTCTATGCATTTGTTCATATTTAGTGGAAAGTAACAGGCTTGAATTTTTCCTTGCTGGCCATCTTTCCTTTAAATGTACTGTGGGGAGGGACTCTTCCTTTTTGAGCAGACACTGATGGCTATTTAACAGGGTTAACATCAGTCAGGATAATTACCATCAGCACGTCAGAAGAAAACATTTTCATAGATTTCCGTTCAGCAGCTTTTACCTTTTACCTTGGAAGTAGAAGAAAGTGCTTCAGCTGACACTTGCTTTTATGTTGCTGCTTTGATCTTCCAATGGAAATGGATCTATAATAGCGCTAGTGGCTTCCATTGCGTCCTCTACGTTGAAGAGACCTTTTCAGGTAACATGATTGCTTGATAAAAGAAAAAGGATGTAGTGCTCTTTATTTTGTGCTCACTGCACGTTCCTCTCTTTCCTCTACATTTTGTTGATGGACTGCCTTACAGGCTGGCTGAATGGTGGTCACTTTCTTAGCCTTATGAGCCCCATGTTGCCCTGTGATACACACTTCTGTTCTTTTGGCAAAAAAAAAAAATTCTGCATTACTGTTAATGGAGGCTCTTGCAGGTTGCATTTTGTGTTAAAAAATTTGTTTCTAACTCACCCTATCGACTATGCCATATTCTTCATGCAGCAGAAGGGATCATTAAATGTAGTTGGAATTTGAATAATATAAAATCAAAACCAAGTCTCATTTCTCGTATGTCTTATAATCAGGATATAGTTGTTTTTAAATGTGCTTTCATAAAATGGTTGGACTTACCTAAAAAAAGATTTGTCATCTAAGAAAATGTTTGTCATCTAGTGAAAGACAAAACCAAAAACATACAGGCATTAAGATTTGCTGAAGCAAATAATTTTCTTCTAACTGATGTGCAAAAAAATGCCTGAAATACATCAAAGCTAACACTGAAATAGAATTCATTCTCATTTTAAAAGGATGGAACTGAGAAGCGTTGCAGTCTCTCAGGATCCTGAGTTACAGTTTGAACACTTTCATATAAATACTGATTAGAGAACAGTAACTTTTTGTCCTGTAGCTGATCTTGAGAACAAGTAATATAGATGTGGTACTTGAATAGCATGTATTTAGAGCTTTTTTCATTAATTTTATGCCAAGTGTACTGTGTGCTCTTCTATACAGTTCTCTGTATAAGGAAATCTTGTTTTCTTTCATAGCATTTCTCCCCTTACCCTTCCCCAGACTGAAGATTTTTAAGATGGTCGTGTTAATCTGGAATTCTTCAGAGACTGAGGGAAAAAAAAAGAATATATGTTTGTTTCTACTGGGTGGCCACTCTCCTGGAAGGACATATTTTAAGCTCCCTGGACTTTGGAAAGTTTATCACACAAGTTTTCCATTTTCTGGAATAATTTTCTCAGTGTTAAGCTGTCATGGTAAGTGCTGGTCTAGGAGTATACTGTCTCTAGGACAGCTGTAGATCTAGCTAGATCTTATTGCCTCAAGAAAAGTAGGACTTTTAGACATACCCCAGTGCTTAGGACCTTTTACTGGTGACCTCTATATGTCTGACACAGCTGCTCAGGTTCTTGAGGTGCCTGTGAGGTCTTCCTACGGAGTGCCCCGAGCTCTCCCTGTGAGGTAAAAGGAGAGGAGACTCTAAGCACATGGTTCTGGGTTTCCCTGGGCTCTGTGGCTCGGGCACCTAAATTTCCAGCACTTGAATATTTTAGCCACTCAAGTCCCTTATTAGAGCTATCTCAAAATTCTGAATCCAGAAGATCCAGCTAAGGTTGGTCTAGGAAGGACTGCCAAAGATGTGATTTCATATCTCCACAGCAGAAATGGCATCCAGTATGGTTAAAGAAGACCTTTCTTTGAAGTACAAAGAATTACTGTCACTAAATCTAATAAGAAGTTGATTTTACTTGAAGAAAAGACTTGGTGTGAAGCAGGGGTGCTTAGTTCAGTGTTAAGAGGAAATTCTTGAGAGAGGAAGAGGGTCTTTAACACTTGGGCATTGAAAGTGGGCAAAAACAGAGAGGTGCAGAAGGAAAGTTTAAAAACTTCAGAAAATTTTGGTGGAAACAGAGAAAAATTTATCAGATAGCGTGAGAGAAAGCTCATAATTTGCAAGCTTGTTGCAAAAAAATTTTCCCTATTAATACAAAATATTCAGGTAAAAATAAGCTATGCCTGGAGCAACACAGGTATGTTTAAATGCTTGTTCTATGCCTAATCTTGCCTTCTTATGTTAAGGAAAACACCCTTATTTGGGAAAACACATGATTTAAAACAAAAAAATTATCAGATTCCAAATATTAGGATAGGGTGGGTTTATTTTGTCTCCTAGAAACGCTCCCTTCTCTCCAACATACTTAACATCCATTTCTATCTTTTCTGGCAGGAAATCTGCAGATCTCAAATCCCTAGAGGCAAAGGAAGAAAGATTTTGTTTTTTAACACACTTGCAGATGTGGCTGCATTATACCTCATTATTTTTAAGCACATTATTTAGCTTGAAGATTGAGGCTTCTGCCATCCATTGATGAGAAAAATCTGTTTTCTATGTTACAAATGTTTTCCTGTGTATGGTTTCCTATCTGTATTTTGACTTATCGTTTGTAAAGGGATATACATACCAAAGCTATTGGTGAACATGAACCTGGTGAACTAAGAAATATATCTCACAGCCAACACTTTTAATTATAGATTAATAAGTATATGCCATATAATGAGCATATCACAGTGTAAAAGATTACAGGGATGGCTGCATTATTTTAATGGAAAGAGTTTTAGAGTAAACGTCTTCAAGAAAAATACAAGCGTATTTTCAGCAGGTAATACCTTTTAAATCTCATAATGTTCATTTGTGAACTGGCTTAAACAGTTGATAGGAAGTGAGTAAAGTTTTTATTTGAATTGTGCTAAATGGAAAAGGTTTAATTTGTTATTCTCAGCTAGTACAAATAAAGTAAATGCTCCTTTTTCTTCAAGGAGAAAAATACAGTCAAATAATCTGTTCATACATATGTATACTCTTCAAGAAAAGCAGGGCTTTGTCCCTGGTATAGATACTGACTGGCTCAGTAAACCAATAATCTTGGTCCTACCAATAAGAGTGTCAGCATAAAAATTGGAAGGTGAAACTCAGTATCGACACAGTCAAGGTTGGAAGGGGCAAGCTCAGGGAGCTAAATGCATTGCTGTAGTACAAATATGCTAAAATCATGCAATAAAATAATGCAGTACTATGAAACATGATAGTATGAAGTGCTAGCAAGTTCATGCATCTTAAATATGATAATGCAACCTCATATCAATAACTCACAGTCCTGATAGGGCAATTATAAACAGCACAATTCACAGAGAAGATTTTCCCAGAGAGAGGCAGCACTTCATCTTAGAGACACAGAGAGCTTCATTTGTGTGGGAAGACTGAAGACCCCGTGAGGGGAAAACAGAGATTTGTGTTTGTGGTGTGTGTTGGCAGGGGAATATTTGTGTATTTAAAGGGGAGACAAATTACAGTGAGGGTAATATGAACTAATGAGGGATTCAGAAAAGGCGAGTTGTGTGGACCTACTAGTCTTCAAAATAGAAAAAAAAGTGGAATAAAATTAAAGACTGTTAATATGAAATTTTATTATTTTTGAATGTAATTCACACAATTTGACCAATAGAATTTAATGTCTCTGCTACAAGCTTTAGCAGATACTTCACCTTGAAGAAAATAATGCGAATAAGGTAATGAAAGTTCCTGCCATAATGTGCACACTGTCAGTTACATACTTTTAGGGCAATTTCTCTGCTCATACTGTGTGGTTATGCCTCTCATTTGCACAAAAAAAGCAATGCTATTTACTCAAATAGCTGTGCCTATAAGATGGGGAAAACATATTTCAGAAATCTCTTTAAAATATGTGTTAAAATACAAGACAAGCAATCTTACTCTCTTTAGTGTTCCTACTTTTTTATTAGCTGTTCACTATTAATGTGGGCCTCTGAAAAATGTAATATTAAGCTTAATACTGAAGTAAGAGGAATGCTAGCTGCAGGAAACCTTCTGCAACACTCTGACTGGTGGACTTGGTGGGGTTTCAGCAGGCTCTAAGCATTACCAAGACCTTGAATTCCTGTGTTTTGTGACTCAACAGGACGAGAGTAGGTGGAAAACTGTGTCTTTCATATGACAGGTGATCCATGTGGTTGGGACGTGTCTGGGGGTGGTGCTTGGCAGGACACCGGGTGGGCAGTGATTATTCTGTGTCAGTCAAAATGATGTTCAGCAGGGATGGATTTTTGTGCTGCAGTGTTCACATGTGGATGTTTGTGCTCCACAGCCCGGTGAAGTGAATGCCCTGCCAGACTAGGGGGAAGGCAGGATTTACAGAGATCCATGAAGGTTCTTGCCAAGGGGGTGCAGAAGCAGCAAATCAGCTCTGATGGCAGCCCTCATCCTCTTGACATCTTCATTTCAGCTCTCCAAATATGCCTTTGGTTTGATTCTGCAGATGCAGTGATCTTCTATTCAGTGTGCTCTCGCTGGCCTGAGCTGGACAGAGGACGAGGCACTGATTACAGCTTCTGGTGTCACTGCAGCAGGCTCTGCCAATGCTCCAGCCATTTCTGTATACTCTTCAGAATTGTGTAGCCTGAGCTTTCAAATATACATGGGAAATTTATGGCCTGGAAGGAGATGTTGCGTATAATTGAATGCAGAAAAAAAATCCATAAATCTACATTATATGGGTGCTCATTACATTTGTTAAGCTGATTTCACTGTTGCCTGCTGCCCTGAACACTTTTTCCAGTTTATCCCTGCCTTCAAGGTGTATCTTACAAAGCTAGTTCAAACTGTAAATTCTTTGCAGTATTGCCTGACTTACCTTAATGTGTGGATATCATATTTATTATGACTCAGTTCTTGGAGTGTTCTCTCATTACTAATTAACCAAAACAAAATTGCCTCAATACCTTCACACATAGACTGAAGAATATTATACTCACTACAAAACTGCATAGAAAAGTACTAATTAAATTGTATAGTACTCTTCCAAGAGGTACTTTTCAAGCACAAAATAATCACTGTGGGAAAATTTTAGGGCTGTAATATAGCACACATCAAAACAGTGGAAGGTAAGTTACAAAAAATTGTCTAGAGCAATAGTTCCAACATAGCTGGACCCATGAAAGTGTCTGTGACTAAATTTAATTCCATTTAAAGGGGACTGATTTTACATAACTCTGTATTCATGGAAATACATTTTAAAAGGACTTGCATTTTAGGATTGTTCTCAGTTGTCTGCCTCTTAATGGATATTGAAAGCTACAGAAGTTTTTATTTGCTTACTTTGTTGTTTATAATGGACTTAAAGAAACTCCCAAACACTGAGCAGCAAAGCTTTCTGCCCTGTGTTATAATTTTGAGTCTCTGGGAGGACTCATGAGGACAGTTGGGCAATTTTGTAAAAAATGGTTTAATTGATTAGATGCATTCCTCCTTTCCAATTAAGAAGGACAAAAAGAGGGGCTTTGTGACTCTGAGCCAATTTCATTGATGTATAGAGCATAGCTAATATCAGTCATTATTGAGGTCCCGATTGAACTGTGTGTTTTCTCACAAACACGATTATAGCAACCTCATTTGCATTGCTAAACGAATGCTAAAAATACCAAAACATTTTTCCCTGCTGGCCAGAGCATAGCTGATTCAATCATTAAAATACAGATAAACAGATGTAACTACTCTGATGGAAGCTAAGATGATTAAGCACAATATGCATAAGAAATTAGTAGTTTAGGTACTAGCATGCTCTCCAGAAGAAGAACCACAAAGCTCCTGTTTAAAAATCACACCAATCTATCGTGGAAGGTTTTGTGTGGCAGCAGAAGGATCTCTAAAAGCTTTACATTATCCCTCATTCAAAATTTACCCCATATGCAAAGGAATTGAACCGTAACTGATATGTAGGAAAGAATAATTCCTGCTTTTCCTAGCAGGAATGATGACTTTGGCTGCAGCAGGTGCTATAAATTGTTGTCCCTTTTGCTGCACTAAAAGGCAGAGTCTGAGCAGCCCAGCACTGCTGACATGTGGGGTCTTGCCTTCCCTTGCTTCTTAATCAGAGCCTACATAGATGAACTCACTCTGCCATGAATGAAATCTGGAGAAATAATGGAGATTATTTGCAGGATCTATGGTTTGTTCCAGGTCTCTTTTGGGGGCAGGAACTAGAGCAGTGAGACTACCAGATGATATCTGTGGATTTTTTTAATTAATACACTTTGAATATCTCCTTGCTTTTCAGTTCCTACCATGACTGTAATCCTGTCAAAAACCTCTAAGCTTTTTCTGTGTTGGCAGTCACTTTTTTTCATAGCAGAAGTGTTAGTACACCTAGCCACCTGGAAAACAGAAAAATGCTTTGTGTCTGATTCAGCCGACTGCAGCTTCTTAGTACATCCCATTACACCAATATATAGGTTTAGTTTAAACTGTCAGAAATAAATTTGAAGTGATCACATGTTTCTGCAAGCAGAAAACATCTAAATGAATGGAATGGATGGATTGGTGCCTAGTATTTCCTCTATCATATACTTTACTGTCATTCTGAGTAGTGTACCAAGACCTATAACCAACCTTCCGATTCCCCCAAATCTACAGGAAAATCTGGAAATATTACATTAATCATTTTTTTCAAGACTACAGATGAAAGTAGCCATGTGTACTTTATGACAGTTGGTAATTAAACATTTACAGTACTCTGACAATATTTAATACACAATGTAGAAGGAGCAAACTGAACAGAAGGTAAATCTGGCAGAGTTTAATGTGGAGTGATGCTGTGGGAACGCGCATGTCTGATCAGAGCTGCAGCACCACAGAGGAAGAGGCACTGCAATAAACTGTGGTAGAAGATAACTGCTTTTCCAGCTGTGTTAAACTTCTTTCCTTCCTCCTTGGAACAGAAATGAGAAAAAATATTTTTATCGTTGAAGTGACTTGGGGAAACCAGATGAGACTTTGGGAGTTAAGACCAGTGGCTGCTTGTGCAAGACAATAAAGCTGTATGGAATAAATGAGTCCCAAGGAGTTTCTTTTGGTTTTATGACTGCCCCTCTTTGTTTTTCTCCTCCATATCACTGAGTATTTTATAAATAACTTCTATGCCTTATTTAGGTTTCCTTCCCTGTTTCCATTTCTGCTGGAAAGCAAGGCAGGAGTATGTTTGTGTAATTTCTTGTTTATCTAATATCTCTTTTGCATGTAGGGATGAAAACTTGAAATCTCTCTTACTCCCATTGAAATGATCAGAAATGTTCCCATTTTTTCATAAGGATTAGACTGCATGTCCACAAGGTGTCTGTGCCGTCACAAACATGATTCGTCTGACTAAATGTCAGTGCACAATGTGCATGCCCACATCTGAGCTGTGCACACTGATGTTGTACTCCATGGAGGCAGAGCTATAGGGAGAACCATCTGCTAAAACAGACAATCAAGACAGGACAACTGCACCACATCTTAAAAGCATTTTTTTCCTTTTTAGTCTTTATTTTTGAGCCCAGACCTGGCTAACTCATTTTTCTTACGTCTAAAGTTAAGGGAGACAAGTCCAACCAAGCATTTCCCAGGTGTATTCCCAGGCTGTGTGACTTTTCTGGTAGTATGTGTTCTGTCCTCACAAATTACATACTATTCAGAATGAACTCTCTTTGTCCTCTTCTGAACCGTTATCAGGGCTTCCCATGACAAGCCAGATCCTTACAGCTATGTTGGTCAAAAGAAGAAATGAAATAAGAGTGTAGGTGTCCCACAGAGGTGGTGGATGCCCCATCCCTGGAAATATTCAAAAACAGATTGGATGGGGCTCTGAGCAACTTGATCTAGTTGAAGATGTCCCTGCTCATTGCCGGGGATTTGGACTGGATGATCTTTAAAGATCCCTTCTAAACCAAACCATGCCATGATTCTTTGATTCAATGTTGCTTGTTCATGGTATAGCTGAGGGTATGCACTCATCTGTGTAATAAGTTGACACAGATAATTGTATGCAGCAAAAGGTACAGTTTGCAGTCAGTGAAGTGCCATGGACTTTCATGGAAGCTGACTGGTGCCATAATTTCACTTTTTTACAATCAGTAGAGTTGTTTGAGAAATGATTGTGTGACAACAAGCATGAAATTAAAGTGTTTGAGTGAGCTTGCATTCATGCACAATACTCTGTGCAAATATATTTAAGTAGATGCAATCTATTGAATAACAAGACTGCTCTCAAAAACGGCTTAGTAAAACATTGGCAAAGGCACCCAGTAACATCCAGATCGGACTGCAAATATTTGGTAGAATCCTACTGCTAATTAAATTCTATCTGCAGGAAACTCCTCCAATTTCTAAAGCATTCACCAATGAACTTCTTACACTCTAAAGGCTGTGGATCTTTCTATTCTCTAAAGTTTTCATTCTATAAACCCAGACTCCCTGGGGGCTGTGTGTTCATTAGCTGGCAGTGCAGCAGGACAGAAGTGGCTCTGCAGGGCAGAGTGGCCGGCAATGCCAACCTGACATCCATATGAGCCACATTTGGGGAAGTTCCATTTCAGATCTTTTCTCACCTGTTCCTGTGGTCTGTAAGCCCAAGGCTGGGCAGATGGCATTAGTGCTCTCTTGGAACACATCTTCTAGTTTTGTATCATCCAAAAAGCATCTGATTTGGGTGCTCCAATATGTACCAAAAATGCAGTAGGGCTTTAAGGTTGAGACATTAACTTGAAAAATGCCTTCCCAGCCTAAATTAAGGTGCTACCATAGTGACATCCTATGTGGTTGATGTTGTATAAAATCACCCACAACAACTCTTCTTGCTCAAAATAACTGTAATCATAGAAAGTAAAGCAAATGTGCAATTGCCTTTTTTCCCCCTTGTTTTTCCAAGTGGAAAACTTTACATGGAAAATTTCAATAAATTAGTGGTCCTGCTTACAAACATTCCATGGCTCTAGTCTATATTACCTGATACTTCATGGATCCTGCAAACATTTACCTATGAGTAGTCACATTGATTTCCACAGGATTATTCAAGTAAATAAACATTTTCTTTCCAGGATCAAGATCCAGTTCAAGGTCCAAGATCGTAATTTATTTTGATTGGAACAGGACAATAGGTGTTTTCAGAAATTATGGGAAATGTTATCCACTTCGGTCCTTCCCAAAGGAAACCGATGTCAGGGGAAAAAAAAGAAAGTCATTATAAGAAAGGATGGACATGAAACAGTTTATTCTAGACAATGAAATCTCTCCTCTTATAACCAGAGAAATTCTGCTCCTTTGCTTGATCTTATGATTATTTCAGTTTATGCCCAAATTGAGCAAGCAGACCAACACCATGCTTATGACAGACATAAAATCTTTACCTTAGTACCTTTGTAAACTGCTTGTTATTAATTGGAACACCATATCATTTGATGGAGTGATAAAAATCTGTATTTGTGAAAAAATTGTGACCAGAATTACATGTAATGTGAAACAAAATTTTAAAATAGATTCAGTTACAAAGAACTTTGTTTTGTAAAATATAGAATGGAAACAATATGGTAAAAATAGATTATTACAAGTAAAATGTTTTTCACTTCCGAAAGCCCAACTTGTTTTTTTTAAAAGGTTGAAATGAAATTTGCTTACAGATGGTAACCCTTCAAAGTAAAAGCACAATAGTACAGAATTAGCATGCGTTTACTATCAAAATGTGGATGTACAATTTGTAAAATGCCACAAATGTTTGGAGTTGTGGGTGCTGTTTAAAAAAAAAAGGATTTCATATCAGCAATATTTTGACTAAAGTATGTTTCCTTCTATTCAAGATAGTTCTCATCCAGAATAGATCTGAAAACAGAGACACATGTAACTTTTTCACATTTTATAACACCTAACTATGGATCTGAGCAAATTCCTAATGTTTTTAGCTTTCCTTACTAAGCTGTTTTTCAACTCTGGCCCAGTGAGTCTGTTGTTACAAAGAGAAAGGTCTTTCTTTGCCATGTTACCATACGTAACTAATGTGTCTGATCCCGCATCCACTAAAGTCACTATCAAAACTTTGACTTGGCCAGGGTCACATCTTTTACTACAAAGCAGAACACATGATGTTAAAGAACAGTGTGAATGCACTCTGGCTGCAACTTTTTCAATAAGTTTCAGGAATTTGAATGAAATTAGCCAGTGTTTGGCCTATTTGACAATACATTAATGTATTTACATCATGTACATCTGTTATAAACTCAACAGCAGGTGCTCAGAAACAGCTGTGTCCAGCTGGTTCCGAGCTGGACCCTTTTAATTAATAGAGAGAGAATGGGTAATGTAAAGTCTTCAAGATACATCTGACCCCAATATAAGGTTGTCTCTTGCAAGTAGCCAGGAATGTGGCAATCTTTCAGAGGCTGCACAATGAATTGTTTCAAGTTTTCTTCCAGGATTTTGAAAACAAAAGTCACACTTACTTAAAAAACTGTATTTTGTTGCTGATGGTCATTTTTCCAGTGGCAGAGTCAAAAGAAGAGCAGAGTTGTATGCAGAAAATCTCAGCCGCTGTGCTGTGTGGGTTTGTCCTTGGTTGGGGATCCTGCTTTTGGAGGGGTCAGACATGCCAGGATCCATGCGGCGAAGGAGGAGGTGTGCACAGAGAGGACCTTCCTCACCCTGCCCGTGTGGAAGCGTGTGCTCCACAGGGTTGTAGCTCACTAGCTGCTGCAGCCTCTTGTGCAGCCGTGTCCCAGCAAATTGTTGTTTCGTCCATCTTGGAGTTTCTCGTGGCTCTGAAGGGATGCTCTGCTGTCAATGCTGGAAGTCTGTCCACCTTGGTCCTGCTGTCTTCTTAATCTGCCAAAGGTTAAAAACACTGTTATAGCTGTTATGTGCAGGTAACTGTATGGAATGACAGCTGTTCCCTGCCCTGTGGATAGCCACATACACCTGGGGATAAAACAGATTCCTGCACCATTTGATCTCTATTAACTGCTGGAGCTTTATAGCTGCCATTTCTTCTAAACACTGATGATTGCTTCCTCCTAAATATGTGCAGTTAGGTCTTGGTCAAATCCTGCTCCCATTAAAGCCTATCATAAACAGCCAGCAGAGCAAAGTGTTTTCTCTGGCTTTAGCACCTCTGCTCAGACTGTAACTTGGCAAAACCTCCAGGTAGCTCAAGACTGATGAAGGCTGTTGACTGGGCATACAACAGCAATAAGCAGCTGCTCCCCTCTACTGTCCTACAATGTTGTCAGTAAGCTTCATCAGTAAAAGAGAAAAAATCACGAGATGAAAGTATGTTCAGGATTCCTCTTGTTATTACTTCATATGTTATCAAAGCTTTGTAAGTTGTTTCAAGGAATAACAGCAACAAAATCCTGTGTTGTTTAAAGACTGCAAAGTTTTCTTCTTTTGAGATAATTTCCTAGAGAACAGCAACAGCTTTAGCAGCACCTGCAGTCCCACCAATCGTGTTATCATAGAGCTTCTCAGCATTTCTGTTCTACAGTGTTGGCTACCTCTGTGATTTCACTGTGATTTATATGATATTCAGTGTTCTCCTCCGAACACAGACACAGTGTAAGTACTTTCAACAAGGATGTAAAGATTCATGAGGAAGCTATGAGGTAGGGACCAATTTTTTTGAAAACATGAACAGCTGCTGTTTTGAAGAAATTTTTCTCTGACTCTTTCTTTTCTCAAAATGAAAAGCAGATGTTGATGTGTTCCTGAAAAAGGCACCAAGACTTAGCACCAGAGACACTATGGAGAAAGTTCTTTGTTACAGAGATTATAAATGGTATATATGACATACTCTAAAAACCCCCTAACTTTGCAAGTAACATTGAATACATAAAAAATACTCATTAATGGAAAAGCATGCAAAAATTAAGTTTCAAGGGTCAAGTTTCAAAGGCTAAAATACTTCCAGGTGGCATAAAGACTATAGAGACACTATACTGAAGACTCAGAAGACAATATGAACGGACATGAAAATTCTGTAAAACAGAGAAATAAAGGAGGTTATTTAAAAATAATGAAAACACTGTCCAAAAACTTAAGTTTAAAAGCACAGACACAGGAAATGAAAAGCTGTAAGACAGACTGAAAAAATAACAGATTAGAGGAACACATTTCTAGAAGTATTTATCCTCATGGTGACTTTTTTTCAAGTGCACCAGAAATACGATGGCTACCATTGAGTCTTCAGGTTACTGTAAGCCTGAATTATTAGAGGATAGCAAAAAAAAATGAGTCTCTAGCTGGAAGACAATAAATATGATGACTTTGTTTTTTGGTTGGTTTAGGGTTTTGTTGGTTTGTTGGTTTTCTGTTTGGTTGGTTTTTGTTCTGTTGGTTTTTTTTGTAACAAGGACTTCAAAAAAGATCCAGGCGACTACCAGGAGAGTAATTGAGTTGAGACTTGAAAAACCTTAGGGTCTGAGCTACTGGTACAAGACTGAGGTATTTGTGGGCATTGACACTGCTTGGAAACTCATAATCCAAACTGTAGTTTGCAAACCTTGCAAACTGCTAAATAGTGAAGTGAGAAAAATTTTTGCTCTGTGGAGACCTGAGGAATCATTGCATTGGTATAAGACATGCAAGTGCTTTCTCCCTGAAATTGTGTATTGACTTTGTTCATAAAAAGCTGAAAAAAAAGTCATTTACTGTACTGCTTAATTTAAAAGGGAAACAGGAATTCTCTCAATAGCAGCATGAAGCAAGAAAACACCAATTTTTTTTTTTTTTTTGAGAACCGCTCAAACTGGCACAAAGGCAGCATGCATGTAAGAGCCTGACAGAGTTCAAAGAAGTGTTTGGATGGTATTTGTCGGCACATGGTGTGACTCTTGGGCATGGTCCCGTGAATGTCTAGGCTGTTGGACTTGATGGTTCTTGTGGGTCCCTTCCAACTCATCATATTCTGTGTTCCTGTGAAATAAAGCCCATGCTGAGTTCAAAAGATACCACTGACCAGCCTCAATTTTTTCACTCTCTAAAGAAGTTGTTAATAGTGTTGATTTATTTCCATTATTTTCTTTTATCCTGGTCCTACTCCCCAGGTCTACTATTGAAACATAATTAGATTACGGGGATTTGGAAATGCCAAAGAAATTCATTGTTTTAGCAGTGCTTCACTGCATTCCCTTTTCAGACATTTTCTGTTTCCGTATCTAGATTCACTACCCATATTTACAAACTACCAAAGTAAGCAATAGGTTATTACCCTGCTGATGTAGGAAAAAATAACTTTTAATTAACTATTTAATAATTTATCAATCACTTTATACAGTTTAAAATTACACTAAAGATTGTACTCTAAGGGGTTAGTTATTATGGGCATATGAACACCTACTTACTAGTGCACCCTTGGGGCTGGGGAACTGGACTAAGAATGAGGAGATGCTGATTCTGTTTCCAGCTCTGTCATCCTTTGGACAAATTACAGCACTTTTCTGTACCTCAACTTCCCTCTTATTAAGTAGAGAAAAATATAGGTGGGAGAAGCTGAGGGGGAATTATATTTGTCCAGAAATCTCACATATGAAGCTCTGGTCATAAATCCTAGCTGTATATGTTGTGGCTAAGAAAGAGAAATAAAAAGAACACTGAAGCTGTGTCTGGACTGATGAAGCCTTGTATTCTTATCAAACCCATGCCCACAGGAGGTTTTTCTGGATAAACTGGTGACAGATCATTTTATTGGCTTGTACTTGCAGCTCTCAATTAGGCCAAGGGTGCAGTGAGCAGGAACACACCAAGCAGCGTGGGGCTTTGCTTGTAGTTGCATATCAGATATTGAGGCAGCTGCTGCCAAGAATGATGGAAGATGAGAGCTTTGTGCCTCTAAGTGCTGCTCTGTGTCTCTCAGACCTAAATGAAACAGGGAATTACAGTTGGGTGTCTGTGATGATTAAGAAAAGAAGAGGACACATATAATCAAGCAAAATATAATTATGCTGCCTGTGTAATTATGCATATATACATTACAGAATGTATAAAAATTCAGAAGTAAAGACAGCAGACTGGGTAAGAGCTAGCATGGAAAATCAAATACTGAACCAAAAAGACTGCTACAACTCTGTCAGGCCAGAATGAAAATCGCAAATATCTAATGAAACCCACTAGCAAACTTGGAACCACCAGGGAATTGTGTACAGCTCAGCTTTGTTCACTAGATGAAGAAGAATACTCAAGTTTGTCTTTAGGCTGCTTAGTAGGATAAGTTCAATGACAAAGGATGAAAAGTTGCAGATTCAACAGAACTGTCAAAATTTCCGGTTTGCTAATTCTTTCTCCCAAACAACTGCAGTTTCAGGAAAAAAAAAAAAAGGCAATTGGTCTCTATCTCTCTAGCTCCAAACTGCAGATAGGCTTAGGTCAAGACCCAGAAAAATCTCAGCACAGCAGCTGTGTGTGCCCAAGCAGTCTCTGCAGTTGAAATATTGGACTGTTATAGAAATTTCTCTCTTTTGGTGCATTCTTGATTCCTTGGTGTCAGATCCAGAGCAGTTTTCCATCAGATGTTCTCAGCTTTTAAAAAATGCAAGTATCTTGATGTTTCCTGTAATCATGGCAAAATAAATTCAGTCTGGGCCATTCTGTTCAAAAATGGCTCTGGTGAAATAAATAATTTGTAGGAAGCTACTTCCCAGTGAATGACTTATCTTGCCTTTAAGCTGGTGCCGCTACAGGTTGTGATAGCTTGATAAAGGTCCAGGGAGAATAAATGGTTTGACAGGGACTTAGTTGTGGATCTGACCCAGATCCCTCTTCCTGTGCTGAATATTATTGGCTAAGAATTAATAGTAAAATGGCAGCTGTGGATGAAAAAAGTGAACAACTGCTTCTAGTTGTTAGTCATATGGAACAAAAAAACCTGCGGGGAAAAGAGGATGACAATGAGTTTGAACACTGTCTATTACATTTATTCCACTCATATTATTCTACAAATACACAAGTAGTCTCAGAGTAGTCTCCCCACTTATGCTGGGAACTAAAAGTGGTTCTGCTGAACCAATAAAGAGAGAAGCTGAGTTTTCCTTCTCTTCACCATTGATTCATGCAATATTAATAGTGTGTGACACTGAGTGTTGAACAGACTCCTCTCCAGCAGTGAGGAAGAAAGAGGCTGTACCAGCCGCTACAAGAATGCATCAAGAACAGTAACCGAATCTCCAGTCAAGTCTTGGGCTTTGTCAGTATTTCTGGCAAAGAGAAAAAGCCTGTATGAGCCATGGAATGGTTTTAAAGATTCATATTATGTTAATACTCAGATATTATAGTAGAGTTCCTGCAGCATTGATTTCTAACCCTGGATCTTGAATCTGATATTGGTCAGTAGAAGGGAATTCAGTGGAGAGGGAAAAGTTCTTGGTCCAAAACCCCTATAGCAGTACAGAGCAATGACATCGGGCTTTACAAAACGTAGTTGCTGTGTTTGAGAGCTGTCACACTGCCTGTTACTCTTGTCTGTTTGCTCAGTACATAACACCTTTGTGCAGTTGATGTACTCATCAGTGGGTCTTGCCAGACTGTCAGTGGGAAACTGAAGCCTCAGAAATGCAAGTTGTTTCAAAATGCTCTGAGCAGCCACGGAGAGGACAGTTTCTACTGGCAAAAGAGACCTCAAGCCAGGCAGACCTGCCCCTCCTCTGAGACTCCCACACTTACCACATGATGCAGGAAAATCTTTTTATTATGGAAAACGTACAAGTGAGTTTGCCAATGTTGTAAATCAAATGCCCTGGATGTAGAGGAAAGAGAATGGTCTAAGTGGGCAGTGGATTTGCTTTGCCATTTCTAGATTTAGAATTTTACCTTGGTCTCTTGGTATTTCATACACTTTGCTGGAAAAAAAACAGATGCTTTTGCTTTTGGTTTGGGCAAAGGGGGACATAATAAGGTGAACTCTAGAAATTGTAGTTTCATTGTAGAAAAAAACGCTATTAATTGAAACTTTTACATCCCTTGAAAGAAGCCCTCAGGAACAGATAAATCTGTGGAATATTTATCCCAGTTATTCTTCACAAGGGAGGAGGTCTGAAGTCAGAACAGATGAGGCATGTCTATGCTGCTTTTTGAAATTCGTGAATCCTGAGGGACAGTTTGCTAAATAGTTAGAAACCCCCCTCAGTCCTATGATTTAGCAGCTACCCAGAAATAATGCTGATGGCTTGTGCAGATGGCCTTGCTAGAAGGCTTATTCTGAACATATCTGAATCAGAGGAGAAAAAATGACTGATCTGTCATGAGCAATGACTGTGCTCAGGAAAGAATTATTTAATCTACATCTCTCTGATCATATCACTATGTTTTGTCTACCGGAGCACAGACACAGAAGTTCCAAGGGGGATTTCAGAAAAACAGTCAATGTCCTAATGTTCAAATCCAGTATTTTTAGAGTATAAGTTAGTGAATACAGACCCTTTCAAAATGCAGCACTAAACCCTTTCAGTTCCCAATAGAAAAGATCTAGCAATGAGATTTTTTGAAGCATTTAGTAAAAGCCAGAAAGTGACAGATGTAGGCATTCTTTTGCTATATCCTGATAATAGAAAAGAGAAATGTGAAAGTTATGTCATATAACTGAAATTGCTGGATATTTTGATGTTGCATAGTGGCATAATGGTATAGCAGTGGACTCCATAAAGTCAGAGGACTCTGACTGTAGCAGTGTGTCACAGGAATCCTTGCAGAGCTGGGGACACCCAAACCATCTAGCCAAGATGGTAACAAGTTGTAGATAGCCAAGGCTGGGGTGAGATATCTTGGCCCTGAGGGCAGGCAAGGTTTGTTACCCACTGCTATTGCCCACTATTTGTTTCTAATTTTATTTTTTATTCAGTGTGGTAATGATGCATCAAAATTTGTATCCAAACATAAGCAAAAAATACCTGGATGGATGAATCACATGTGGTCTACAAGACCAACTCTCCCTACCCTGCCACTGCCTGTCCCTGAACTCAACTAATTTGTCTTGGTGATAACCAAGCACTGTTTTACCAAATGGTCCAGAATTTGCTTCCTAAAGAAATGGAGACAGTTAGCATCTGGTTATATTGCTCATCAGAACTTGCTTCACTGCTTGGTTCCACACAAAATAAAGATGAAATGCTGAACCCAAAGAGTTTGGAAAATTTATGGCACTCTGGAGCTCCACAAAGTATTATCCCCACCTATCTCTTTTACTTCCAGTCAAAAAGTGTAAAAAGGAAGA
The DNA here is from genome assembly GCA_013396775.1 of Cephalopterus ornatus. Taxonomy (NCBI): domain Eukaryota; kingdom Metazoa; phylum Chordata; class Aves; order Passeriformes; family Cotingidae; genus Cephalopterus; species Cephalopterus ornatus. The sequence goes on from VZRE01014772.1 coordinate 118,158, forward strand.
CTTAATGGGACTTTGGCGTCTAACTGTGGCAATAAGATTTGCTTATTGTAGAACAAGTACAGACTATATCCCTATGTTCCTCACATTTTTAAGTGGTTTTCTGCAGAGAAACTTGTTCTAGAAAGAACAGAAATATTTAGACTGTGAAGACTCAAAAGACTCACACTGAGGGTGATAAAAAGTATAACCAGAAAGCTGCTGGTAGCTTGAACTTTGTGTGTTGGTATAACCATCATGAAGGATATGTTTCAGTTTACATCTCTGTCCTAAATAATAAGTGTTCAGTGTGAGTAGGTGGCAGGCAGGTGAAAACTAACAGTGTTGGTCATATCAGCTCATTTTCTGCCTCAGCTTACCCAGCAGCCCCAAAAGGACTCTCTTGCCTTGGCCTGACACTGAGTAAAAATGTTCACAGCACCCACTATCTGTCATGCTTCAGCCAGGAAAAGAGTCACTTCCCCAAGGTCGTGCAAAACCTTATAATTTATAAAATCCTTTATTTAAGCTTTATAGCAGCTCATGCACACCAGTAAAGTGCTCATACTACAAAGGCAAGTTTTTGGCAGTATAATGTAGATCCTGCAGTGCGCACATGTCCTTTCAAAAATAATGGGCTATATGCATGTGCATCTCATGCTTCACTTTGAAAACTTCACCCATTATTTGTCCTCCATCATTTTAACATCGATTGCAGGCAGTGATTGTACAAATAGTAACAACAGAGAATGATTTCTGGACAATAAGCAGCTTGGCTTGTCATCTGGTTTTCCCTGTTGGGAATAAGAATGGACTTTGATACATGGACACTTAATAATTTTCTGCCTGCATTTTTTAGGGTTTCTTTATAAATTGGTCCTTGCTGTGTTCTATTTTTGTAAAAATTGAAGAAACTGGCAGTATTTTACAGTTGTAAGTGAGTGTCACTCTTTCTCTTAAATCTCCATTATTCTGGTTGCTAGTTCTCATCTGCCAGGTTTTCATTCAACTACATTTTTTAGTAAAAAGGTAAAATAAAGAAGGAAGAAGTGAGCACAGGATCCTGATCAAGTTACTTTTTAACTGAATAAGCAGACTTGGGAAGAATATTTTCACTTTTCAAAATAAAATAACCAGAAAATATATCAGAAAGGAGTGAAAATTCCTGTATTTGCTTTCTTTTTAAAAAAGTTAGCAAAAATAAGTCTATCAGTTGAATAGAAATTCAGACAATTTGCTTATTTTAAACTTCCAACCATAAAGAAGAAAAAAACTAACATTTTTTCAGTGCAAATCTTAAGGAATAGAGTCAAGTCTCTGCCCAAATTCTACGAAATTTCCCAATTTGAAAAGAACTGCTCTGATTTCATAGCACATAGCAGAACTAATTGATAATCCTGAGTAAGATTAAGTTATCTTGTAACCTGAATGTCTGACAAATTATTAATCCACTTCGCATTCCCCAGTGGTACCCAGGAGGGCTCTCATGACAGCCAGCAAATAGGGTGCTGCATGGGAGTGTATTTTCTGTATTTTAGGCATTGGTTACATTTGCTCCCAAAGGTAGGGATGGATGCCTGGAAGCTGAGTGGCACACACTTGCCTCTCATCCTTATGCCTAAACTCTCTAATCTTCAAACCAACGTTGTTGTGTTGCAGCTGCCTATTAGGCAGCCTTTGGTCTATTCTAACCTCTGAAACGTGAAGGGAATTTCTTCAGAGAGTGGTTTTGGCCTGGGAAAAATTATGCCAGGGACCATGCTAACAATGGAGCCATATGGAAGACTGCCTGTATTCTGCCTTTAAAAAAGAGAAAAAAAATACAGGGTAAGAAAAAAAAATAGAAATGAAGGAAAGAATTAAACACCTTAAAAATGAGGAAGGATTCAAAAGAATCCTGACTGTGGAGATTTAATTAATTAAACTAAGTAATTATATAGCTAATTAAAAGTATCTCCAAAGACAGCAGTATATAGCTAATGCTCTTTTTTTTTTATTAGAAGTTCCTCTTTACACCTAGCAGAGAACCAGTAAGCATGACAGAGTTAATAGTGGGCTTTTCATTTCTTTATCTTCTGCACAGAGTGATCTCAGAATACTTTCCAGGGAAACAGAAATCACTGAAAAGTGTATGAATTTTCTAAGCATTTCAGAGTAAACAAGGAAGGCACAGTCTCGCTCTGTGCCAAAGGAAGCTTGAGGCAGACCAGGTCAGACTTAAGGAGCGGCTGAAGCAGAGACAACACTCATCACTCAGCAACATCAGAGCTGAGTCACACAACTTCAAAGTGAAAATTAAAGGCAGTAAACTCAGATAATTTCCCCTTGCTCTGGAGTCTGTGTAGAGAACCAATATGTGCAGAGCAGCTTTAAATGAAACACAATGCTCCCCTGTTGTTGTGTTACAGCAGGTATGTATTTTGGGACACCTGGGTCCAAGTAGTAACTCCATCTAACCACTACCAAGAGTGGATGTCTTGGGTCTTTAGCACTTCCTTGATAATGTTTACACCTATAACTTGTTTGTTCTTGCCCTCCTGCCCCCATGGCTAAATACATACAGTCAAGTGCAGCTGCCTCACAAGTGATGGCTGGTGCCACACGAGATGTCCTGGATTACCTGACACAGAGAGAACACAGAGCATCTGTGCCTGTTGAACTGGCATTTAGAAATTAACTGAGCCCACAACTGTGGGACGGATTTTGTGCCAGCTAACTGTAGACAACTGAAAGATTAGTTCAGGCTCTCTCTACAGGGTAAATAGTGTCGATAACATAGATTAATTCCAGTCTAAGTTACCTAATATATGTGTCACAGATCAACCTTGGGAGATACAAGTCTCTCCTCACTGAGCACTAAAGGAGCTTAAACTAAATAAATTATTTTTAAATAGATTAGTTTAAAGGGTTGCAGGCTTGTTGCATCTCTAGATCTTTAGAAAAACAGAGATACCTTCCCTTTCTGAAACACAGATTCAAGGCCCTTCCTTGTCTAGCAGCTGTACAAGCTCACCACTCAGTGCACTGCTTAGCAGAATCAATTTGCTTCTGGATTAGAGCTAATTTGCACCCACACTGTTGAGGTATGCAGAAGTTGAATGGTCCCTTCAGTCTGTAACACAGCACATGCTGATAAACGCTGCCAAGAGCTGGGTAATGAAATCACCAACGAGAACAGGGGTCGAATTGCCCGTTCATCCATGCAGACATGCCTGTAGCGTATTCAGGCTCTGGCTCTCCCAGCAATGGTTTTTCTGCATGACTTGGGTTATATCTTGAAAAATACTTTGTCATCTAATTCCCATTTATTTCAGATACCTTTGAAAAATCTTGTATACAGCCTGTGGAGTAGGGTTTGTTCTGTGTCTAACCAATATTTAACTCAGCCTGTCTTTGACCCCAAACATGTTCTCTTGGTACTGACTGCTCTGATGGAAACAGTCATAATCTCAGGTCTGTTTTCCTAATACACTGTGATGTATGTGTTTTGATAGCTCAGTAGATTACCAAGTAATCATTAAAATAACTCTATTTTAACTCCATTTAAATTTAAATGACTGTCAGATTAAAAGTTATGCTTTATTACAGCTGAATGCAAAAAGTAAAATTTTGGGGGAAGTATCCCCATGTAGCACAGATGTTTTCTTGTACCACTGACACTCATGGCATTTACTCCCACCCTTTGCAAAAATCTTTGGGGAAATATGCTTAGAGTACGGGTAATTGATTCAGGTTGATGGTTCCTGCTGGGTAATTACACTCAGTAAATGCCTGTGAATATAATTTTCTATCAACCAGCAATTTATAATCAAACTTAATGGGTTCAGGTGCACATACAACGTGAGTGACATGTGAAATAACTAGTATGTGGAAGTCAAGTGGCAAATTTTGTACTGGATGCTGTAGAATGTTGATCTGCAATGTCTTGAGATCTCAGGTTTACCCTGGGATTTGATAAAGCAAAATAAGTGTGAAGACATGAAGTAAATAAATGAATAACCAAATGATGTGCAGTCATCTAAGAAAATGCAACTAAACCAACTGATTAACACTAATGGTAAAGCAATTTTAGGACTAGTGAAATACATATCTCTTAGAAGTGGGCTGTTGTCTGTTCAAGACCAGGGGCATTCTAAGCAATATCTGTCCTGTTCAGCCAGATTTTAAAATGTGAACTGGTTTTTCTAGTTTAGGTATGTTTGTAGATCCACATGTAGAAGGAACAGGAATGCATTTTTTAAATTTTCCAATAATATACTGGTTATTAGACCTCTTGGGACCACAAAGATAAAATTTTCATTCTATTTAGCCAAGATCCAGTTTTAAAACTACAGGCACCTGGCCACAAAAAAGGATATTTCTCAGCAGTGTGGGTCAGAACTCATTCTCAGGACAGACATTAATTTCCTAGCCTGCCTTTGGTGTGTGTCCTGAAGTATGAAGGCTCACCCTTTTGTTCAGCTATCAGCAGATGGCTAGATTACAGGAGTTGCTTTAAAATACTCTGTTCCTTTTTTCTTCTGGTGAAAGTTTCAAGGTAAAGTGACCCTTTGGGTCAAGTCCAAATGAAATGTTTGGGGAGAAGGACAATTCTTCTGCATCTAGAGTTACATCTATGTTACTGGAACCGTATTCTCAGCCGCTGCCATCCCCATGGAGACCCGGGACCTCAGGGCAGGAAGATTTTACAAAGGACCTGGAGTGAAGAGGCTTCTTAGCAGACGGTACAGCAACAGGCAAAATTTTGTTATTGGACTGAGAATTTACAAACAAATAATGTGATGACTGTGAAATGCCTGGTGCCTGTGCAATGATGGTGATGTGCTTGTCTGCGGCTCTGTGGCAGTGAACTGGTGTGACAGATTGCCACAGCAAAGCAAGATTGGACAGAAGGGCAGCCAGCCATCACTGAGATCAGCCGTTCAATGCCACCTCATTTCTTCTCTTTGCTTTTCATGCCTCTCCTCTGGTGCTGAGAAGAGGATTCTGGTTTAGAGGTGACTGAGGAAAAAATTAACAGTGATAACCTATTTGTGTAGCAACAGCAATTTCCTTTACGTAGCATCTCTAACTGGAACTGCAGCTCCATGGGGGCCATACAGAAGACGCTTTAAGAGTTAAGGTTTGTGGAAAGCTGTATTTGGTTTGTGTGGCAAGTGTTTGGTAGTGGGATACTACAGGAGTGGCTTCTGTGAGAAGTGGCCAGAAGATTTCCCCAGGTCCAAGAGAGCCAACACCAGCCAGCTCTAAGATGGACCCATCACTGACCAGGGCTGAGCCCAGCAGCAACTGTTGGTAGCACCTCTGGTATAACAGAGTTAAGAAGGGGGTAAAAAAAAAATTCACAGCTGAAGAGAGGAGTGAGAATACGTGAGAGAAACAGCCCTGCAGACAGCAAGGTCAGTTCAGAAGGATGGGGAGGAGGTGCTCCAGGCGCTGGAGCAGACATGCCCTGGCAGCCCATAGTGCAGGCCACGGTGAGGCAGCCTGTGGTGCTCCAGGGTGGAACAGAGATCCACTTGTCCAGGCCCTGGCAGGACCTGTGGTCCCACAGAGATAGGACCCCATGCTAGAGCAGGTTTGCTGGCAGGACTCTTGACTCCATGGAGGACCCAGGCTGGAGCAGCCTGTTCTTGAAGGACTGCACCCCATGGAAGGCACCCACACTGGAGCAGTTCATGAAGAACTGCAGTATGTGAGAGGAAACCCACACTGGAGCAGGGGAAGGTGTGAGGAGGAAGGAGCAGCAGAGACAATGTGTGATGAACTGACTGCATTCCCTGTCCCCCTGTGCCTCTGTCATGGAAGACATAGAGTATTTGGGAAAGAAGCTGAGCCTAGGAAGAAGACAGGGATGAGGTGTTTTTGAGATCTGGGGTTTATTTTTCACTATTCTACTCTGTTTTTTATTGGCAATAAATCAAATTAATTTTCCCCAAGCTGAGTCTTTTGCATATGATGGTAACTGGCAAGTGATCTGCCCTTGTCTTGACCCATGAGCCTTCTGTTATATTTTCTTTCCCCTGCCCAACTGAGGAGGGCAGTGATAGAATGGCTTTGGTGGGCACTTGGCATCCAGCCAGGGTAAACTCACCACAAAAGTCATTCTGGCTCTGCCTAATTATTGAGACCTGAGAGTAAACATTCTCAGACTGGAATATGCATCTGGGAGTAGGCAGGTTCAGCCCTACCCTTCTCAAAGCACCAGACTTCCAGGAATTAAAGCCTATGAGCTGCCAGGGAACAACCACAGCCTGCACTCACCTCTCTGTGGGCTCATCTCTCTCCATCTATTTCTTATGCAAGACTTCTCTGCCCAAGTCCAGAACTTAGATGCACAAGAAGTCTGGTTAACTGTGCAGCTCTTTCATTCCCTGGAGGGTGGACCCCCCAAAGTCAGACTGATCTGGGAGTTGCGATTGCACAGCATAATTTTCAGCCTGTAGTTAATCATCAAACCTTCCTACACAATGAGTGGGAAAGGTGGATAACACAGGCCTAACACAGGGATCCCCACAAGCCACTCTGTTGAACAACAAGTCACCTAGGCTGGTCACTAAGGTGCATCCACAACAGGAATATGTATTGTGTCCCAGATGAGACACAGGAAGATTACCTCGACATGGGAGGTCTTCCTGGGGAATGGGGGATGTGCTCTGAAAAACAGCAATGGACTATCTGAATTTTAGCTAAATCTCTTACTGTTGTAAGTCAGCATTTCCTATTTCCAAAAGGATATATATACACATACTGCATATGTGTATATGTGCAGTATATGTATATATATGCATACACATACACACACACATATATATATTTTACTGTGCAACTCTTGTGCTATTATGAAGACTCTATATGAAAATGGAGACCTTGTAAGCAGTGAGAAACCATGACTGCACATACCCAGCCATTCCACCTAAGAGAGACTCCCATCTCTTACAGTGGCCCATTTCAGACACTAGTGCATGCTGTTGAAGAACAAGCCAAATGGAGATAAATGTCTGCTGTGGCATATCCCACTCACTTCTGAATTTCAGACTTCCCAAAGCAATGAGTGCAATGAGAAGTCTCATATCTTGTGGACCTTGATGGATTTTTTCTTGTGAATTTCTCCAACCCTTTTCTGAATATTTTTATATGTTTACCATCCAAAGCACCAATTGGCAACATGCTGCATTGCACAAAAAAATCATCATTTGTTTTCTTTTAAACCTGCAGCGTTACCACAAACAATGCATAGTCATTGCTTAGACATCTTATCAATAAGTTTCATAGCATGTTATTATTTAGCCAGTTTCTGTCTTTTCAGTTTCCTCTTTTATGAGTTTAAATTACTTCAAGTCTACTAAATCCTTCAACATGACCCATGCCACACCCCTGGCCAATTCTGTTTTTCTTGCAACCATTCTAATTCCTCTGCAACTTTTTTGAGATAAGGAAGCAGAACTGTACACAGAATGGAAGATGCAGATGTATGTTTATGAACATACACCTATATCCACACGATGACATCCATCATTTCTTTGTAGCTCTTTTTGCAGTTTTTGCAGCTTTTAACATACCAACACCTTTTTGTCTTCCACTAAGCACTGTGCTATCCACAGTCTTTTCAAACTCTCTGTTCCTTCATTACTTTAGCTAATTTTGAGTCTACTGTTCCAAAGGTAAAGTTTAGATTATTTTCTTCCTAATGTGTCAGTATTGAATTTCAGCTGCCATTTTTTCACCCTGCAACTCAGAACCATGGTTTTCATTATGTACTGCAGTTCTTTGCTGACAGATTTAGTTTTGACTTCTGTGGAGTCATAAGTGAACTTTGTCACCATTCACCGCCATTCCATCTAATTTATGAATATATTCAACAGATACACAGACATCAGAGTGACTGCCAATAATAATGTTATCTCATTACTGATTTGTTTCTGCATTGCTTCAACAACTGTCCCCAAAATGCCTTCTTAAAACAGCAAGAGGAGTTCAGTCTTCATGACTCATTCTTAATTTACAGAGACTCGTAACAAGTGAGAATTTATGCTAGTGCAAGACATGAATAGAGATGAAGAGAAATCATGAAAGTAATCCCCTATGGCAACAAACAGTCATGACCTGTTATGCAGCCTTTATTTATCACAGATATGATTTGTCCCACGTAACCTGTTAAAAAAATAAGATATATGGTACTCAGAATTATACAGTTTTGGTTCCTCTCCAAAGTCTGAGGCATACAAATGAAGATTTATCCTTTCTCTGTCTATAAATTGACTTCCAGTTAGTTTTTATGGGTTGTATTTCTGTTTGGTTTTCTTTGAGTAGAAACTAATAGCTGATCTCCAGTGTTGAGGATTGGCATCTGTTATCCTGATCCTTCCAGGACCACATTCCAGCATGGAGAATGCTCTGAAATATGCAACCCCATGAAAACTTTCATTCCCAAAGTTGGATGTCCATTTGGTGAAGTGCCATTACAATGGTATCCTTATTTGCTTGGGAAAAATTTGGCCATTTTTCCTGGAAGACATTGAAAATGAGGTTCCAGCTGCTCAGCCTTTTTTTTCTTTTCTTTTTTTTCCCTCCATAAAACTGTGAAAGGAACATGCTATTGGCTCTTGTATGACCACTCTTTTCTCAAAAAAAGAGTGAATTTAAAGGTATACCTATAGCAAAATTACCAGCTTGGACCTGCTATGCTCACCCATTCAGCCAGCTTGGCTCACTAAGAAGACACTGACATTTGGACTGGTAATTTTAAGCTAGTAATAATGAGTAGAAATCAAAGACAGACATGAAAGGGCTTGTGTGAGCAAGCAGCAGTTATTACTGCCCAAAACCAAAACAGGTTCAATCACGTTCAGAAAGGCATCCTTCTAATTAGGTGAAATTGCAAGAGCAATCTCCAAAAGCAGTCATATCCATTACAAAAGGGGCAAGAAAGGGTCAGTGAAGAGAGGTGCAACCACTTGAAATGCTCACAAAGAGTTGCTTTTACACTGAATTAAGGTCAGCAGAAGTAGCAAGAAAAGAAAAATTGCACTGTAGCCTCATGCAAAAAGTATTCAGATATTAGGAGGATTATGATAATATAAATAGCTCCAGAGACACTAAGTGAAATAAAATATCTATTAAGAAAAGTACATTCAATGAGGTATACTGCAAATCATTATGAATATTCAATTTCAATCAAACTAAAAGGCAAGAGAGCACTCAGGGACTCTGGATTTGAATCTGAAAAGACAATTGAAAGGAATGAAAAAGAATGAAAAAGAGAGAGATAATAAACTTGATCCTGTAAAAAGTGCAGAGAATATTAACTAAGCTTTTCATCTATGATATGGACAAAATCAGACAACATGATTTTAAGCATCTTGATATCTCTCCTTCCCTCCAGTTCTGCTTTCTGTTCACCTAGAGTTGTTCAGTACCATTTAGGAGACAACTAAGCATGGCCAAACAGTAGGAATGATTGTAGGAAAAGAGAGAGTAATGTGCAGAAGCCAATTAACTACTTCACTTTATGGCAGATGGTTTTTAGTGTGGTGGCATTGAACAAGAACTGTGAAGACGAAAAAGGTGTGCCAGTAGCCAAGGAAAGAGGCAAGCCTGTTCAGATCAGTAGGGACTAGGCAGCTGAATATCATAACAATACTATTGCAGCATATTAGTATTAAGTAAAAAAACTCCAACTTCAAAATCATTAGCAGTGTTTTGAAAGCTTTCACTGGAATTGTTAAAAACAGGGATATTTTCTAATCAGTTCATTACATTTATTAAAATGGTTTGGCAGAATTGTAACCCATTTTCATGTACATCAGAAATACATATTCTACTCAGTAAAAGGTGGATATACGATTTGATTTTCTTTAACTGGCTGATAATTTTGATTAAGTTGTGAAGCATCTAACTGAAGGATTATTCTGACTAAGGAGCAAATATTTCCTGTGTTTTCTTCTCTGCTCTTACTTTTCTCACATCTTTAAAGACATCTTTCAAGGAGAAGAGGCTCAAGAACCACAAAGATATTCTACTACAAGCAAATACTAAGTCTATTTCTTAATTTCAGCTTAATTCAGGTTTTGGCCATTTATAAATAAACGTAGTTGTATGTGAAGATCTGCTTAGTGATAACAGCAAAATAATTTGAGCTCAGCTTTTTAATGAATCTGTGAACAGCGTGGCTTTATCTGTAGAATCTTTTCTTCTGTAACAAAAAATTGAAAATGTAGCTTACACCTTCTAAATGAGATCAAGTTCTTCAAAAACTGCTAGTAAGTCAGATACATTCAGATATTGCAGAATGTTTGGTGCTGCATTTGTAGATGTAATGAAACATCTATTTGCAGAAATAGATTTAAAACCAAAAAAAAAGTTATTTTATCAGCAAAAGGAGCCAAAAGACACCTTCAGATCTACTTCAGATTCTATTTTCCAGAAAAACAGTGCATGGACCACTTTTGTATCACAGTTTATTTAGATTATGTGTTCAAAACTAAGATATTGCACTGACATTTTTAAGAGGAATAGAAAACATTTCCTGCACAACAAAAGGATTTTCTTATGTTATTTTTCTTTGGATCAAGATAGTGTGTACCCTTTTCTTTAAGGTACTGGAAGATAATGTCACTGTGGACAGATGCCATACCCCCATGTCATATCAAAACACACACAGACACGTGTATTTGAATTTGTAGCTCACATCCACTGAAATATTGATATTAATAAGAATTAAGTCTTCCGTCTAGCAACACTTCAGCCACTCTGGTACCTGAAGCACTAGAAAAATACAGTCAAGGTAAAATCTGCTTACACTGTAAGGGATTTCTTTCTAGATGTTTAGTGTTTTCCATCACAAATGAAGATGCAGCTTTAAAGTTCAGGAGAGTTTCACCATTTTACATGGAGTATTTTCAACTCACCAACATTGCACATCCCTAAAGCCACTCCTGGTCTGCTATTCCATTAATTGAAGTTGAATATGAGTGTCCCAGGAGGAAATTACCTTGGGGATGGAAGATCAACATAACCCAGATTCAGTTTTCTTTAAGCGTTTTATTAGAAGAAATGATATATCATCGGAACAACTGCTGATGAGGATCACATAAAGGCTCTGGAACACTCAGTGTCCATTTTGCAGTCATGAAAGCAGTATTTCCTTTCCCAGGCTGTGTTATAGGATTAATAATAATGAGAACATGCCTGGCTAAACTGAAGCACAGATCTACACCTGGATATCTATTCTATAACTGCCATTTTTAGTACACAGGACAGTCCTTTGCAGTTATGTGAATCTTAGGAAAATGATTTTGTTTCATCTTCTGGGAACTTCTTTGTTTGATAGAGTTGTTTTCTGGCTTTTTCTACAGAGAAACTGGGAATAGTTGGTATTCCCTCTCTTCATCCTCATCTCCCCAGAGAATTCTGAATGGCATCAACAGAAGATGCCATGTGATCCACTGCTGATAATCACTGACTACATGATTTTGTCCAGGAAGCCCTGTACAGTAAATTCAATATATAAGGAAAATAGTTAATATTATGGCTCCCAGTCCTCCTTTCCAAATTCTTATTTTAACAATACACATTTGCTCTATTATTCTGCGGTGTGTAACTATAGATAACGTCCTACTTCTTTTTAATTCTTCAGTTCTTTCATCCTATCTCATAACTGTCCAAACCACAGATATCAGCTACATAGTTAAAATACGGTCCAACCAAATAAATTGTATTCAAGGACAACATAAGACTCACCAAAAAGCTATGTTTACTGAATGCTGCTAGTATATAATCCGGAAAAATGTCAGCCTTTTTAACTAAGCCTAATCATTCAAAACCTTGGCTTAGCGAAAATGAAATCTGTCTTCCTCATGCCACTCATCTTGCTTAAAACATTCCTATAAATACCAGTTTTCAATTCTTAAATGCAGAAAGCGGTAGAAAAATAAAAATGCACATTCTGTCTTTGTCATCAGTAAGTGAAACTGTTAGGTTACTTCATTCTGTCTCTTTCTATCCTAGTAAGCCTTTTCTCTACCTCCCCCCTCCTCTTGTCTGATAGTGTCCTGATCTTCTTGGCAAGAAAATAAGGATGACATATTGCAAGATTTGCAGCGTGTGTTGCAGGATGAAAGACATATAGTGGAAAAGAGGCACAGCCTAGAAGTATCAGCAAGACATTCAATAAAAGCAGATTCTGCTTTTCATAGCAGATATTTTACAAGTGTTGGATTGCAAGATGTTGTGGAACTGGGATGGATAACACAACACAATCTAACTGTATATTACTATTTGACTTTATGTTGCTCAGTTAGAAGTGTCTTAATTTTTTCCTTGAATCCTTTTAGTTTGAGGAGTCTCATCTTTTCCCTTGAAAGACATTCTAGTTTTTTGATTTACCCTTTTTAAGATTTATGTAATGTTCTGTGATACTGAAGCAAGCTGAGCAGGAGGCTTAAGTCACAATAAAATGTAGATTTTTGTAGCTGAATGTAATGAATATCTAAGGAAATATTCAGATATTTTCAACAGTTGGACTAAAAGCATTTCAGATCTATTTGGAATAACATGGAGGAATATTAAAACTTCTGCCTGCCTTAATCTGAGACTGATTTAAAGCCCTGCTTGAGACTGACACTTCACCTAATGATACAATCACATGTTGATAGGTATTGTGTTTGCAGGAACAGTTCATGTCTTTCAGCATCTGCAGCTGTTCCTAAGGGCTTGATCGGCCCTATGGCTTTGGAAATCCGTATAAGCACAGCCTCAGCCTCTACACACAGTCTTGAGGGCATATAAAGGTTAAGGAAACCCACCATGATTTACTCTGGTGTATACTGTGTAGCTTCTTCTTGCTGGTATGATAAAATCTGTGCCTATCATTGCTCTTACTTTGTTCCCATTAACTTGAATTCACTTTGCACTTCAAACACTTGAACTCCACTTCACCCCTTATTAACATTTTTGTCTTTGAAAAGTATTACAGAAGTCTCTCCCTGTCCTTCTTAAGCTCTAATACAATTTAAGCAAGAAATGATTGTGATCTAACTTTAGACAATGCAGGATCCGTTACAGGTGTATACTAAATATTTTTCCTTTACCTTGTCAAAGCCAATCAAGCAATGACCAAAACACATGTTTTTCTGGATGAAGTACATGTGGTTTATCTTTTGCTTTCATTTTACTTGTACTCCATTTAAAATTCTCCTTGATCTCTCATCAGTCTGTCAGAATTCTTTATAGCTTGTGTTGTTACTGTAGTTGTGCAATATGAAACAAATGAAAAATATTTCCTATGCAAAAAATATTTAAGAATAGCACAGAAAAATTATGACAAGAGAAATTGTTCAATGTTAATGAATACACCCAATGAGATTTTGAAAGTGTTTTACAAAATCTGGTGGTTTAGCTTTCAAAAAATGCCTGCATATTGGATTTTCTTGATATATGACTCTGTAGTAGTTGAGAGACTAGTATCTGGAAATGAACTAGTTGTATGAACAAATTCTTGGAAACTCATTAAATTGATTCGTCGATGTAATTTTTTTTTCTAATCTTGTTATTATGATCCTAGTAATTTTTATTTTTGTGAGTTAAGCTACAAAGCTGAAGCATTCACTAGTTCACTGATACCAGAACCGATTCAGAGGAGTCCACCAAGACCCTTCTAAAAGCCTTCTATGGGCTGACTTGGTCTGTCTTCTCTTGTTTATGGCTCTTAAATAAACATATGGCTTTCTTGTGCTAGAGATTATGCAAAATAACATGAAAAATCTGTCGGACTTCCTTTATTTTGTAAGTCCTCACTGCAGTTTCTGTGAGCAGTCAGTACATGGCATAGACATGTCCCACAGATTGTAACAGGAAAAAGGGGATTTCATGGCATCATTTGCCTCATGATACTGTGTGAACTGTGCAAAGTTGACAATCCCTTTCCAAGTGTTAATTACAGAAGCAGTAATTACCTGCACTGTAAGCACTAAGTAAGATAGTCCCAACTTTTCAATTAATTTCTAACATTTCACAACTCCGTTAGAAAGTCTTGCATATATAACTAGGTCAAATAAAACCACAGAATATACTTGAATGAAGTGCAATAATTTGACCAAAGACACAAACCAGTCCTCTATTATGAGCTACAACTGTTAATACGAAGGGGGCCCATAATGGCTGCAACTCAAATGCAGTAAACTCTGAGAAATGCAGTGTATTAATTGACCAGGAAAATTATTGACATCCTTGGGAATCAGACTTGCACTTCTATGAATTCTGGCTGACTCTTAAATCATAAGTTCTCACTTCATTTCTGATACAGGTTTAATATTTAGCTTTGTTGAAACAGCCAATGTTGAATTACACTTTTTGTGCGGTGGGGAAGTATGAACAATGTCTCCAAGTCAGAACACTGCAGTTTATACCATTAAAATTTCATGAGTTACAAATTCCCTTGGTTTTGTTTGAGTTGTGAAAAAGCAGCCCCTTATATTGTATTCCTTTGCTTAATTGCTGACAGTTTCTCTGGGGAGTGTCAGTAACATTTACTGTATATTTCCAACATACTTTAATCACAAGGTCTTCTGCTTGCTTTCAGAGATGGAAGAACTACAAAACCATCACACCAGAGACTGCAAGAGGAAGAAATCAATGGAAATCCAGTCTTTTAAGCTCTGCTGCTGTGATCGTTAATCACTTTTCCTTACACTGGGAGAAAAAAAAAATAGTTCTCAACTTAATTTTAGTACTGAATGTTAAAGAGGCATTAAAAAATGCACTTACTTCTCTCTGTTGAATATGATGAATTCTTTCCTAACGGTTTCCAAGCACTGCTGCAGGTGTACGTTCTTTAAAAAACAGCATGAATAGGTTGATTAAAAAAGATGGGGAATCACAGACAAAAATCACAACAACAGAAACGACTCTAAACAAAAATGCTTATGAATGAATACTATCAAGAGGCATTTCAAAGACTCATCAGATTGGGCTGTGATAGCACAATCAATCTTTCATTCTTTTGGAAGAAGCTCCCCACAAAGAATTCCTGAGAATTTTTACATCTGATAGCTTCAGGAAGAACAGCTTGCATGAGCATTCAAAATCATTAGGAGTAGCAACACAATTTATAAAACCTCACTGAAATTAAAATTTAAGTCTGGAAATTATTATTAGTCTTCTCAGTACTTTAGACTGTTCATACAATGTGTCTTTCTACACGGGACACATTAGTCAAGACTGGAAGAGACAGCTTTAACACATCTATAAATAACAAGCCTTTTCACTGCATAGTTTTCATTTTTGGTACTAGCAGTGAATAAATATTCCTTGTATCTATTTGTCCGTGTGTGAGAAGTGCATTTGCCAACTGGCAACACTTTTTCATACTTTAAATGAGCATCTATGATAATCTTAAAAATGATTATAACTTAAACATGTTGCTACTATTTGACTAGAATAAATAGTTGCTTTTCATCTTGCTTTGGAGATGGTTTATGCTATAAGTAAAATGACAGAGAGGTCAAGTCAATTTTCAGAGGTAATAAAACTGAACTTATCTGAGTTTGCCTATTAAGGACTGCAGTTACGGTCCCCAGCTTACCAGTGGGCAGGTTTCCTTAGCTCCATCTTTGGATTTGTTTTTGGCAAGTCGCTTTTTCTTTTTATGGAGAGGCTTGGACTCTAAAATCATTTCTTCAAGTTCAAATGTGGGATCACAATTCAGTCTTCCTTTCTGGTACAAAAGGATTCAGAGTTACTCTTTGAAGCATCATTGCGGTTCTTTAATTTTCTTGGCAAGTGTTAATAGCATTGATAATGAACAGATTCCCAACCATATCTGTAAAATGAAAACTGTCTTTTTTAGGCTTGGAGTGATGCTTGAAGTTTAAATAAGGGAGGTAAGATAAAAATAATACTGTAAAGCAAGTATAAAGGGTTAGATTCTCTTCCTAGTTGCATAGTAGACTGACTACAATTACGTTTCCCCAGCAAGACAGCTTAATTTTGCCCAGAGTCTTCTTCAGAATATCAGTTAGATCTGTAGAACAAAAATGGCACCTGTAGTAGTGCAGGAGGGAGGCGGAGCATCTCTAACACCTCACTTGTTGAAATCTGATTTTCTGAAGTGTTACAGTGGATTCGGTTGCCTAGATCCTGTCCATAAGAGCAGAGGAAGGAGCAGGCCTTTTTTAGTTAGTAGCATTTATATTAAAAAATGGTTCACAGAATCATAGAATACCAGGTCAGAGGGATTTCAAGGATCATCTTATCAAGCCTTTCTGGGCAAAACCATGGTCCACGGTCTGGACAAGATGGTGCAGCAACCTGCCCAGTCAAATCTTAAAATCGTCCACCTTTAGAGAATATACCAGTGTTATGGGGACACTATTGCAATGGCTGACTGTTGTCATTATGAAAAATTTTCTTTTTGTATCTAGTTAGAATCTCCCCAGGAGTAACTTGTACTCAATACCCCTTGTTTTTCCATGTAACTCCCTGTAAAAAGGGAGTAAGTCTCTGTCTTCTTTGTAGGCACTCTTTAAATATTGGGACATGGTGATAAGGTCTCCCTTAAGCATTTTTTCTCAAGGCTCGACAAACCCAGTTCTCTCACCCTTTCGTGTTATATAGCCTGCTTCCCAGTCTGATCATCTCTGTGGCCAAATCTTAAGATTCTTTGTTATATCAGGAAGTCCTTTTTTAAGCAGAGTGATTGGAAATACCATTTCTATATGGTCACTTTCTTCCTTCTTTTCAAGTTCTTGATTATTTCAAATCTTTTCAACATAAAAGTTTGCAGTAACAATTTATGCCTAGAGTTGGGGTTTTTTTGCGTTTATTGTTTTGTTTGCTTGTTTGTTTTGTTTTTGTTTTTGTTTTTAATTGTACTCATTAGTGCAGTTAAGCCATCTTGTGACACCATTTGCAGTGAACTCTTCCTCTCCTATTTAGGATAAGAGCCAGCATGCTATGACCAGAATATCTATGGTTCAGCAAATACATTTTTTAAAAGTCACAACTTGTCATCCTATTTACTGGATCAGTGTTTTGCTACTCCTATGATCAGAGTAACTTGAGTTCCTTTCTTTGCCTCATTCTCTCAAAGTACTTACAAAAATTTAGCAAACAATTTGAGTTGTGTGGTGGAAAATGTTAAAAGCAGCCTGTTTTCCTCCGGGACTTCCAAGAGTTCAATCACACCATTGTCACTGTCAAGGTGGAAGCACTAAAATAAGTCATCTATAAATGACAGATATTTTTAGTAACCAAAGACACAAAGAAGTAAAATCACATCAGAAACTACTTGTATAACTTGTGGTGTGCTACAATGAAACATTTAATTTAGAGATCACTCCATTATTTTTATTCCTGTATACTCAAAGTGTAATATTGAGACATCTGATGCCTTTTCCTGCATATTATCCAGCTGTCTTTAGTAAAATGTATTTTGTTTTTTATTTTATTAACAGAGGTTTATAGCTTATTTAGTAATAAATGAATAAATAATTCTTCAGGTTTCCTCAGTATCAGTTCCTTTCCTGAGCACATAAAATTTTAAGATTTTTTTGAGCACTTAAAAAATACATCACTTTAATCCTGAAGCTTCAAAAATAAAAGCAAATTATATTTAAAAAAACTACTAACAATTTATGATTTCAAGCTGAATGGGAAGAAAGTAACTAAACCATAAAGAAACACAAGTACTAGTCAGGTAAGAGATATGTTTATGGAATCAAACTACACAGGGAGAAATTAAATGATGTGATACTGCTCCCACAGGCCTCCTGTGTGCCCTCTTGTCTGCAGAAGGCGGACAAGCTCCTGACACTAAGGGCAAGCTGTCAAAATTTATAAATCTTGCTAGTTTCAAAACTCTCCCCAGATCACAGTGCATGTTGGCCCCAATTTAGCTTCTCACCAAAGCCTGAAAGCCAAGAAATATTTTGTTGAGTGGCCCCAATTAGTAAGTGAAAGTTTGGCTACTGCAACAGAGAAAAAGTTCCTGGAAAATACGTGGCCAAACTTGGCCTTATGAAACAGTGAAGTTTGGGATAAAAATAAAGTTTTAGCTAGAAAAGACACTTTGATTCTTACCTCACTGTTTTTCCTGACACACCTGATTGACCAGGTGGAACAAGCAGTATCAGACTGTACAGAAGTGTCTGGTAGAGCTTGTAATGGCACTTTGAGATTAATCTGGATAGATAAATGTAACATTTTACTTCTATTTCCTTTAAGTGTAGAATATTATTTCACCTCAAATATTAACGGATTTCCTGTCAGTTTTATAGATCTCTGCCAAAACATAAGTAAGGTGAATTCAAATGTGAAAAGAATAGCTGTCTTCAGACACATGTTTATTGGTAGACAGTTGAAAGTATTTGAAGAGGATTTCCTCTTTTCTCAGTCTCCATCAGGCACCATTGTCAACATCAGCCACAGAGACAGGTCACTGTGATAATAGAGGCGTACCACACACATGGGTTGCAAAATTGCTTCTGAAATTCCATTTAAATTCACTTTCACTATGCTTAAGTAATCAGAAAACTTATCTATACTCTCTCAGGAACAAGATACTCTCAAAACAACCTAAATCCAAGTGTAAAGAAGGAACAAGCCACATGAGAACTCAGAAGTAAGGAGGTGGGGTCTGTGGCCAGGTGCAGACCATCCATCACGCAGTTCTCACGACTCAGTGTTGGGCAGGCTGGGCGTAAGCCAGCTGGATGTGGAAAATTTGCAGTCCCTTTATAAGGTGCTGTTACTGCAGCCCAGCTGCTGTACCTCACTGCTCAGGAGTCGGGCTGAGCAGGGTGACCACACATCACACTAAGGACTGCTAAGCAGTCCTGGACCAAAGCTGCCTTGAGTCTTAGGGCCAGAGTTAAGGTGGAGGATGTGATCCTATGAATTAACGCTTGAGTGGGAGCGAGAGTGAGGAAATGTCTCGGGATAGGAAAACACTGGAGCAGCAACAGGAGCAGAAAATGGACTGGCCATAGGCAGGTTTCAGTAGACAGTTTTGCTGAAGCAGGTTTACATCCTCTCTCTTGACTTTAAGTCCTAAGATGTGTGCCTATGCATGACTGGGCTTTGCAGAGTCTGGGACTCCGTTGGATCCCCATTTATTTTGTACCTTTGGGTATCGGGAATTGGATCCCTCTTTTAAAGTACAGTGTTATGAAGCATCCCACATACTGACAGCTGTGGATTAAACTTTTAGACAGGAGTAGGAGGTTTAAATAACTTCTTGAGTTTTGCCTGAGGAGTCAGTCCACACCTCTGATATCTCAGAGAGCAGCTCTAACTTGAAAAAAGGGAAAGAAAAAAGGCAGTCTCCATCCATCTTGTAGACCCACACCACCAGGAGAATGGTGTTCACTGCACTAGCTTCCACCAGCATTGAGCTATAAAGTGAAAGGAAGGAATTTCACTACTGGTGAACATGCTTCCAGAGGGCCTATAAGAGAGGCCTGCCTCAGTCTTCACCAGTTGTGCTAGTTACCTGCTGTATTCCTGGTCTTTCCCCTGGTTCCCTGAGGGGGGCCCTGCTTGGCCACCCACAGCTCTCTTCTCCTGCAGGATATTGCTTCTAGGGAAGGCTCTGGTCAGGTGCCAAGCAGAGTAAACACTGCCAGCACTGTCTTGGCAATGCACCTGGCTGGCTTTGCTCCATTAAGCAATGCCCTCTTGCCCTCAGCTTCTGAATGGCTGAATCCTGTCCCCATCATGTTTAGCATGAACTTTAATGTTTACCTAGATGAAGACAACACCTTTACTTACAGTTGCATAAAAAAAAAGGACAGAAACAAACCTTGGTGTGCTACAAATGTGTTGTTTGGAGAAGAATTATACTGCAATATGACTGAACAAAGTGGAGAAGCATGTTAACACCACAGTCATTGCTTTTTATTCATGGCCCTCAAATTCACTTAATTTGCAAATGATCAAAAAGGAAATACTCAGCAAACAGGAGCAAAATGGAACCACAGTGAAAAAGAAACCACCAGCTTCCCTCACAGAATCTGAATGTTTTATTGTAAGTAACTGTCACAAAGGAAATAGGTCAGCTTTTTGAAACAGTATTTTAAGTGAAAAAGTAACAGCATACTGGGATGGTAAAAAGTTTTCCAAATGTTATCCAAATTCCTAACTTTCACAATCACAACAGTCTTCTTGGTATTCTTTGTCTCAGAATCATTTTCTAACAATCATTTGCTCTAACAGCTGAAATGCAAAGTCTGGAAATTTTTTTTTTATTTGAAAGGAAACAAAAAGCTAACTAAGGTTAATTAGTTTTAGTTGTGATCTATTGAAATGGGACAAATTTTCCCTTAGCTGTGACTGAGTAAACGGAAGTAGAATCCAAAATAAATCACTGAAGACCAATGAACGCAAGCATAAATAAGTAAAATGGCAGTGATAATTAAAGTTGGAATTTGCAAACACTGTTCACCTGGTATATCGACTTACATTAGGAACAAAGCCTGGAGTCACAGCTTTCTCTAGAACAGCATCCCAGTTGACATCAGCTAGGTATGGAGAGTTTTGGATGTCTGCAAGGCTTGAAAGACGGCACTCTGGGTCCTTAGTGAGGAGCTGTGATCAAGCACAAGGTGTTTTCTAAGGGACTGGATGCCATATATTGTATGATACACATTTTTGAGTAAGAAAATGTCTAGGGAATCTCCTAACAGATCCCAGAAGTTCCAATTAAAAAAAAAAAATAATAACTCATAGGATATGAGTATAATTTAATTGCCAACAGATGGCTGTTGCAGGCATGAAGTTTTTAAATGAATTAGCAACAAAAGTCTGTTTCCAGATGCACAAGAGTCCAAGCAAAATGAAACATCACAGTTCAATGCCACCCAACAATTCGTATTTTGTTTTTAATTTATTGGAAGATATAGTTACACTGATCATCCTGGCAACAATTAAAATTATCCATCTCACTGTGTTATCTACCAAAACTAGATTGCTCATTGCTGCAAAAGACATTGATCTTCTGTTACTCTATTCACATATTCACCAATGTTTCCTGTTCAAGTATTAACATTGATGATCTGAAATACCTAAAAGAGACAGATGATCCTTGCAATGTGGCCAGACAATTAAAGCAAATAAAAAAATTTTGATTGCCTGATGTGAGTGCTTGCCTGATGCCTTTGCACTGTTGGAGAGGCTTCTGGAAGAGGAGAGAAGAGAGGAAAGAACATGTTTGTGCTTTCTTACCTTTTTCAGTAGTGCTACCATGCCCTTGCACCATGCAGATGAGTAGTGCACTCTTTCTATCTTGAACATGTTGAGTATTTCATCAATGGGGGTGGCTGAATGAATTTCATAGGGTCTCTGGGATAAAGTTAAATCAATATCAAGTCAGTGAGAGTGGATAAAATAGTGTAGACAGTTCATATTCTCCTGAGCTTAATATTAAGTTGGAAATATCAAACCCATGGAAACGTCTTATAACAATTTTGAGGCTAGTCTTTCTTCATGTGTGTGTTTTCCTTTGGTCATAATGAATGTAATTGCATATAGATGCATTTCCTCTGCAAAGTTTTCTCTCATAAAAGAAAGTATTAATTCAAATGAGATGGATGAATATTTTAGTTTCTGGGGTATTCTGTGTGAAATGTGGATTATTTACTATTTTTTATTGAGTAGTATATAGAGAAACAAGAAAATGCTTACAAAAGTCTGTGTAAGAACCACAGTAAAAAAGAAGGCTCCAAAACCCAATCCTTCTCCTTTGGATTTTTTAAATCCAAAATTAACTCATTACATGGATCTGCTGTCATGTGTTTGCAGTGCCTAAATTCTTCTGTAGGTGAAAAAAGCCCTGGGCTTTGCTGTGCTTTTTTCATGAAGTTTTTGTGATTTATGTTTTATTAAGTACAGCATTTGGAAATAAAAGTACTACATATAAATTTATATTCTTGTTATTGTCTATGCACATGCTTGTATTTGTAAAGCAAGTCGTTGTAATTATACTTGATGTATTTTTGTAAACAAGGACAGACAGTGGATTGTTTGTGAATTAAGTTGTACCCAGCAGGTGATAAATATATGATATGAGATCTGCGGCTAAATGCCATCACAGCAGCAGTGTGCAAATTGATGCATGATAATGCATAAGCAACATAGAGTTACATTCTAATCCAGTATCCTCAATGGCAAAGGGCAGATGCTCATTACCTTGACTAAGAACTGAGTCATCCCTTGACTTATGCTAGTATGTACTTATAGAAGATCATAATTTAGGAATATTTCTAGGTGTTAGTTATCTAATCTCTTAAGGAATTGGAGCCGCTCTTCATAAAGATCCAGGACATATTCTTATTTTAGGAAGACTCATGCACATATTTAACTTTGAATGTATGAAAAAAGCCAAGTCCATTCCAAGGCACTGGTATGTTCTAAAAATAAATTCAAGGATTGCTTAAATTTTTTTGCTTAGATTCACATTCAGTTTGCGTGTTGTCATTTATCATGTCCGTATGAATTCAACACAACCTAAATGCCTGCTCTAAATACACAATTTTCTTGAATCATGTTCAAAACTGTTATTTGAAATTGTCATGTGCTTTTCCCTACCTGTAGTAATGTTTCCATAAAACAGTTACTAAAAATGAAAGGTTAACATTCTGTCTGTCATGTAGAAGTAACCTACTGCTGACTTAGACTTGATATAACAATGTGAACAATAGGATCACTGAGCCAGAATGTACACCGCTTGTTGAAAATGGTGATTAACTCTAAAAATAGCAACTCTAAGGAATTATGACTCATGGAAAGTTTTTCTGTCAAGGATGTTTCTGTCCATGCCTTTTTCCTCATGGGAAAATCCCTAAAACTTACTTTATTTTAAATATTATTTGCATTCTGCAGTCTTGATTTTTTTAGATTTGAAGAGATTTTAAATATTTTTATTATTTAATTTGAACTATAAATGGCCATTATAAGTTTGGTCTTCTGAGGTCCTTCACATCTTTATCTCCCATGCATTTTAGCTATTCATTCCACTTGAAGGTCATATCACTTCTTTTCTATTTTGTGAAGAAAAAAAAATCTGGTTTGCTTTTGTTCATGACGTTTTATCAAAGTTTGTTATAAACTGTTCACATTGCAGTGAAAGTCAGAGTCTGTGAGTCCCACCTACTACCTCTTTCCTTCATTTTGTCTCTATTGAATGTATGGTATATATAGTTATTGCAGTATTTTAACATTTGTCTATAGCTCAGGAACAGACTGTTGTCTCACTGTTAGCATTATAGAGTTTAATTTCTTGGTCTTGGAGAAAGGATCAATGTTCAATGCAAAGCTTGATGAATTTAATTTGTTTTTCTTGCTAGGTCTTTTATTAGCAACTGGGTAAGGAGAAAAATGCACCTACAACTTATTGAGAAATTCTAGCACTACTCTGGGTAACCAAAAAATGGTCCAGACAGCTCTGTACTGGATGCAATCTGCTCCTGTAGCTGCAGCTCCATTTCCAGCACTACATTGTTTTGGCTGCACAGCAGTAGGGAGCCAGGCATGAGAATGGCTGGAATGCCTTGGACACTCTGAGGGCTTTTACAGCAGTCGAGGCAAATAAAAACAACAATTCAGCTCAATGAAAAGCAACCGGTTTTTATTTCTTGTCTCTTGAATTCAGGCTGTCAGTGTCATACACTATGCACAGCTCAGAGGTGGAAAATCAAATTTGTGATGCTTCTCATTTCCAATGCACCTTCCTTGTTTATATCCCACCCTCCTCATGCACTAGGATGCACCACACTCCAACGGCAGAAAGTCCTGTTGCACACAGCAACGCGCCTCAGGTTAAGCACATTTCCTATACCCTCTTCTACTTCTCTTGTCATCACTTCTGTCAGTTTAGGCCTTGTCTAGACTAGAAAAATTTAGAAATACAATTCAGGAAAGAATTACGCCTTTTCCTAGTCCATACAGAGGTGTGGGCTGCCAGGCCACCCTCTGGCTTGCTCAGTAGGCAAGAGCTGCTCTTCCAGAGGAAACAAGCAGCTGGCTTGGTTGACTGGAGCAGGTACAGATGGTAATGTTTTTATTAAAAAAAAATAAAATTTTATTTAGTCTCAATTTTGCTTTGTCTATAGCCAGATTGACTTTTTCAGTAAAGACTGTATGGATCTTGGCAAATGCATATCAGCCTATATAATTTTTCATTTATTAAAGTGAATTTGTCACGTTAAAGTGATCTCTTGTGATTAGTCTCGGGCATTCAGCTTTCCTTACACGATCATTCATTGTGCTTCTTTCTTGGAGACACTCACTGGTGAAAGGGTTGATCTAAAACCATGAGGATGTTCTCTTAATTTACTGTATGTGCAGCTAGTACTACTCTCTGTGACTAGGGTTGAGGAGGAATTATGCTTATCACTGCCAGATCTTAACTTCTCCATTCTCATAATGGAGAAGTTAAAAACTCCCTAATTTTTGAGAATGATGGTAGAGAAAAATTGCTAATAATTGTTGTTTTGCCATTTTTTTCAAAAAGGTTTTTAATACTCCTGTGCTCTGAGAGCAGAAACAGTCTTTGCATGGGAGAGATCTTTGCATCAGGATCATGGCTTTTGTCATTTCTGTGGAAATACAAAATAGACTGGCCAAGTTCTAGGCCTTTGAAAAATGTAGTTTCTGAAGTAACAATATGTCGACACTCAGAAATTTACTTTTCCATCTAAAAGTGTGAATAATAATTCTTTATTTCTGTTTTCTTTTATCTGTCATCCTACATGAAATTGTGAGATCTTTGTGAGATGGATTGTTTGGCAGGACAAGGAAGCAGAACTGTGTTAGTGTCATATGATAAAAAATATTTCGTCCTTTAAAACAGCATACTGCAATGCAATAAAATCCTCTTTACAAAACAGGAATTAAAAGTAATTCACCCCCTTCATCCCCCCCAAATTGCTAGTTTAGCTACGTTATCATCCTGAAGTAGTATAGAAATATCTGTTTTCCATAGGGAATAGTAAATATTTAAGCAACAAACTGCAATCCTTTGAACCAAAATGGAAAAGAATTTTCCATTATCTTCTGTGATATTTGACCATGCTCAGGAAGATTTTTCATTAAGCTTATTCACATAATTGATTAGATAAGAAACAAATGCACTGGGAGATAAGCATTTTCTATAGTTGGGCCAAGCATCTTAAGCTATTACATTGGATCTTTAACGGTATCAGCTGAGAGAATATAAGATATAATAGAGTTTGAAGTAACTTAACTTCTATTTGGAAAAAATACCCTTGTTTGCAATTCAGCACTGTGGAGAAGCCATTAAACTTTAGGCCTTTTCTTAGCTAAACCGAGGCCAACTTTCATAATGTATTTGAGGGTGAGGGGAAACTTTCCCAAGAATGTTTTCAGCTGGTACAGAACCAGGACAGCATTCCTGGCCCGAGCCTTGTACACTCAAATTTTATCATGAAAAGTGCACTCAGAGGCACTGCAAACTTGAGACTTCTGTTAAATAACAATAAACCAAATCATTCTTACCCAACCCCTCAGTAATTCATATGCTGTAATTCCTAGTGACCACCAGTCTACTGGGTATGAGTATCCTGGACCTCCATCCATAAAAGACTGAAACACTTCTGGAGCTAAAATAGTAAATCAAATCAAACAAAAAGCATTTAATTAATGTTAGACTATGGATCATTAATATTCACAGCTGAAAAATCAAGAAAGACTCAACTAACTGGAATTAAATACATTTATAAACACAACATTTTTGGGATGCAGTTTCAGAGTCTTGTTTTACTGACAGCAAGCAACCTTCACTGGCCAGGGTTTTTCAAAAGTCAGTAATTTCCTATGTTGATTCTTACCTGGTTCATTTAAGTTATGTGAATAAAAATAACTCATAGGAAGAGAATTTCTGATCTGAAGTGTGACTGAGAATCTTTAGGATAATGTAAACATCATATGGGAAAAATATCTGCAAGCAAGATGATTCTTTGTGATTGATGGAGGTGTTGAACTTGGTAAATCTCATCTTTATCCTACATCTGGATAAAACTAATCAGACAGGTTGCAAAGATATTCAACATAGGAAAGTGGTAGTTAAATAGAAATCCCAACACTAATTTTATGCTGTGAGAAACTGTTGTGACTGAAAGTAAACAAACTTTCAATAAAGTAATGAATTCCATAAAAATAACTTTCGTGGAAAAAAAAAATCTTTTCAAAACAAGGATCCAGTTCACTAGTTTTAGGAAAAAAACCCCAAACTAAATCATACTAAATAATGCCACTGTAGTTTCCTCAGAAAATGAGATGTAAATGAGAGAGGACATGAAATGAAATGAAAACCCAGTCATGCTTTTCTAATGCTTTAACCGCAGAATCTCAGTACAATTTGTGAAAACAACACGTTCACTGGAGATTTTCTAAACAGCATTATTCCCAGCCATAACATCATGCTAGATTACAATTACCATGTGAGCCTCTTCTGGCCATGATGCCGAGTCTAATGTACCATATTACCACCTGATTACCATGGCATCACTTTGTAACGTGCTTACTGCAGTGACTAATGTAGTCTGGTCACACTTACTTCTGACTGACAGTTTGGATTTGACTATTTATGGCATTTAGAGAAGCACCTTTAATGAACAAAAAGGCATTCCTTTTAGAGGAGTGTTTGAAGTCCTTGCATTATTGATGGCAACATAGTAATTTACAACTCCAGTCCTGACTTCAGAAATTCTTCAAGAACCAAACATACTAGAAACATACAAGAAATCATCTGATTTCAGCATCCATTAATTAGTTATAGCAAAGCTCTAATCTGTAGAATAAAAAGCAGTGAATGAATGGAAGTGGTCCCATACTCTTTGACCAACAGGACCATCTCTAAACACGTTAGGTATGAGATCTGCAGGCACCTAAATAAAGATTTTTGCTGGAATATGTGCGTTTGGAGAAAAGATGACCTGTGGGTGTCTGGCAGAGGCAAACTTGTGCTATGACCCAGTATGGCATGAATCAGCAGTGCCACAGGAGTCATTACACCGAGTTAACTCTGTCTCACCTCCAGATGATACAGCCTCACTTGTTATGCTGTATCTTCATGTGTACTTCTACTCCTGTTTGCATGCTGCTGGTGCGTAGGCACATCTTACACGTGTGCAGTCTATGGGACAGAAATCCTGCTAAGAGGGTAAGCAGGATTTTTTGTGTTACTTTAGTGGATCAATGCACATCAGGCACCAAAGTTATATTTTGAATATCACTGTAGGCTCCTTGTAGTGAAGGTTTGCATGATTTAGCCCCATTAGTTATGGGGTTTGCCCACTGTGCCTAGATGATGTATAATATCTCATTACAGAAAATAGCTTTTGTGACATTTTTACTGAGCTATGCAGGTATAATATTGGTTTCACTCTTTCTTTTATAGCTTTAACATTGCAATAATGAGACAGATCACCATCTGATTTCTGTGAGATAGAGGTGAAAGTACTTTATTGATGTAACCTATGACATTGCCAGAATGGTGCAGCTGTTTTGCTAATTTAGTGATGGAGTTATTGACTTATATTTTATTTTCTTGTTCTAAAAGCTTCAAGGTCAACTCATCCTACATTAAGCAGATCAGCAGAAAATGCTTTCTTTTGCCCTGGAGTTTTGAAGCTGTTTTCTCACCTTAAACCGATGGCATTCTTAGGTCAGAATATGAGCAGTTAGGGTCCTGATTTTTAAAGCAGATAGCCCTTTTTCCCCTGCTTCGGCAGTATTATTTTCAGTCCAGCTGGAGTGCCTTTCTGCATTCCATCAGCTCCAATGAATCGGTTGTCAACATTTGTTTCACAAGATGAGTGGGGGACGGACAGAAGGTGCAATGTGATTTACAGTATCCTACATACAGGTTTTTTCTCAGGGTGAAATCTCAACCATACTGAAACCAAAGGCCTTTTCCCAGTTTGACAAGGCTGTTAAACACCCATTTCACACTAAGCTTGTGCTTAATGTGTCTAAAAGTCTTTTTGAGCTGAAACATTAGGTGTAAATGAAGGACTCCAGGACATACGGCAGACTTCTGGAGTTTGCCTGCTCATTCAGAAACAGAGCATGATTTTACAGAAAGACAGCAGGCCCTCCAAGTCACAGGGTTAGCCAAATTCTGAAGAACTAGAGCTGTGAAATACAGAGCATAACATTAGATTTTGCTGTAAGAAATAACTATGTCAGGAGAACGAATTTGGAGTGCAAATTGGCTAGGATAAAAGCAAATAAAAAATCTGAAAGGAAAGTTGGAATTCTGCATTGATTTTCTTTACCATTGTTATTTAAATAGACTATCTGTAATCTTTTAAAATTTGAATTTGATCCCAGGCTCAGCTTGGACAGCCATCCTGCAGCCTGCTCTGGGTAGGGTCTTCCAAAGGATAATCAGATTTGAGCTTGCCAGCTTGGAGCAAGGGCAACAGCTCTGCTGTGTGCACCCTTTCTGCAAACATTCTGTTGCCATAACAGATTCGGGATGAGAAGAATAATTCATCTTTTACCTCCACTCATCTAGCTAGACAGAAGTATTCTGCTTCAAGACTTTGAGTGAACAAGAGTGAGAGTGTGCCTGAAAGAACAAGTGTTTCAGATCTTTTTCCTCAAGCAGTTTCTGCAGAACAAAGGCTTTTCAGGAAAATAAACAGGTTTAATAATGGGTATGATCCTGCAGATTCTTTTGGCCAAGAGCTGTAGTTACCATAACATACAGTGAAAGGGAAGGCAGTAGATGTTTGCATGGCAGATACAAAACTTTTAAATAGTGAAACTAAATCAAAAGTAAATAAAAAGCAATAGTAAGTCTAGCAGCAAGAGTGAATTCAAAGACAAGTGGAGAAGTGTTGCAATTGGTAGATCTCACAAGTATTCACAGGTCCCCATGGACTTTGATGATCTTGGATACGACGAAGAACTGCTTTCCTAGAGCTGCCTGAAGAATGCCTCCAGCAGCAGGATCCTGGTCCAGCCTCACTGCTCACCCTGCTTTAAGCAGAGTAGGACTAAGGGCTCCTGGGGCCCCAGCTGACACAAATCACCCTACAATCCTGTGATTCTAAGAAAGCTCAGGCAGTCACCTCCTCACAGGACATCTGAGAAGGATGACAGAGGCATCTAAGGCCAGGAGCTTCAATGGGATCTTTACAGCCTCTTCCTATTGGCAGTCATCATGAACTCCATGGGCTCTTCACCTCTGCTCAGACACCTGAAAAACCTGTCAACCAAAGTACTGGGAACTAGAACTCAGAAGCAATGCAGTCTTCTTGTTTGGGGTATTGCTTTTCATGTTTGGCAGAAGTATGATCTGACACCTTTCATGCAACATTTTGGTAACTACAAAGACAGACTCTTTAAATATTAATGCCATTCCAAGCTGGAACATCTATACTAATTTTAGTATAGAGCAAACAATGAAATCAGGAATGTCTTTGTCTTATATGATGATGGGTAAATGAACATATTTAACTTTAGCAACTAGCCTAGCTGAAAGTCCTTCCATTTCTTTTCTACATTGATATCTTTCTCTTAATAATATACTTTCGTGATTTCATTGTTTATCTGCTTTGTTTTCTTGAAAAATGACATAAATGAACCCACCTTTTTGCTGCATTGTGCATTCCTTGCTAGTCCCTAACACATATTTCCCAACTTAATAAACTAAAATAAATACCCTTCAGAGGATTTTGTCTTTTGTCTTTTGGTGCTTTTGCACTGTATCTTTCTGGTAATGACATATCACTGCAGCCTGTAGAAAGTAAATAACCGATTATTCCTCTGTAAAATAAAACCATACTGGAGAACAGCTCATAAAAAAACTGAACGTGAAAGCAAATCTAGTGGGTCTGCATTCACCTCAGAAGGAACGGCTTACTGGGATATCCAGACTCCTGTTCTGTAGGTTTGTGCAAGAAAAATTATGGACAAATCAATTCATATATATAACAACCCACTGCAATTGTCATAACAGTTAGATGATCTACAGTGTGAATTCTGTAAATGATGCATCTCATATTGTATGCATATTTTCCTAAAGATCTGTAATAAAGTTAAAAAATGGAAATTTCATGTAACTTGTTAGTAATTATTAGCTTTATTTTTGCAAAGTTATCAATATCTAAAAATATGATTCATGAGCTTGAAATAAGAGAATATTAATGTGAATGCAAAACCAAATTTGCACTATTTTTTCCTATTGTAAAAGAGCATTTCATACAAAATGCTTTGAACAAGGGTTTCTGAAAATCTTCTGAGTGCTCAT
This sequence comes from Cephalopterus ornatus, assembly GCA_013396775.1. Classification (NCBI taxonomy): domain Eukaryota; kingdom Metazoa; phylum Chordata; class Aves; order Passeriformes; family Cotingidae; genus Cephalopterus; species Cephalopterus ornatus. The sequence goes on from VZRE01014772.1 coordinate 148,408, forward strand.
AACTATCACTTAACTTCATAAATTTTAAATGCTCTGGGTCTCTGAAATTCAGGCCATTTTTAATTTGGTGCCCAAAGGTGAGTTTGAAAACATTGTACAGGTTGAAATGGCCAATTTGAGGTCTATCACTTGGTGTGGTTGGCACAAAGAATAGCTGTTATTATTTCTGATGGAGCATACTGTTTAATCATAAAGATAATTCATCAGAATAAATCTTGAAATGGGGAGTTTGGAGTGTCTCTGTTAGAAATCCTAAATAGCAAGATGTGGCATTTCTTTTCTGATGAACTGATCGAAGTTTCACTTCCTTAGCAAGAAGCTAATCAAAGAGTGCCCAGTGTACCTACCTCTCACTACCTGGAGTCTGCCAAGTGTTGATTAAGAAGCTTACAGAGCTATTGCTTATTTTGGGCCATTGCTGACTTACATAGGCTGCTTTGAAACTCTGCAAAATTGATGAGAGGGAAAGAAAAGTGAGATGAACGCATTAGACCTTTCTTCGATTGGCTTTTACTACATACTAACAAATAAGTATGTTTAAGCAATAACTTGCAAGTGAGTCCTGCAAGATGGATACAGTTATAAGGGGTTGACTGTCCATGCAGAGCTAAATGTTGTGAATAAGAGCTAGTCGTCGGTTCCTACAAAATGACCTGTGCCAATGTTATCAATATGGGAAACTGAAAACAAAACAGAAAAATAAAACTATAGCAGTTTGGCCTCAGGTTTTTTAGATGATCGAGTTTAGGTGAATATGTCCAAAATATTTCTTAAGAATGAAACTCTTGACATTGTTCACCCAGTTGTCTAGCTACAGCTTTCCAAAGTCTATTTGCATCTCTGCAGAGACCCTTCATGTCAGTAAGGGAAATCAGAAGTTTGTGGTTTACAGCAAGGGTTGCAAAGCAACGCACTTTGCTGCAGTCATTGTAGCAAAACATATTTCGGTGGCACGGGTTTTATTGTAATGCCTGAGATTTCATAGATTAGAAAACAGATTCCAGTGTGACATTAACTGAGATTCAGCACAATACCATGCTGCCAGGTATCCTTCTCCTTCTACATATTAGTTCCTGATCTTGGGAAAAAATTATATATATATATATGTATAAATTGATATATACACATATATACAATGCACACGGTATAAGCCATATTTTGATTGACTAGCACAGGATAAGCTGTTGAAAGCTTAGACCTTCCCAAATTTTAAATGTGTGAATGACTTGATGTATATAACACATTCATAGTTTCACCTTGCTGAATCAGGTTTAAGGGATGACAGATTGAGCTGAATAAAAAATGAACTTGATTTTTGGAATAATATTCCAAGAACCTTGAACTGAGATGGTTCAGTGAAATATTAATTGCTTTCTCAGCACAATGATGAGAAAGTATTAATTTTCACTTTCCTCTGAGAAGTAAATTCAGGGGTCAGTAACTTTTGTAGGTCATGGTTTAAATAGAAAATAGAAATCAAACTGTGGTAATGACAAGTGATCTTCTATCCAGAGTAGAAGCCGTTTTAAGAGCTAAATGGAAGAAAACAACTTCCCTCTCCCCGAATATAAACCTGGATTTAGTAAACTATCAATTTACCTCCTAGTGTTTACTTTCTCATATGCTAAAAGGGTCTAAATTATGATGGTGAGCTTTCTGACTCAGAGTTTTAGGCTAGCCAGCTGCTAACTTCTATTGTATAAGGCAAAGTGCTACTTAAAGCCTGGCCATGCTGGGGTGATTTTCTAGTCTGAGGTCTAGGCGTGTAACTGATTTTGGACCATTATTCACATAATACACCTCAATAGTTTTAATACTTATACTAATGTAATTATTCAATCAAAGTAAATAATTTAGATACCATTACCTGAAAACAGACATGGCATTTAGAATGCCTTATTAGTTTGCCATATGGCCATATAACCTCTCCTGCCCTTACTCGTTTTGCTGTCCTCATACAACCCTCTGCATTACTCAACCACTGAACAGAACTCACTTACCGCCTTTGCACAGAGAAGCCCTTAGTGGCTGAACATCTGGATCAAGCCTCAGAGAAACAACCTCAAGTTGCTAGCCCCGTTGAAAGAAAGCCCAGCAGCAATGAGGGTGCTATGGTCTCCCACTATTGAATATGAAATTATAAAGAAGTACCTTCCTTACTCCATCCAAAAGCTCACAGTGGCTGCACAGCCAGTTTTTCTAGCAATTTGTAGAAGGGATTTTGTCCAAAAATATTCATGTGCCATTTGGAAGATTGGCCTGGTGTATGGACAGCAGCTGTTCTGCCCCAGTACTGAAATTAAATGTCTGGATAACTGGGAATTCATAGGACAGACTGTGTACCTGACACATTAGAAGGGCCCTGGGGTTAGAACACGGCTCTTATAATGCCAAGATCACAGGTTCAATCCCTGCACAGGCCATTCACTAAAGAATCGGATTCACTGATCCTTGTAAGTCCCTTCCAATGCAGAATATTCTGAAACTCTGTAACCATTACATACTCCTGCCTCACATACTCCTACAGGGTTAGCAGATATCTTTGCACCAGTTTATGCACGCAGAAACCTGTGGCAGTTGTGTGGCATGACCAAAGAACAGGAGTTATCCAAGGGGCGGAAGGGCCCTGCTGGGCTGCTGGAAATCCCCACTTATTGACCTGTTTGCCTCCTCCTCTGGACATCTGCTCCCCTTCAGATCTGCCTGCAGAGCTCCACAACAGATCAGTCACTTTGAGGCAGATAATAAATAAAACAAATAAACAAATAATAAATAATAACAAATAAACAAACAAGCTAATTAATAAGAAGCCTAAACCAAAACTATCACTTGAACTCAGAGTGGAGTTTTTATTGACTGAAATAGTCCAAGAAATTATTATATTAGTAGTTTTCTTGGAAGATCTCAAAGGATGGTAGCAGGTCAGAGAGCACAGAGATGCAGAGCAGCTGGAGGTAATAACTCCTGAGGTTTCTCAGCTGCTTATGTTCCTACTCATTAATGGCAGAGTGGAACAAAAACCTGAATGCCTGCTTGCAGTCCTTAATGCCCTCAGCCACATTGCTCCTAGCACAAGCTGAAAACTCCATAAGTATGGTGAGTATTTGTTTCAGCATGTCAAAGTCTCACACAGCCACTATCGATTGCTGCTTATCAGACCAAACAGAAGCCTCCTGACTCGTGCTGGCACTGTGATAGTTCCCCAGGATCAAAAGGGCAGGTAGTGAGATCACCAGAGAAAGTCTGCAGCCGGACAGTCAAACCCTCCATAGGAAAAGAGTGGGATTTTTAAAAACCTAAACACTGCCTTAACTTCAGTCAAATGAGCTGCAAAACGCTATTTCATTTCAGAGCACTGCTTAGCATGAGTGCAAGAAAGACCCAACTTGAAATGTATCCCTGATACATTTTAACTATCTCAGGAACAAATTTAGCCCTATACGATATTTTTTTTACCTGCAAGGTTGATATCAGGACATCCACTAGCTTTCTTCTGAGTCCAATAGTACTCCCCCACAGTATTAATTAATAAATATGGATGACTCATACATTTTAGAAGTTCAGTGGACCACTGTAAATCCGCAATCCTCTGGTAATCTCAGGCACACAGTCATTCTTCATTATGACAGCAACCTATGAAAGGAGCTGTGAAAAGCTGAGATAACAAGCCTGTAGGATAGGAAAGGCGTAGCTGAAACTTTTCACATAATTTATGCCTGATTTTATTGTCTTTGGATTTTTGTCAGGTGTGTTTGTATCATAAAATGTATTTTATTGGTTTGATTTGAAGTAAAGTCAAGTCACAGTGCATTATTTGGGTAACTTCAGTCTCTGCTGAGGAAAACATCAAAACCTCTACTTAGGCCCCCCAAACCCTCCTACCACTAGAAACAGGAAAAAAACCAACAAACAAACAAAGAAAATCTCCAAACCCCCAAACAAACCCTAAACCTGTGAACGGAAAGTTTTTGCAATGTTCAGAAATAATACACAGATGTATGGAAATTGATCATTCCAAAACATTTCAGTAAGGAAAAAGCATGTGCTATAGAACTCAAATACACATAAATTATGCCAAAGTGAGGAATAAACAAAAGGCGATACCTGTCATGTTTTCTAGATCTATTTTAATATTTAACTTTTGGGTTTGTAACTGAGCACCCTGGGTAGATGCAGGGGTAGAGGGCCATCACTGCAGATGAGTGTCCAGCACAAAGCATGTTCTTTGAGACACAAATGTATTTCTTGCAGCCTTGTTTATGAGGGAGCAATTTAAGAAATGTCTTCTTTTTTTTTTTTCCTTCATAAAGATGGAACAGTATTGAAAGTGGCAAAGACTTACACAGGTGCTTCTGGTCAGGCAAATGCACCCTTCCCTTACACACAGGAAGCCTAAGCAATAGCCTTTTGCAGGAAGAAAGAGCCACAGCTGAATACTCCAGGCACAGGCTGCAGCCAGAGACCGTGTCTCGCCCTGCACTGGCTTTGCTGGTCCACACCTTGTGTAGAGTGGAGGGGGTTCTCCACAAGTGCTTGTGTTCATTTGCTGGCAGCAGCTGTGCCTGATAAAAGCCAGCCTGATCTCAAAGGACATTTGGCATTGCTTGCCAGTGTAGGATGACAGTCTGAAACCTTAGGAGTTTTCAAAGAGCTATTCCTACAATAAAACCTAATTACAGGTGTTACAGAAGGTTTGAGCAGTGAATTTGTAGTGGTAAAATCTGGCATGGGTGACACACAATTTTCCCAAAACAGCTGAAAGCACACGTTGCCTTCCACAGCCATAGGCACCTAAACAGTACAAGGACTCCCAAGTTCTAAGAAGTTGATCTCACTTCAGCATTTCAGATCAATGGCTTTGAAAAGAAAAGCTGCAGAGGCAGCTGGAAGTATCTTGCCTCACCAGGCTGTTGGTCTTATTCCTTTTACATATACTGCTGTCCATGTTTTTGTTGCCTATCTGTGGCAGGTATTTCACTTGTCTAAATGAATTGGCTGAGAAGGGGGAATACAGAGAAATTGCCAGGGTTTCTGGAGAAACATTCAAGTTCAGGTACATCGCATTCTGCATAACCATTTAATAAGCAGAGAAATAGGCAGGGACTATTTCAGGCTGAGAAAGACTTAGGGGCAAAAAGGCTAATGTGAAGTGGGATTAAGAAAAGGCTGCAGGAGCTGACTCACACCATGCTTAGCATTATAAGATAAGCATCTTAATCAGAACAGCTAGGGCATTTTTACAACACAATATCAATTTGCTGCATTTTTTTCCTGAATACCAGTTTTATGCAGTCATGCTGCATGTGAGCAAATCGCTCCCTAGAAATTTCTCAGCCTATTTCAATCAGATTTCAAAGAGGAATGGAGACTTTAGAGATAACGTTTTTCTGTTTATTTCCTTAAATTGGCTATAGGAACAAGTGAGAAATCCTATAAGTGCCTCTGCTAAAGCAAAAGCTGGAGAGTGCCCTCATATCTGACTAAATATAACAGGATCCGCATGGGAGTAAGCCTTTATAAACCTTCAAGAGGGGGAAAAAGCTTTCATCACATCTCATACTGTCATCATTGTAAAAAACAGCACAGCATAAGGCATGTGATACTGAAAACACTAAGTTTCCTTGGTTCTGGTACTCAGCAAGTACCTTGCTTGAAGGTGACTTTATTTTTTTACACCAAGGTTAAAGTGTGGTTTGAATTCCTGGTAATGAATCTGGTAATAAAAGGTTACCACCAACCAAAATTCTGGTTTTTTTTCTATTTCTCTCACAGTCTAAATGGTTCAGGAGAAGCCACATGGAAAGCCTTTGATACAGTCTTAAAAACAGAAATCACTGCAACTGAAAAGTCCTTGTAGTACTTCACTGAAGTTATAATTCTCCACAAAATAAAAGGTGTAAACTAAAAGAGGAAAGCAGCACCAATGAATGTCTGACCACATCTGTCAAACTCTTGATATTTGGTTTGTTGAAGCTTTGATATCCAAACTGTGCCACAGAGTATCCTCACCCATTACTTTTCATCAAAACAGAGGATTTTTGCAGCTCTAAAAGTTTCCTGCCTTCTTATAGCTCTAGATAAATGCGAGGATGACTCTTCTGGCTCTTTCTGAGTGGCAAAGACTGTACTTGTGGCTTTTGCAGGATCTTTGCATTTCCAAGAGGTGAGGAAGGCACACTGGAGAAAAAGTAAGCTGGTGGGTCATAGAATCACAGAATCATAGAATCAGCTGGCTTGGAAAGGACCTCTGAGATCCTCAAGTCCAACCCTTGATCCAACACTGCCGTGGTTACTAGACCATGGCAACAAGTGCCACATCCAGTCTCATCTTAAAAATCTCCAGGGACAGAGAATTCACCACTTCCCTGGGCAGCCCATTCCAATGCCTGATTACCTGCCCTGTAAAAAATTTCTTCTTAATATCTAACCTAAACCTCCCCTGGCAGAGCTTGAGGCCATGCCCTCTTGTCTTACTGATAGTTGCTTGAGAGAAGAGACCAACCCCCCCCTGGCTACAACCTCCTTTCAGGTAGTTGTAGAGAGGGATGAGGTCTCCCCTGAGCCTCCTCTCCTCCAGGCTAAACAACCCCAGCTCCCTCAGCCTCTCCTCATAGGACTTGTTGTTCTTCTCTGGACCTGCTCCAGCACCTCAATATCCTTCCTGAACTGAGGGGCCCAGAACTGGACACAGTACTCCAGGTGTGGCCTCACCAGTGCTGAGTACAGGGGAAGAATCACTTCCCTGGATCTGCTGGCCACACTGTTCCTGGTACAGGCCAGGATGCCATTGGCCTTCTTGGCCACCTGGGCACACTGCTGGCTCATGTTCAGCTTCCTGTCAATTAGTACCCCCAGGTCCCTTTCTGCCGGCTGCTCTCCAGCCCCTCTGTGCCCAGCCTGGAGCGCTGCAGGGGGTTGTTGTGGCCAAAGTGCAGGACCCGGGATTTGGTCTTGTTGAACCTCATCCCATTGGAATCAGCCCAACTCTCCAGTCTGTCCATGGTGCCATAACCTCTTCATAAAAGGAAGGAGAGCATTTTTCTTGTACTGTTTCTTCTTGTGAGGAGACCTGATGTGTGGGGAGGAGGGTTCAGAGGCAGAACAGCTACATAAGCTGAGGTGAACTAAGACCAGATTCATTAGTATGCAAAGGTGAAATCTTTTCCCCATGTCCCATCTTTCCCTTGACATCTTTATGCTCTCTATCATGTGACTGTGCAGTGCTGCTCATCTCATCTAAGCAGAGTCACTGAACTAGACACTCAGCTAAAGCTAACCTGTACAAAATGCTGAGAAAAGTTTAATCTAAATCCTCATTCCTCTGCATAACTTAAATACTTGAATCAGGACTGCATGAAATGTTTTCTGGTCTGTTTTGAGAGATTTCTAAGCTTATACATTCATCAGCTACAAAGATATACATTGGTGCCCTGGTCCTGAGCCCAGCGTGGCCACACACAGGTTATTGTGTCCTGTTTACTCCCCAGACAGGATTTCAGTGCACAAGAAAATGCTCAGGGCAATAGACTTAGCTCCTGCTGGCTGTTGATTTGTAACAAAATATATACTGTATCTGAAAAAGCAGCTCTGATCCAGTGCCTGGGACTGCTCTGCCACAGTCTCACAGCTGGTGCGGAGGCACCCTGCAGACGTCTGCCTGCTTCACGTGCAGTGCTCCTTCTGCAGTGAGAAACATCAGTGTCAATTCCTATTTCTTGGGCATGTGCTTTTACTCTTATGATAATATACAGAAGTGTGGTAATGCAGTGGCCTTTGGTTTCCCCAAATTACATTTTCATAACTTGATAATTTGTCACTATTTCACCACTGCATGACGGTTAGGTATTCTCTGAGGATGTCTGCTAGAAAAAGGCTCTTGGAGACAACACCTATCTCTTAATATATCATTGGCCTGAGCAGATGACTAGCCTAAGACTAAATATATTGGGATTCAGGAATGACAATTCCATATACAAAAAGAATCAAAACATCAGATGTGTAGGAAGACACAAATAGGACAAATCACACATAGACTTAGTCAAGGAAGTTAGCCTAACTTTGTTTGGATGAATGACCTTCTGGAGATGCCTTCTATCCTTCAGCTCGGAGAAGACTGAATTATTAACTTAGCCAAGATGCTTAACCTTTAGACACATGAGGACAGGTGAACTGAATTTTACTCTCCCAGATTTCAATCAATCATGCATTTTAAATATATAATTAAAAAATATCAAATGGTCCTAAAAGCCAGAAAGCAAGAACTTCAGCAGTCACTTACAGAGAACTCCTATTTTAAACAGACACATTTTTTAGGAACTCAGCATAGCAAAGCAATTAAGTATGTGCCTAAATGCTTTTAAAGTGACATTATGTGTTCCCTAGTAGGTCATAGCCACAGTGGTGCAAATTGTTCATATATTCTTGTCTCAAGTTGGGGGGGTTTACAGGAAGTAATGCAGCTGAAATTTTCATTAATTTGCTTCACAAACTCAAACAGAACCTGACCAGAAGCATGCAGAGATCAAGCTCCTGCTTAAAACAGCATCCAAACAGCATTCTCCCTCTCTGATGTTTTCCACTGCTAAAACACATATACTGTCAAAAAAAGAAGTTGTTCACAACCACTGTATGCTTTTACAACTTAAAATCCTTTTAATATACCATTAGTCAACCTTAATGTGTAACTTTTCTTACATTTTTTTTAATAGTTTTGAAAACTTACCCATATAGGGTTTTGTGCCAGCCATAGAAGAAGCTTTTTCTGAGCCTTTCACTATGGTTGCTATGTTAAAGTCGGTGATATGAACATGTCCTGCAATTACACAAAGTAGAAACAGAAGTCAAAATAGCACTCCATACAAATATTCCTCTCTTTATTTAACATTTAAGTGATGGAAGGAAAATTAATTGGAAAGATTAATTGCATTAATGAAAACTTTTATTAAATGTTACTCATAACCAGAAAAATCAAGTTGGAAACAAAGTGATGGAATACTCTTCCTGTGTGGTTACATCTGCTACCTGCTTGCAGTGTTGAACTGGTTTTGCTGATCACCCTTAAATCTTTTCCTGCCACGAACAAACTTCAGAAATGGGCCCATGAAAACCTCATGAAGTTCAACAAATCTAAGTACAAAGTACTGCACCTGGGTCAGGGCAATCTCAGACATGAGTACTGGGAGATGAACTCATTGAGAGCTGCCCTACAGAGGAGGACTTGGGGGTTCTTGGGAATGAAAGGCTGGACATGAGCCAACAGTGTGGGCTCACAATCCAGAAACAGCCTGGTCTAGTGGAAGGTGTTCCTGACAGATGATCTTTGAGGTCCTTCCAACCTTAACCATTCTATTATTCTATGATTCCATCTGTTTTCTCAGAGCAGTAAGCAACATGCAGAAGCAGTATGTGAAGCTGTGTGAAATTTATCTCTCCGTATCTCCAGCTACAGCCACCTCTCACAACGTCAGGTGCTTGTGACACTGTCCACTATCTCATCCATTACAGGTTACCATCAGCCTGTTTTTTTCTCAGTGTCCTCAGGGCAAAGAGGAAGATGAGTAGAAAAATGAGATTTTTACCATACAATAACTATAAAATTAGATCCACAGTAGCAGAACAGTGTGTATGTAACAGGAGCAGCTCCCAAATGATCATTCATTTGACAGCAGGTTGAAAGATGAACGATAAGTGACAGAAGTCAGCCTGGGGACGTGCTGCCTGACCAGCCAGGCAGCTGATTTAAACTGAACTCATCAGACTGGATGGCCCCAACCTGCTGTCATTACTTTTTCCCTTGGGGTAGCTTATGATAAGTGTAGATTAAATTGCTCCACCACAGTGAAGCAGTAGGTAATCCTGGTTTGCCATAGACAGGTAAATTGAATATAAATCTGGCTTGAAAAAATTAAAATTAAAATTAGACTTTTAATTTGACAAGTCTGCTGTAGGACTAGTGTTACATTGTCCAGTGATGTAGCTATTATACACTTTGTGATTACATCAAGCAGTGCCATTCTGGAGGATAGAGTACAGGGAAAGGCACTCCCTTTCCCAGCTTAGCACTGCACTCAGATCAGGATTAATATATCACGTGTTGAACTAGACTCTTGAATGACAAACTCATGTGATTTTTTTTTTTTTTAATCAAGTCTCAACCTCATTCAGCCCACAGAATGGATCAGGGTTTGGACATAATGCTGTTATTAAGCGAGGGAAGTTGCTAATATGTTTGCTGCCAAAGATGAAAAGACTGTAACAAATGCCTGATGTTGGATTTTACAATGGTGCCTGATGAAGGAAGAGCTGTCTCAACAAAACGTTACGCTGCTCCAGCAGTCTAACCTAGATCCTGCTCAAAGTCCACAGGAAATGTATCTGCCGACCTGTGATGACTCTGTGAACTGAAATTCTCAGAGGACCTTAGTTTGGCCAGATCTGAGCTGGTTTTTGAAGGGGAAAAGGAAGAAGGCACTTCCTACTGCTAAACTTAAAGCTATTTCTCCAAATGGGATATGCAGTAGAAGTTTTTGATGAAATGGTTTGCATGCTTTCTGTACTTTTCTCAAGAAACCTGCTTAGATTTTATTGATGCATTCTTCCTAAGACACCCAGCTCAGGAAGACACCTACAGGGCAGACAAAAACTGTGAGCAGATGAAAGCCATCCCATTATAAGGGGCAGGAGGTGTTAAGCTGTCATAACACGAATTAACGTTCGCAGCCCAGTCTGACATCACAATTCCAAGATGGTATTCCTACTACCTGGTGGCTGAAGTGTAGCATATTTGCAGTTCATTTCTGACATCATAAAACACTATGGCAGAAGGCTTCTTGAAAATGATACCTGAACCACATATAGCCTCCTCATGGCAGTACTTTAAAGCAGTTCCGTGTACACTGTAGAATGAAATGTTGCAAGGATCTCTGGAAACTAATACTTTCTCTTTTTTTGACAGATAAATAAAAGTTCTGTCACTTAAATGACAGCACTGTAAGTGATGCTCCCTATTAGACTGCCAGCATGATTGCTTGCCCATTGCAAAACATCTATTGCATAACATCCATTCAGACTGATTCAGATAGTTGATTTGCAATCAAAATTGCCTCTCCTGCAGTGCATTGTTTTCTCTCCCTTTTATTAGTGTCCTTTTCATTTAACAAAACCAAAATAGCACATGTAAATTGTTGTATACACTGGTTGATTTTTTTGTGTTAAAAATGCCTTTCTGCAAGCTAAGGGATGGATTGGGAAGCCTAGCTCCTGTGCATCCTGCTGCCAATACAGGAGCAACAGGCAGCTCCTCTGCATGTAGTAGGGCACAGTGGAGCCATGTCTATACTGCTGGAAAGCTCCACCTTTGCTCTACCCCTCCACCAGGCAACTCCATGGCACACCTGCTGTCTGCAGGCAAGCTTTGCCTGTTGCTAAAAGGACTACTAATTGGCGCTGGAGGGAAAGGAAGGTGCTCTGCACGCAGGTGAACGGCTGTGCTGCTGCAGGGACTGCACACAGCGCCTGGTGGGAGCGGGGGGCATGGAGATGGGCTGAGGCTGGGACAGGGCCAGAGCAGGGGGTGAATCCCCTGTGCCTGTTGGCGGTGGAGGAGGGCTGGAGGGTGTCAAGGCAGAGCTCTGAAGGTTTTCAAGTCTTCTAAGCCTAAGGATTTGTTTGGTTTTTTGTTTTGTTTGGGTTTTTGTTTGTTTCTTTTTGGTTTTTTATTTGTTTGTGGAGTGTGGGTTTGGGCTTTTTTTGACTTTTATAAACGTTTTTCATTCCTGGCATGAATCTTTCAAGAAACAGTTAGACCCCAATTCTCTATAGGAGTCTTTCTTGTCAGCCTCTAAGACCTGCTTTTACTGCAACTGTTGCACAAAGGGAAAGGGAAGGTTGCAATTGCTAAAGTAAATGTCCTGGGACACCAGATATTTCATACTGTTTCCAAAATTTCTGTTCATGGGGACTTTTTTCCATCTGAGCTTCATACCTTGCACTTGATCTCCCTTTCTGGATATGATTGTGAAAAACTAAATGTCAAAACCAAGTCTATACCCTGGTACAATATTGAACTAAGCAGAATGTCGGTGCCACTTGGATTTAGCTCTTACAAACTGTGAATCAGAGCAGTACACAACAGATTCAGCAGTACGTAACTAAATTCAAGTATTCCAGGGAAAGAACTCGTTGCTTAATCCCTGGAGCTGTGTGACTTCATATGATAATATAAGATGATGGAAGAGGGAAGGGAAGCAAAGGTGAATGACCACATTCTTTTGGCTCTCTGGAGAGTGGCTTTGTCAAATCACCCCAAGTGCAGATTTCACATACACCCACACATACATTGGAAGCAGAAAGTATCCTAGTGGAATTTGTTTCAAAAATTATATTCCTCCAGTCAGCTTCCAATAAGGCTTTACCAGGGTAAGTTAATACCTACAGCATAGTGTATGACTTTGGAAAGCTTTATGCCATGTGACTTTTATGCCTCACTTTTCCACATGGTCTGAAAGCACAGTATCTGAGGTAAACAGCAAATGATCTTTGTTCGGACTACTATTTAATTTTTGAACAAATCATATGGACAATTAGAACAAATCCTGAAAGGTGGCTGGGGTTGGCTGACTAACATTTAGCAGAGGAAAATGTACATGATTTCAAACCTCATTGAATTTTCCAAGTCTGAAACCAAAGGGGTGAATGTGAGGGCAGAGAGAAGAAATATTATGTTGGAGTTAATGTCACCAACTCAGCATGCATTAAAACTCATCAGAAATCTCAGCAGAGTAACATTTTGGAGCGACTTCAAGTCTGATTTGCCCTCAGAAGGTCAAACCCTATGAACAATTTAAAAAACATCTCTGGGTTCATCTGTACTATGTATGAGAGCATAAGCTCACACCCACCTGAACTTGCCACGGCTTGGCAGTCTTCCACTTATCATCAGGGAGACTGGTACAACCTCAGTGCATGGCTATAGATGGGTTCAGCAGGGCTGTGCATTTCAAAAGGTTAGGCTGCTGAGTGGCCACGTAGGCATGTAGAAGATTCAGATACGTTTTCAAAGTCTATGTAGCTTCAGGTGGATGAACTATGCTGGAAACATTCATCTTGCTAATCAATACCAGAGGATTAAATAAGGTGCAGTCTCTGAAAATTGTCTATGGGTAGGATAAGGACCAGCCCTAGTACAGACACACCAGGTACAACTTTAGTGGAGATGTCTCCTAGATATCAATATACAGTAATAATGTTGCCAGTTTTGGTATTCAGAAGTTAATACTGGGGCTCAAATTATTAATTTACGGGTGGTTTTTTTCATACCATTTTTGCTTTTAAGGCCAAGATTGCTCATTGGCTACATCTTTCAATTTTACTGTTAGTTTTCAAATGAGAGCTGAGACATAATCAATGAAATGGAATTTTAAGGAAAAATATTATGATCACAAAATAACATCATAATTTATAATAAGTTACTATGAATGCCAGATTCAATTAACCTTGCTCATTCATAATGAGATTATTTTACTGAATAAAATTATCACTATCAGAAGCAAAAATCCAGTCTACAAAAACCCCAAAACCTAATAAAATGTAAATAGTCCAGTTAAGTCTAAGAGTGAAATACTAGATCTGTGATTTCAATATGATAGCCATCAAGAAACAGTTTCAAGACTAGAAGTAGTAATCATTCTGTGAAATTAGCAGGTAGCGCCTTCAAAATTAACAAACACACAGTGAGTCCACATAATCTGTTTTTAAGCTAAGAACCCTTACACAGGATGTTAAGGATGCTAAAAGTTCTCTTCACTCAAGGAAGCACCAGAAAAGATCTTGGAAAAGGGCACTGAAAGTTATTAAATGTTTGGAAACCATAACCAGCTCAGGAAATGCCTCAGTCACAAAAAGCTGAGAGCTGGGTGAGTACCTGGGGAAAGTACCACAAAAACTAGTCTCTTTTTATATCCTGCTCTGTCATGCACTTCTTGGAGACTCTTGGAGATAAGAAACTCAATTAGATGGGTCTTTGATCGACTGTGGTTGCTCTTCTGCTCTGAAACTGAAAGACTGCATATCTGTAACACTATCTATGGCAAGTGAGAGGGGCAAAACTTCTCCCTGATAAGGAGACATTAAAGAGTCTGAGGCTCTTCTGCTGACAGGAGAGTGTGGAAGGAGTTTTTGAATATCTTGAATATCATGATTCTAAGTTATTATTCATCAAATCCTGCAATTCTAGAAGTGTAACTTTTTTTTTTTGCAAGAAGAGCATTTCAAAACACACTAAAGAAAACACTTTCCCTTCATGAAGGATGATCAGCTTCTACTGGTGAACTGCTCCAGAAGCTTGTAAAGGCCAATATCAGCCACAGCTTCAAAGTGGCACTAAACAAACTCATTAACAAAGATTCATCCAGATTCTAAAGGGAATATACAGAAATGCTCTAATATCCTACTACAAAAACTGTGGGTAATAGGAAACACTGACAGCCAAGTGGCAAAAGACATGTTCCATGAATACTACCTCCTCTTGCCACCAGTTGTGACAAAATGCTGGCCAAGGTCTTGGATCTGACCCAGCAGAGAGTGCTTCCTCAGTAAACCAAGCAAAGATCTTGCTGCATCTTATGAAATTATGTCCTGGAAAATTGACTGAGAGCAAATCAAACCCTTGCAGCCTTCCTGTAAACAGATTGTAATAATTGTGTGGTTTCTCTGTACAGTGCAAAGCCTGAATGAAAAAGTAGACCCCTGCAATTTCTGTAGAACAACCAGAAATGTTAATTTCAGTGGTGCTACCAAATAGCTATAGAAATAATATTATCATCTCTGAAAAAAGTCAATGTACTAATCTGTTTGCCACTGATTGTTTTTCTGCATTTAGGAAATTCTACAACTCCTTAGGCATCATAGTTAACAGATCATGGAAAGTTTTAAAGACATCTTTAATTTCTTGGATATTTCAGAAAAAAAATACCACATCTGTCATTAGGAGAATTATATAATGTTTTTCTCTGTACAATACAGTAGTAGTAGCTCTCCTGAAACACTAGGTAGTTCCTTCAGCTGTCACTGGAATAGTTCTGTTTCAGATGTATGTTAGCAGAACAGGGTGCTACTACTAAATTTAAAGATTAGTGTTACTCATAAGAGGAAGAGCTTTCTGGGAAAGCTGAGAAGGAAATGTAACAGAAGAGCTTTACGGACAGCATTCATTTCCTCAGAGAGGTCCGATTCCGGTTCAGAGAGCAAACGCTGAAACCGTCCCTACTTTCTCTCTTTAGAAGTGGGATGGGGAATTTTTCCAGGAGACCATGCAATCATCCTCTGGCAGAGGCTGAACACTTTTTAAAGCAGCTGATTATCCCATTCTCATGTAGCATTACGCTATTCATGATCATCAAACGTTTATTTCCACCAATGCATCAGAACCTGGGCTCAGCAATGTTGAGATGTGGCTTTGCTAAAAAGGATATGGGAAAATTTGGGCTTTCTCTGCCAGAATGATTTTGAATATGTTGTATATGTTTTTGTGGGGTTTTTTTGTGTTTTTTTAATTTATAAATTAGATCGGTCATTTTTAAGTGTTAAGAAGAATCTTCCATTTCCACTGCTTCTGTATTCCTGAGGTAAAATTCCTATAAGCCATACGGATAAATTGTAGTGAAACTAGTGCCAATGAGCAGAAATATCTGTAATATATATTCTTGGTATATGTTATGAAAGTCAGTGAATTTGACTGCTTGAAGGCAATGTGAATGGCGTATACTACATTTTGACTTCAGCCAGACTAGGTTTCTTCAGCGAGGCCAAAGAAATCTAACTCACTGAGACAAAGTCTTAGTCAAAAATGCTGTACATATCCAATTCCATGATATTTTGTGTAAACATAATTTGTTTAATGTACTGTTAGAAAGACCTAGGGCTAAAGTCAAGTATATAGGAAACTGTTGTGCCATCTTAGAGGCCACGGGCTAAAACAAAGTTTCTTCCTGTGCACCTGGTTAGACTCATATTAGGTGAATTTGTTATGCTTCCTGCGGAGCTTAACACATTTGTGGTGCATATATTCAGCATATTTTTCCATTAAGTGAAATCTGATGATTTTGTAAAAATGATGTTATTATGTTGCAGCTTAATCAGAGCTTTTAGGGACTTCAAGGATAGCATTCTTCTTGTTAAATGTACATCTGTAAGGTGCATATCTATATCTTAACTCAAAACTTCTAGGTCTTAGTCACCAAAGAGAAATAAATACCGGTGTATAGTGAAGACATCCCAAATAAATCAGGTGATCTAAAACATCTCTATGTGTTTCAGTTATATGTAAAGTAAGCCTGTGATAATAAGCACGGTGCACACACTTGTACTACTGGTATCGCCTCGTTTTAGTGATTTGAAGTGTGTCTGTAGACCCTTTTCCAGGTTCAGAGAATTCCTTCTCCCAAACACATAACAGGCCTTTTAACCTGTTTGAATCCATGAATTGCTCAGTTCTGCTGGCCAAGATCCATCTGCTCTTCTGGAGAAGCACCTTGTTTCACCACTTGTCTGCAGGTGTGCTCAAGGGAGCAGCATTCTGCTACTTTGACAAAAAGGGGCCATCCAAAATTTCCAAGCTGCCTACAGATAATTTTATTCCTGAACAGCTTATGATCACAAGAAACGCCTTCATTTGGCAGCACAGTGCTCACACTGGTGTAGGTTCTTCTCTGTGATACTTGAGCCTTCACAGGAAAGCTCTCGCAAGAGGCTGATTTTTTTCAGTAATTGACCTTGGTGAGGGGCAAGGAGAGATAAGGGTGACAGTACTTCAAAGGCTGTCAATCAGAGATTAACATACTCATACTCGTTTTGTGTTGCTGTTGACATCTTTAATTCACCCAGGACTTAAAGAGAAGACATTTCTATTTCATGCTTATTTGCTGATATTAGTGTCTGGGGAACATTAACACTTATGGGTCTCAAACATAAAATTGCTGAAGTTCTAGATGATTTAAAACTCTAATGTTACTTAACTTCCATGTTCCCAGGGACAAACTTCACCCTAGCACAATGTTGCCTCTTTAATCGACTTGAAATTGCCAGCAGTTCTACAATACATTTTGAAACATAACATTATTGTTGGCATAATTTCAAGATTATATTTTCTCAGAGATTATCTACTTTTAATCAATTTCTGAAGCGAACAGAGCACAGGACTTTCCCACAGTTGCAAACATACATCTCCTTTTTCCATTTAGTCTTTCTCCTGTGTGTATTACTGTTCTAACTGATAAAAGGTTAATGTCCTTTTTACCTGTATTTACTCATTTTTTCCTATCAACAGTTGCATGAAGATACATGAGGTTTTAGCTAAATACTTCTTAGAGGGTGTACGTGTAAAATTAAAGAAATTAGCAGCTTTTTTTTTCATACTATGCCTTTAATGTTTGAGAAAATGGAATTTGCACTAAAAGTTCAAAACTGTTTATGTTGTCCAGGTCTTTTTTAATGCTATTTAAGCTGGAACTACATGTAGAGGCATTAAAAGTTTGCAGAATTAGAGACGAATTTCCAAAATCCATATTTGAATTTAAGAAAGTAATTTCGAATGCCTACATGGGAAATAATTTGCTATGTGAAATTTCTTACCTCTTCAGAAGTTCTAAAAGAGTGAATAAAGTACTTGACACAGTTCTACTGATAGGCACCTAGAAAGGGATTATGACGGTGCGCAGAAATACCGTTAATAAAATATTAACTTCTTTTCATCAAGTATCCCTCGTGATCTCAATTCATATTAAATTCCTTTGTTTTCAGACCTTGAAGTTTTAGATCCGCACATTTCTTTTGCAGTAGGAGGCAAAATTACAAAATCCACAAGGTGGTCTGAGGGACTTTTCAGAGAAAGTCCAGATTTAGGTAGGAATTCAACATCTGAGGCTGATTTACAAAGCATGAGTGTGCCGCTGAGATCTCAAGAATTAAAGATTCTGAGAGAAAGCAGTTAATACTCACTTACCATGTTCATCCAAGAGTATGTTGTCAGGTTTGATGTCCCTGGAAAATAAGGAAAGGAATGCATTACATTTCATACCCAAAGTAAACCTGCGATTTTAAAGTTTTCCCCATCTGCGTATGAGGGCTAAGTCACTCAAATCACTACAAAACCGATGAAAACCATATCATACATAAAGGCAAACGATTCTTATCTACATCCCTATTTCCCTGAGAAAGCATGCATACTAAAGAGGCTCTCTTGGTTTCTATTTGTTGTGGTTTTGTTTTCATAGGGTCAGCATTGGCATGGGTTTGGTTTTCAAGATTATGTGATTTATTCCCTATAACAGTGGGAAAAATGAGATGGAAGATTTGCATCTAGGAGGTGGCTGATTGCTTCAGGGACTACACATTTGACAGAAAACTTTTAATTGGAAACATTGATGGTTTACCCTGTCTGCCAGACGCTGCTCATCTGCTGTGCTCGCATGCATGGTCACTCACACACTGCAGAGTCCTGTGAGCTATCCTGTGCTAACTGAGTACATCTAACAGCTCTCCTTTTAGTCCCTGAATCCTCACCTGGCTGTCTGTACCAGCAGGTAGTATACTGTTAGGGAAAAGGTGAGAAGGTAAGGGAAGATAAAAATTATGAGTATTCCAATTTAACCATTTCCTAGGAAAGTTTTTTCCCCAATGTGCCCATAAATGGAATAAAGAAAAAAGGAAGAAGTTGCAAAAAGAAAATATGTTACACTAGAACATCTTTTTTTTTTTTTTTTTTTTTAGTTTTAATTACAGAAGGACTTCTCAGGTAAACATGATGCAGGAATAAGATAGGAATAGCAATTGTAATATGTATACTGCTTGCATGATATGAGTTCAGTCATCACCCAAACTCTACATCTTCATTGACAGAAGAAGGAAGGTTACACCTTCCTTAGCATTCTGGATTCCACACTTTCTAGCCCTTCTCGAGAATCGTATGAAATTACTAAGTATGCTAAGATTGTGTTTATAAGTTGAGTAGCAGCAGCTGGGGAAACATCGGATAAATAAGAAATTAGTTTGAATAATTCTCTGGACATTTGGAAATAACGTAGGATGCACATGTGTCCATGTAATGAAAAGGATTTCACTAGGAATTACCATCTGGAATGGAAATTTTAAATTATCCCAATATTTCAGTGGGAAATACTGTATTTCTTTTGCACAACTTACAGGCCACCTGTAACTGTCTGATTCAGCGTCAGTTCTATTTATGTGTAATATATAGGGAACATCTGTCCTAGAGCTTATTTCACCCGAAACCTTACAAACCCTTGACTTGTGTCGTTCTTGTCCCCTGTAGTCACTTGGCATATCATTTATCATGTCAAAACCTTTCCTTCTCTGATTTCATATGGGTCAAGCTGTGAGTTGCAGGCAAACTGTAGTAATAAATATATTTGTTTATGTTATAAAACTTATCTTTGGTTGAAGTATCATATGAAATTCTATGTATTTTTATATCCAATTTCATATCTAACTTCTCAATTGATGAGGCAGGTTTTTAAAGAGCTACTGTTCAGATGGTATCAAATATATTTGCTAGTGAAAAAAATGATTTCTGGTTTTTGATAACTGTTTTCTGATAAGAGTTGGAATTGTGATTTCATGGTGAATAGTCTTTGTGACTGATCCATGACTTGAAGATACAGCAATGACTTTCAATGGAAGTAAGTATGTCAAAGTTTTGACAGAGGTGTTAAGTATTTTAAACTTTGCCTTCACAAATCTTAATAAGCACAAACTCCCTCTGCACTTCTCACATGGGTGAAAAGATTAGGGGTCATAGACAGTACAGTAGGGCCTTTCTGCACCCTCCTAAAATCACTGACACATTCAACATCACTCCAGACTGTTTTCCCACTTAAAGAAAATTAAAATTTGGAATTATACAATCACTAGTACGTCGCTGAGAATAAAACTGATCAAAAGGAAAAATTCAGCTTTATGAGCTACTGCCAAATGTATAACAGTACAGCACGCAGGGATTGCTCATTACAAGACTGTGCCTTTTCTATCTCTTTTTTTAAGACTAGTTCAAACAATCTGAATATCTGCTATGGTACCGCATCATTAAATAGACTATACATTTTTATAGCCACCAGAAAAGACATTGACAAATCCACTTGACAACTGTATGTATCATCAAATATATTCTTCATGAAGTTTGCATCTGTAATGCTCAGAAAGTTTGAGTGGTAAAATTAGATCTGCGCTTATCATTCCATGACTAATTCAGGCCGTGGCTGATACTCGATACAGATGTGCAGAGATCATAAAGCTTTTCCTACCTAAGGGATTTTCCCCACTGTGGGCACTGTTGGCTTTGCTCATTTTGCTCGGAGGCAGGACTGTGACTGGGGGCAGATACCACAGGGTGTATCGCCTTGCACACAGCAGCCCAACTCCTCAGTCCCTCAGGCAACCCGATAGACTCATAACCATGCCTCAGATTTCAAAACAGGCTATTTTAAACTGCTTTTACAGCAAGTAAAAGTCATGGGCTAACTTGAGAGGAGGTAAACAAGTTTTTGAAGTAAGATGCTGCTGTTTTGGGATCACATGCCTGGAGACGTGCACGATGCACAGATTCACGTTGCAGGCGAGAAAGAAAAGCACAGGGTCAATGTGAAGAGTGTGCCCTCCAGCAGCTCGTCCCCAAATTTACAGCATGCACTAAAAGCTCTATTCTCCAGAAGTAGCTGTTGAAAGCTCCAAAGGCTGCAGAGGAACAAGGGCACTGCTCTGCCCTTGCACTGACAGCTGCCAGCTAGGTGCAGGGCAGGGATGGTTGAACACGGTTGAGGGGAAGACGTGGCAGGACTGGGTGCATTGCAAGTTACTGGGTATATTTAGAACTGAGAGCTTCTGGCATCTGTTATATTTAGTTCCTCTAAATAAATACTCTACAAAAATTCATTTAAATAGTAAAAACAACTGTTTATGTAGAAAGGTGGATTTAAAAGATAAAAATTCTTTAGTTAAGCAATTTAAATTCAAATATATTACATAAGTGAAATTCTGTTTTGATTACACATCAAGTTTTCTGAAAAAAAATTCCCCTTAGCAAGCGTGTTCAAACAACAGGGTGTGAAATTCAGCACCTTAATTCAGGGTTTTCCTGTTATGCATATCCCTAGCTAAGACAACTAATTGAAATACTTCTTTCATTATCCAAATACCTTGAACCAGCTCATAAGAGAAATTGAAGGAGTTTTGCAAGGAGCCAATATCTGGGCTGAGTGGGCATCCCATGCTTGAATGTACTCTCTCTGCATGGAGTAAAACCATGTGTGTGATTCAACTTCATGTTCACTGCATATGCCAGTCAGAATGTCCTCCCTGAAAGGCTCACAGGGAGAATAAAGGACACAGGTTCAAGAACCCGTGGTTTTAGTTACCTCTTCCATCAGTGTTTCTTTCTGGTGTTACTAAGTGAAGTAAATGCAGATTTCTAAATCAAGAAGTGCAGAGGTCATGCAGTTGTCATTCTTGTCAGTTTTCGGGACCTGACTGGATGAACCTCAGGCAACTTGGTGTGGTTTGAAG
The DNA here is from genome assembly GCA_013396775.1 of Cephalopterus ornatus. Lineage (NCBI taxonomy): Eukaryota > Metazoa > Chordata > Aves > Passeriformes > Cotingidae > Cephalopterus > Cephalopterus ornatus. The sequence goes on from VZRE01014772.1 coordinate 169,981, forward strand.
GCTGACCCTGCTCTGGGCAGAACATTAGACTAGAGGCCTCTGGAGGTCCCTTCTACCCTGAATTAGTCCGAGTCTATGAAAAATAATGTATCCAAGTTCAAAGCCCCTCATGCTTATTCCCCCCCACACCTTTTGGCTACAAGGAAGTTCATAAAAGATCGAAGAGACCTGTAAGAGATATATGCGGAGCTTAGTGAGTCTTTGATGTAGTCCATAGCAGTTGGAGCTAGTCAGATCTTCCACCTTAAGTTAAATTCTGTCATGGGGCTTGAATGCTCATGAAGAAAATAGTGGGAATAAATAGCCTCTCTTCAGCATGAAATGAGGCTAAAATTGAAATACTCTGCAGTGCAGCACTGGAGAGGTGTAACACAGTATTTATTAGCTGTGTAAGTGGTAAAAGAATGAGGATTATGTCACCTGAAGAAGACTGAGAAATCTCAGCAGGAATGAGCAGCTCTAGGTGATTATATTGCCAGTGTCAGATAAAATGACAGAAATTATATATATATTCATCGGAAGGGGAGAATCTTAATTGCTCATATGGATTAATGGCCATACATAATCTTTCCAAAGTCACACTTTTGTGTCCTTTATGTAGGTCAATTAGTTATAGAAAAGAAGATTGAAAAATATGTGATGATGCCATTTGCTCTAAAGCTTGAAATTCAGAACAATCTCCAAAAAAGTTTCAGACATTGTAACTTTTTGTCTCTATTTTTATAGACTGGACTTGAAACATCCATCTAGAAATGAAAGGAGTATCGCTGGTGAAGTCAACCATGAATTGCCCAATTTTCTCCAGGAAAAGAATTAATGGCTGGTTCATTGGCTGCCTCTTCACACTGATAACAACTAATTCTAAGTACATTATAGAAAATATTGGGAAAAAAAGAGGTGTTATGCTCTAATTTAAAACAAAGGTAGGTCCTTCAGGTTCCATGATTTTTTAGCACCTGAAAGAAAACAGTCAAAAAAGAAAAGATCTGGGGAAGGCTAAACAAAAAAATTCCTTGGGACTAAAGAACAAATAGATTTGGTTGCTTAGTTAACAGAAGAGATCTGTAAGATGCCATACAACAAATAACAAATAGTATCTAGATGGTCAGGAAAACTTTTCTATTTGCTTTCAGAACATGAATGTGGATTCGTATTCCATAAAAACGAGGTGAAGAAAACAAACAGGGTTTGAATTATACAACTGAGAATTAAACTCAAGTTGATTACTACAAGTCATAATCACATAAAAATGCTTCAGAGGCTTAAAAAAAGATTTAGGCATTGATGTGAATAACAGAACCACCAGCTAGAGTTCCTCCAGCAAAGATTGATCTAATTGATTTAGGAAAGCACTTCTAAGGCAAGTACAGGCACTGTCTTCCCTTCACCTTTTCGAAACACATCCATAACAACACCAAACATAAGATCTGTGCTTTTCCTTAAACCTGTGAGAACTGAAAAACTATCGCTGTCCACCTGTTTTATTATTCTTTCATATTTTGCAGAAAATAACAAGCTTGTTTTCTGCCATGTTTATACTTGTGATTCTTTTTGTTTTGCCTTTATTTTCTCATTTTATCAAAAGATTTTAAATGTTTCTAACACAGGGACAGCTGTTCTTTGCCAGTTCAAACAGCTTTTTATTATTATCAGAGGAAATATTTCAGCTATAACAATTCTGTATGGGTCTGAATTCACAGCCCTTTATCTGGTATCAGCAAAAATCCAAAGTACATTATTTCAACTTTATGTCTGACAGATTTCAGTCTTTGCCTGGCTGGCTCAGACCAAGATCTAATGTATTATCAGATTTCCATTCTCTCGAGCTTCTAAAATCCCACAGTAACATCCATGAGCATTTCAGTTGATGGCAGTTTTACCAGCATGACTTATAACAGAGTATTTCCACTTTTTAGTGATGATTGGTTTTCTCAGAACGAGGACCATTGAGGCTTCAGCTGTTCATTAACCAAAGGCAAATTACAGAGAAAATTCAGTTCTGAAAAGAAATGAAGTCTTAGATTTTTAAAAACAGCTCTTGCCTGCTTTTATGTGAGTAGACAGAAGACACGTACTCAATTTAATTCAAAGGACAGAATCTAGCATATGAAGAACAGGTGTGAATTGCAACAAGGGAGTTCAGATCAGATATAAAGGAAAACTTTTACTGTGGGAACAGACAAACAGAGGAACAGGCTGCCCAGAGGGGTTGTGTGGTCACCACCCTTGGAGTTTTTCAAGATGTGACTAAATAAATGGGTGGGAAGCTTGGTCTGGTGTCATATCTGATCATGCTTTAAGCAGAAGGTTGGACTGGATACCTCCTGAGGTTCCTTCCAACCTGAATTGTACCTATGATGGTTTATGTTTAGACAAGTTCTGCAGGGAGCAAAGAGGGCTTTCTCCACCCTTCGGATCATGAGCAGCAACTGAGTAGCTTCCTATACATCCCACAGAGCACTGCAGCCCACAGCCAATCTACTCCAGGGGCAGTGGTGATACCTAGAGACCATGGGCAATAAAACTCCATGGGTCACAAGATATGCTTGTCTCAGTCTGGATGACTTGAGCCCCTATTTACATGTGTATCACTGAAAATTCATTGGCTGACAGTTAAGGCAGCCTATGTTCTTGCAGAACACTAAGGATTTTATTTTCTCAAAGATAATTTCAAAACATCCAACAGAGAAATTAAATTAGATGGATTTTACATTCTCATAAGGATGCAAAACAAGCAAGATTCAGGCAAAAGCCCTTGATGTCAGTGGAACGATTACACTGGCTTCGGTAGCTCTAATAAAGATTTTCTCATACACTTTTTAGTGCTGACAATCTAACTGTATGTTGTGTAGGATAAACTTTGAAATATTCAATTTAAAGATTTTTTCTTATTTATTTGGTTCATTTCTTATGTTAGTATTTTTTTTCCTTATGTAGAAATAGGCATTTGAAATTACTATTTTCATGGGGAGAAAAAATTTTGTTATGATCACAGAAAGTCACATTAACTAGTTTTTAAACTACAGTGACCTTTATGATCCTCTTTGCTTTCTCTTGTCAAGTTGCTCCCAACAGTCATGACTGAAAGAAATGATTGGTTTTATTACTGGATACAGAGAATGCTATATGAAGACTAAGAGTCTGCATTGACTACTAGGTGCAAATGCTAAAGTCTGGAAGACAGTTGCTGCCATTAAAAAATACCCCAAGACTTCTGCATAGCAACATGAGGCCATGCAGCGACAATTCCAATAACCTCAGTCTACTGAGTAGCTGATTCTCTCAAATATTAAATTATTCTTAATTCTTTGCTCAAAACCCATTTATATGCTACAGAATATATCTGACCAGGTTTTATTTTTTATTAGGTATTTTTAGATTTAGTTAGTCACACCAATGTTTCACATCCAATAACTAACATATACCTGCTGTATAAAAACAAGCTAATATGACATCAGTAGTTCTGGATAATTTTCATTAAGATTAACATTAGGTGTATAACAGCTCTTAACAGCCATAAAAATGGCAATGAGTTGGGAAATATAAGCTTCAGCTATGGATTATTCAAGTTCACATAAGACATCACTGTATTAGAGCACCAAAGTGAACCATATAATATATTATAAAGGGTTTCTGCTGGTTATGGAAAGAAATGTGACCAAATTATGATTTTCACAGATAGAGACCTTATTTCCTTCCTGTTTGAAATTACATTACCAAATAATATATATGTCCAAGGCACACAGTTCATAAAGAAAGTGAATGTATACATAGTGAGGTTTTCATTAGGTGAATTTGTTGAAGCTTTGGATAAAGTAGAAGTCGATATATATTGGCCACTGTACAGCCAAGACATTACTTTTGTCAGAGGTGTTTTGCTTCTATATGGGCAGCACAGAAATGAGGTATCCTCCAGAGCTGAACTGTGCAGAGTACCTACCAAGAGGGTTTGCTCAAGAAATATCCTTAGTGAAGTTTGATGCATCCTTTATTCCTTTTAACAACACCTTATCACTCATTATGTTTTTACTTTTTTCCCTGAACAACATCCTTCCTAGTTTCAAGAACTGTTCAATGGTATTAAAAAAAGATCATAGTAAGAATCTCAGCATTCTTTACTGTTATTTACTGTTAGATTAATGAGAATGAAAGACTTTAACTGCTCCAGACCGCTGATTATTTGTTCACAGCCACACACTTAGATCTCTCCAGTAGCTGTTGGCACTTACTGTCCTTTCATAAAGAGATCTTCACAGCCTTCTCTTCCTGCTCAAATGAATGTTATGATGAGACATGGCCATGTGCACCACTGTAATTTTGAAATTTAGAGAATTTGGTAAAACTAGAAATTAGCTGAGAAGATGAGGTATTAGATTATGAGAGATCTGTAAACAAAAGTAACATTCTGTGAATGCTTGCTTGTATGAAACTAGATGTGTTTCCACCAGGTACCACATCTGACACAGCAGAACAACTAAGTTCAGCAATAGGCTTTCACAATCCACGTTGTCTGACTAAAACAAGAATGATGAAAAAGTGTCTGTTAATAAAAGCCAGTGTCTATAGGTGTGGACAGAAAATGTAGTGATTGAGATGACAAAAAATTAAACTACTGGTCCTGATCTTTACATATTTAAGATTGGGCTAATTCACTCACAACCACAGAAAAGTTACACAGGTAATTTATTGTTGCATGGCTTTTGCTGATCTATTTATAGGAATAAATAAAAAGGAATGCACCATTTTTTTATCTATTTGTCTCTTGAGTAAGAAGAAAACTCTAGCATAGTGGAGACACACTAATTTTGCTTGAAAACAAAATAAACTTCTATTTTTCACCAGGATATTCATGCATACATTTATCTTCTGAGAAGCAAAGAGAACAATAATTCATTCAATCCACCCAGTCATTCCCATTTGCACTTTCTGGAGGCTCATATGCACAGACGACTTGCAATGTCAAAGGGCATCACTTCTAGTGTCCTGTTCTAGTCTCAAATAATAATTGATCTATGTTCCGCCCAGGGGAAATTACTTAGTCAGCCTCAGCTTCATCAAAAAAAAAAAAAAAGTCTGCATTTTAGACTTCAAATAAGGCACTGAGCCACATTTGTAGTTTTACAGTGATTTAGCAGATACAGTTTCATAATCATGAACTTCCAGTAGATTTTTTTTCATATAGGTACATGGATAGAGAGTTATCAGATGTCCTAGAAAAATTAATTCTCCCTTTCAAGAAATTTTAAGACTTAACAAACATTATGACTTGAAAGTTAAACTGATTTTATTGCAGTGTTTTAATAGCTTTATGACATTTTAATTAGATGTTCAACTCTCACAGTACTCATTAAGGCAACTTCTAAATCTAGAAAGTAATACAATTCTACAGAATTCTGTGTGAAAACAATGAGTAAATCATTCCATAAAACCGAAACACCTTTGACAAAATTCTATATGTGCTATCTCAAATAATACATTTATCACCAATCAGAAATATGTAAGTTTGTTATTTTGCAATCTCGGATCCATTATTCACGAACCAGATGTGCTCAACAAGTCAGTAGGTCTTGGGAAAAAAATCTTTTTATTGTGTCTTTGTATTTAAAATCTTATGTTTGAAATCTGTTGTTTTTCTCTGCAATTCCCATTCCCAGAGCTTTATGAAGGAAAAAAAAACAAACAACAAACCAAAACTATTTCCAGCTATTTATCTGGTAGTATGCATTCATATGTTCCTAATCTGAATCCTGTCATCCAGCCTATTATCGCACTTCTGAGCCTTTTCTTTCTGTGTGGCAACAAGACCATTTGCTAGTCTGTATGGAAGATATAACTGCTGTAATAATTATGAAAAAAAGCTCTCAGTAATAAAGGCCTCTGAAGACCCTACCTCTTCCTGTGTATCTTTAAAGAGGGTCTGGACACCTGGCTCAAGGTTTGGGACTGTAGTGCCTAGATATGCAGAAATAAGTTACTGTGATGCTGAGTAGTGTGGTGCCTGGGGTTCCTTTCTAGTTTAGAACTATTTTTTACCAGGTGTCCATGACAACGTTGGGTTTTCTTAGCACTCGTACTAGTCAATTTTATATAGCTCTGAAAATAAACCTATCAAAGAAGGCACCAAAACATGTTTATTTACAAATTTCTTAACTGGAACAAGCTTGCTATTTTCCAATTTTATCTCCATTTGGAAATGCACAATTATGAAAAGATCTTCAATTCTCTGCTTGTAGCAATAGGTGGCAGTAACGATATCTACATTTGCCTGGATGGCCAGTGAGCTTTGGAAACACCGTATTAGTCAGTTTTAGCTTGGATAAATAGCCATAGTAGATGTGGTCATCCCAGGTTGAAGAAAACGAACTTTTTAAAATACAGGAATCCTATACCTAACCTTTCACATTTCTGGGTATATATAGCCAGATAATACTTTTCTTTGGCTAGGTTCATCTCCTGAATTTGCATAGGTGATAATTAAAATAAAAATATTAAACACAGGTGATTTCATTATATCGTCCTTCCTGAAGATACAAAATTACTTTACCATCAATGATTATATCCTGCAATAGCAAGCAAAATAGGCAAAGATTCTTAAATGTTATAAAAGCTAGAAAGATTGTCAAAATGAGAATGAGAACCTGCGCTTTGTCTCCTCTGTGCTGCTTTGTATAATGTCTCAGAAACTGGAATTGGAAAATACCACTGTAGCCTTGTAAATTGAGCTTTTGCATAACAAAGTCCAGACTATGTTATCCAGGATTTGTCTTCCACACACAGCGGTTCATTTTCAAGCAAATATTTACCAGCACAAGCAACTTGAGCGCAATCCAATGGCTAGTTTTCATTTTGCCTGAAGGACTCAAAGCGATGACAAATGTGACGCTTCCTTTGCTAGAATTGTTTTCTAGAGTTAATGCTTGACGTGAGCACAGCTCTCGGACATTCACGTAGCTCTGAGGGGAGCCTTGAACAATGGTCCGCACTGCAATGATGATGTCAGAGTATCACCACATTTTAAATAAAAATCTTTTTCAGACAAATGCTTCTTCAGATCACATGGAAGAGTCATGCAGAGTCCCCACGTAGCAGTAATTTGTCGATAATCTCACAGCTGATGACTCTAATCTCTTTTGTGTTGTAGAGTCAAGAGACCTTCTGTGTGGATAAGCGTCATACACTATGTGTGAATCAGCTTTCAAGAACAGGTGACACCTCTGATAACCATGGGAGGTGCACAACTCATTAGGTGCTAACTGGAGTGTGGCATTTGGAAAGAATTATCTGGTCCAGCAGGAAAGCATATACATTGCAATGCGGATGCTTCCTTCCATGATACCATGTAGAGAGCTTTTAACTAGGAATAAGGGGAGAAAGTACTCAGTGTGTACTCTGCCAGCAATTGCAAGACTATCAGTCTCCTTACAGAAAAAGGCAGGCATAGGCCATCTTCCAATTTTCACAGGCAGAAATCCACATGTGAAACTAAATGAGAGAAGAAATTGTTTACATTTGCCCTCTGCCTGAAGACAAACCAAGAAAGCATTGTTACTAATAAGCACATTTGGTTTATCTGTTGTAAAAAGCTAGCATTTAAGTGTGGCGTTTCGTAATGTCTGAAATTCATATAGCTGCTTTGTTTTTCACTGCATGAAATATCGAATAGATCCATTCAGATGTATCACATCTCCAAGAGTTCACTCAGCTTATCAGACAAATTCAAAAAGAAAATATACAGAATTCCAAATACACAGGTGCGCTTGTCAGCCACTGTTTGTAGTGTGTAATTACTGTATAATATTTCTAAAATTTACCTTAAACCCTCTATCAACTTCTCTACCTAAAAGTCCATGCGCTGCCTGTTAGAACAACAGCATCCACAATAATATAATCACATTATTTAACAGCTATTTCCTTCATCCATACCAGAGTGCAACTAATTACAGCCATCATGGCTGGTAACTATAGTACAGTTCAGCACACCGGACTTCATGAGAGGCTAAGGAAGGTGACAAGCCCCAAGGAGGGCTGCAGACCAGCAAGCAGGAAACAACCATGCCAGGCTGTGTTGTTCAGTCTGATCTGAAACTCCAAATGTAGCATAAATTTTGGATTTACCAACATCCTCACCACTGCCATCATCTAGTATAGTATTTGGGCCTTTATTCCTCAAACTGACCAGCTCGCATCCTGTAATATACACAATCAGGACATACAACCAAGAGGAGGTTGAATATTTTCCATGGTCAAGTGAATTTTGGTGTTCTGTATATGCTTCCCCCTCCGGGTTGTGTTATACATTCAATGTGTATAAAGGTTAGCTGCAGTAGACCAGGATGAGAGGTGTAGAGTTTAGGCTTGAAAAGAAAATTATATTTGGCAAATGATTAAAAAACCGATCTGCCACTACGTGAAATGTTGGTATTATGTCGGATGACACTTTTCTACATCAAGCTTCACCTATCTTGGAAAGGACTGTAATAAATTACTTGTAAGAATAACTTTGAATGCTTTTAAGAAGGAATATTTACAAACAAACTCACAGAGCAATAAATATAGGTGTTACTGCAGATTGCTGTTTAGGATAGATGAGACTTGACAGGCTAGATTTGACCGAAACAACAACTCCTATTTCAGTACACTACCCCTTTAAGAAGTCTCCCTATTCTAAGGGATGTCAGCAACATATTGCTTGTTGTTTGAAATCAAAAAGCCAAATATTCCAACTCCTCTTGATGAATCTGGATAACGAATTATATATTGGCAATATTGTTTGAGCCCACAGAGTGTAGTGCCAACATCCTGGTTAAGATTCCTAGGCAAGAATATAGTAGGGGTGAAAGTGTGTTTAAACTAGACTCTGTGCAGAGAAACTGCTGTTACAGTAACTGCACTGAAATGATTATAAGGATTACTCTTGCTATTTACTGAAGTGAAAATAGAGAAGGGATTCTGTTCTCTGGTTAAGACACTTTAATTAGGTTCTATTGTGAATCAGGCATCTATATACATTTATAGTCAAAGGATATATAAACAACACTGTCAGCAGAGTGTAAAAGCTATTCAAATGACTGTCTATACGTAGATGAGCTGAATAGCAGTATAGATTCTGTTAAGTGTGTTGACTATGTATCCACTTGTTTGGACAGACAACCAAAAAACTAAAGACTCCTGCATTTAGATCTTGGTGAACTGCAGACTAAGTTTTTAAAAATGTAAGAAAAATTTTGCATTCTGTGTGGAATTATGAAAACAACTGGGGATGTTCTCAAGGCAAATTATTGCAAGGTGTTATCACAGAGGCACAGGCAGGTGTTTAAGCCTCTGGCAGGAGTCACGCTTCTGGTGCTCATTGTCTTGTTTGACGTCATCTCACACCACGAACAACGCCATCCTTCATACATGATTAATTGTGCTCTAGTTAAAACACCTTGCATGCTCAAGAATTTTTTCAGTTGCTGCCATCAAATAAAACATCCTCCTCATTTGCAGCGTGAAAGCCTCTGAGGCTCTGTATTGTCTTTTATCTGTGTGGAGTTTAGGCAGAGGTGTCTGCAGAAGCAGCCCAGGGGTTCCTTGCTTCCCTAAAGACAGGTGGCCTTCACAAGCTCAGCTTGTGGCATCCAGGGAACCTGGCACTGCCACACAGAGCTGTCTTTGCACAAAGGGAGCCACATTTCATCTCAAGGAGATAACATTCTTTCTGATGTGAGGAAGCTGGTGACCAAGTGTTTCATAGGAGGGAAGAGCAGGCAATGACTGAGCGAGCCCATTAACTGAAGAGGTCTGATACATATGTTCAAAAATCTAGACAATTTAGGCTTAATAATTCCATTTCTCGGCTTTAGATCTTATAAGCTATTCCTTTTTGACACTCTATCTTCCAAAAGCAAATATTAAACAATAATGATAGGATAAAGGACTATTTGCTGGAAATGTACTTCCTTAAGTATATGCTCACAATTCAGCAGTAGAGGTACTCTGGGACTCAGGGAAATAAGCTGGTACTTTAATTAGTGTTAACTTTCTTTACATATGTAAGTGCGTGTGTTTACATTGGGGTGCATCTGTAGAGCATTTCTGAGGCTGAGGAGATTTGCAGAAGAGAGCTTAAGGAGCACCACTGGGGGAAAATTCTGCAGCATCTCAAATTAAGAGGCACGCTGTGCCTCTCTGTAGGTTTTAAAGACAGAATTCTAGATAACTAATACACTTAATTAGCATAAAAGCTGAGAAATGTAGCATTCTGGCAATAGGTTTTCCACTCAGCAAGTCTTGCTAAGTGACTATATTAGTAATTGTCACTGATTACTAACAATACATCAATTATTTTTTTATTGACTTGCATTCAAAATAGACCTCTGACACTCATTGAGTAGTCCTGTTGATCCGATATTTTTAATGAGGACCATATCTTAATTATTGTAGCAACTTGAGAGAGCAACTTAGCAAATCTAAAACTGAATTTCTCCACATCATCCTGTTCTAGGAATACACAGAGAGATTAATTTTTATGTCAGTGTATTAATTTTTATCTGCAGAGCTCTGAGTAGAGGTTTTCAAAGCTGGTGAATAAAGCTGTTTGACCACTACGGTGATGAAGAAAGACATACTCAAAATCACTCAGCCTTCAGTAAATCTTACCCCTCTGACCTGGAATTCATATACTACCATCAACACCCCATTTCCTCTGTTACTGTGCCTCCATGTTCACTTTCTCTGGTCACTCCTGATTTATTTTGGCTTTTAGGGTCTGACCCTTTCCATAGCAGTTTTCTCTTGCCCACATCTTATCCCACACTCTGCACTTCCATGTCTCTTCTTCAGCTCTCTTAGTCCTCCTTTGGACATCTCTGCCACACTTTATGCAGGTAGATGATGCCCTTTTTCTTTTTGGTACACTCAAATCCATCTATCTTACCACCAGTTTCTCTTTTTACTGTGACTGGCTCTCCAAAGAACAGCTGCTCAGCTGACTGAAAAATAAGCCATGTGCATGGAAGGTCCAAGCTGTGAACTCATGGGCCAGACACTTAGAGCTCAGTGTAAGACTTTCTAACCAGTTTATTCTTCTGACATTGTTAAAAAATTGATGCCTTCGGTACTATTATATTTTGTAGTGGTTTTTTATCACTCATTAAATCTTTTAGCATTCCAGTTCCATTGAACATCATTTGATGCTGAATGGTAAGAACTACAGAGAAAGATGAGCTGTTTTTTTAATAAAAACTAATTCAATTTAAAGGCTGAATAAAGCCAGAGGAAAAATACGGTTTGAACCTCAAAATGATTACAATCTTAACAAAGCCTGATAGCAGAGTAAAGACAGATCTGAATATAGAAAGAGGCCTACAGCTTTATGATAAAAAACTTTTATTTACCTTCTAACATACCTGTGTCCATAGTTAAACCTCCAAATTTAAAGAAACAAATTGTGAAATGCACACTAAGAATATCACTGAAATAAACCATGAGACTGTAACAAGATTAAACACAAAATAGTCACTCACTGAGAAAAGCAAAAAAAAAAAAAACCAAACCCAAAGAAGCTCCAGCTTTGTATTGGATTTTTATTAGACTAGAAAGGAACTCCTGTGCATTCAGAACAGTATCGAAGTTTCATGTTTACAACAAGATGAAAAGATAAATGTCTGAAATGTCTGAATAAAACCTGGTAGCCACTGGAGAGAGGTTATTTCTCATTCTTGTTAGTCAGACTGTAGAGATGATTTTGATCACCACTGTAAAGAATGACCAAATTCACCAGAACCCAATTTAATAAATTCATGGAACGTGTAATTGGTTCACTGAACATGTACTGCCAACCAAGTGCTGTTCCCACCTTCCAAGGCCTCAGTTTGGCATCATATTTTAGGGTCTTCCCCTGCTGACAGCAGTTCTGCACGTGCAAGAGCACAATAACTGCTGAATTGCAGCCTTGCCTTTTCTCCTCTGCCACAGGAAAGTGCAATTATCCCCCCAGGTCAGTAGGAAATTCCCCCACAATAAATGTAAGCTGTGCACTCACATGTTGGGAGAAGCAGAGGCTCATCAGTAGGACTGTCTGTCATACATCAAAGCTTTGAGTTGCTGTGCTTTCTCCTCTGTAAAACCCATCCAAGGGAATTGGGACAGGATTTTACAGAAAATATAGGAATGTTTAAAAATAACCTTGAGCGAGTGCCCGGAGGAGCTCCCAAAGAGGGTTATAGAGAAATAGTACAAGAGAAAAAAAATTGAAAAGACAACTTAAGCATAACAAATCTGATGGCAATCTGTGTCTTAGTTGCAGTCCCTACCCACAAGGTGATTTATTCTGAAAGAAGAAACTGTCAGATGATCATTATTACAACTCCCATTCTTTCTCATCCCTCTGTATATCTGTGAAGACAAAAGTTGTACAAAGGAGACCACATCTCACCTAAAATACTAAAGCTGTACTGAAAGCTGTTCAATGCATTTCCAAGGCATGAAGGAAGCTTAAATTGCAATATCTGTTAATGAAATGCCTTCTACCACACCATGAACAGTTCACTCAACTCCTGAGATACAGAAGACTACTGCAGCCATGAGGAAATCAAGCAAATGTGCACTTTTTTCTTAAGTCATTCTTATTTTGCCATAGATTAAAAAACCCTTACATTGTAAGGAAATCTCCAAGGGAAAGATGGAATACTTCATGTCTGTGTTGCTCATCCAAGCTGAAAAAAACATTGCCACCATTGAAGCAGAAACAAGAGAAAGAAACAATTGTCCATATGCTGCTCTTGGTTTATACTTTTCTCAGCATGAAATTTATAGTCTTTTTTCATATCCCCTTTCCTCATCTAGATACTTTAATCACAGATTTTAAATTTCTTCCCTGTCTACAAACAAAAAATGACTCAGATACACTTCATGCAAATCTGCCACTGCAGCGGAGAGAATATGCCTGCACACAGTCACGGTGGTGTGAAATTTCCAAGATACAAACATATCAGCATACTTTTAACATAGCATGAACAACAAAGCTTTGGAAAAAAAGGGATTCATTTTGTATCAAAGATGGTTAGCTCTTATTCTCTGCTCTGATATTTAGGACTTCACATCCTTGCTCATTTAATCTCTCCAGTTCAGCCTCTCCTCCACTCCCAGCTACACAGGAAGGTTGGGGCAGGGAGTGGAGGGTCACAAAACCAGAGTAAACCAGGCAATGCCATGCAAGACAGGCAATTAATACTGTGGATACTGTTCTGAGTCCCTAGAAGGAGTAACTAATCATTTTAATTACCTAGTAAAAAAATATTTAAATGTAGTCATTAATATTTAGAATTACAATATCAACATGCTATTAATATGGTGGTCTCTGTTAACATACGTCAGCTAGGAGCAAATATCTATACTAAGATCTCCTGAAGCTTTGAAGCAACAACACCAAAAATTTGAAACAGATTTCTGTGAAAGAAAGATATCTCTGATAACACTCACACTATACTGGCCACAAACAAACTAGCAATATTCTAAAGCAGAAAACTAGCATTTGTCAGATCAGATTTGGGGATGGAGACCAGAGATAATCTTGAATATAAAGCTCTGCTTCAGTGCTGTCAGCATCTTCTGCTTCAGTGTCTGAATATCTAAAAATGATTCATGATCAAAATTTTAATACTGAGGAGTGGGAGAAGGAAGAAAACAAATTATTTGATTTCATTTTCGGTTAATAGGGCACTAAATTGTGGAAATGAGGGATATGTAGCATTTTAATACATATAATTTGCCTAAAGATTTCTCTTCATAAAAGAATAGGTTAATGTAAAGGGATTATTCAAGCAAACCAGAAGGAAGGGAAGAACAGGAAACACATAGAGGTGATGGCAGCTAATTTAGGTGGGGGTACACTCTGCAGGAAAGAGAAAGTCATTATAACCCTAGAACAAATGAATGGGCATTAAGAAAATGGTCTGGAAGACAGACATAGGTGAAAAAGACAAAAACTCCCTGCCTCAGTGACTGGAGAGTGGGAAATGCAGAGCATGGAACTGGCAAACTGGTGTATAATATCCACATGGACAAAACAGAGTGTGTTGAGCTGAGGGATCAGTGGACCTGCTGGGTGCTGGCTTTCAAACTCACTGCACAGCAAGATCTACAGCAAGGTAATTCTCTAGTAGCTTTTTATTGCCCATTTTCAAAAAGATTTGTACCTCCTGATGTGTCGGAGAATCTGACTTTTCCCAGGTCACAGTTCCTTTGCACTGTTCCCTGTTCCTGCGTACTTAGTTGCGGACAGCATGAAGTGCTGATTCCCTCTATGGAAATGCTTTATCTTGCTCCAAGAGAGCTGCATTTTCTGGTAGTGAGGAGTATGGAGCTACTGATAGTAGGAGCAAGTCAGACATGTATAAGTCCACAATGCCCTCGTGATGGCATTGTGATTTTAGACTTTTAGAAAAAAAATATTTCTCATGTTTATTTTTTTGATTGCAGTTAAATTACAGTGAGGCGGAGAAGGATTCAGGGAAACCTTTAAATCAGTGTACAAAAATTATGGTTCAGATAAAATTGTTTGAAATTCTTTCCAGAAGAATTAGTAACTTTTTCTCCTAGATGCATGTCATACACTCCTCTATGTCTAGGTCATATCTACATATTTCTAGATATCTGGTTTTAAACAGAGGAAAAAATCACTAAGAGAACCAACTACTGTGCTGTGTAAAGCATAAACAAACACATAGGATGGCCTTGATTTAGGTTATCTTTGGCCACTAGCAGTTTGTTACCTAATGTAAGGTAGCTGGCCAAGCTCAGACTATAGGTCAGATCTTCCATCTCTTAACATTGATCAGAGACCTAAATTTTAAATGATCTAGGGCTTGTGAGATAAGTTTTCCTTGGCTAAACAAAATATTTCATGTGAGCGTATTCTTACAGTGTTACAGTAATGAGAAGAAGGAAGATGAAAAAAAGGGCCAAGGGGTGACTTAATGTACTCATTTGAAAACTGTAAGGAAACAAGCAATCCCCTGCTGACTTCGAAGAGGATCTTTCAGCTATAGGATGTCGAAGCAGTCAGAGCGTAACGGGGGTCCTCTGGTATTTCACTTGAGTGATGAAGGGAGAGTGCATTATGCCCACAATAAAAGATTATATCAGTGCCAGTGGCAGGAACTGGAGCACCTGACAGGGCATCATGCATCTCAGAGTGTTCCCTGTGTCTCTTTCTTTTACTTCATTAGTAATTTAGTCTCTGTACATGGAAATCTCAGTTTGTTTCCAAACCAGCTTCATTTATTTGCAGAATGTCATCTGGTATATAAACTAACTTTTTCTGTAGCTAAACAGAAGTAAGTTAATTTGTTTTTGTAGGTAGAGAACTCCGTTCAGAAATTGAAAGGTTTGTTCTCTGCATATTTATATCTTGTGATATCTAATTCTTTTTTAAGGGCATGACTGAAATTTAAATACCTTTTGTGCCTGGAATTTGTGAATCATTTTCTTTTATGATCAGTGCTATCTCATAAGCATTCAGCAGCTTTTCTAGGCTTTGTGGTTTGCATGGTGTTTCTTTTTTGACTGATTTTGATACGTTTTCTAATTTACTTCTCTTACGTAACTTACTGCTCAGTTCCTGCAATTTGTCCTTGGAAGTACTGTGGGATTGCACTTATTTAAAGAAAATATAATGCCACGGAAGAGACATGGGAAGACAAACTAAGAAAATTAATGGAGAGGCCTCTTGACCTGTAATGATCTTTGGTACTGCTTAAGAACAGTAGTCATATTATGGTTATTTTTTCCCCTCTTTCATGTACTTCAGACCCTATTACATTTTTTTCTTCATCTGCACACACTTGCCAGCAAGAAAAAACTACTAGTATGAGCAGAAATCTGTAACTGTGTTTTATTTAGTATGTCCAGCCAAATCTCAGATTGGCACTATTCTGCCTGTGACACCTGTGAAAAACAACAAGGGGGAAATTTTCCTTTTTCAAGTAGCTT
The DNA here is from genome assembly GCA_013396775.1 of Cephalopterus ornatus. Classification (NCBI taxonomy): domain Eukaryota; kingdom Metazoa; phylum Chordata; class Aves; order Passeriformes; family Cotingidae; genus Cephalopterus; species Cephalopterus ornatus. The sequence continues at coordinate 185,956 of VZRE01014772.1, forward strand.
TCAAACCTATTTACTGCTTACATACTAAATGGACAAGGTTAGAAAGGGAAAGTTTTTAAGTAAAGTTCGTTCTTTTGTTATATGGTGTTACAAGTGAGACTGGGAAGGCCCATTTTAAAGAACTGTTTAATCCTTTAGATATATTATCTTATTTCACCAGGTGGCTGGACAACTTAAAAGGCTCAATGATAATGAACAAACAGGTCTAGTGCTGAACAAAAGTACATCTTGTCTAGCTGGTAGCAGCAAGACACCGTTACTCTGCAGTGGATCATCTGGCACAGGAAAACTCGCTGCTCTATTTTTTACCATTTCCCATTAGCTTTTGCCCACCCCACACTGCTGCTGGTATAGCTCCTGGTGCTACCCTCCAACGGAAACAGAACTTGCAGGAATGGAAAACAGAGTGGTGATCACAGTAGCAGAGAGCGCAGATCTGCCAAGCCTGATTGTTTCCAGTCATACTGTGTTTCAAACTAAAATTTTTATGTAATGCTTATATATGTACACATACACACCCAAATGGTTTTGCATTAAAAAACCTCACTGAAATAAAAGCGTCAAGGGCACACAGAGCAGCTAGTCCAGTATCCTAAAATTGTGCTGGAAGGTTACTGCAATTTCCTTTCCAGACATCTGCCACATCCAGCCTCCTTTCTAAGCTAGATGAAAACCAGCGGAGCCAAACGATGATGAAAAGTTGTAGGGGCAATGCAGTTAACACTTGTCTCCTTAGAAAGTGAAAATGTGTTTTTTTCAGCACGAGCGTGTTACCGGGGCAGCAGCCGCAGCACTGCAGGGCCAGCACTGCTCAGAGCCAAGGCTCTGCTGCAAGAGCATCCTGGAAGAGGCAGCGCTGGAGCTACTGCCGGAAGAGCTGGCTGAATGGGAATGGGCAGCCTACTTTGGTGAGGAAGCAGGTGGTTTTATTGAAATGTATGAACAGCAACATTTTGAAAGGAGGAGACTGAGTTACTCATGGCTGAAATAAGTTTATTCAGCCTTCGATGGGAAAACTTTTGTCCAACACATTATTCACTGGTATTATACAAGCAGTTCTGGAAAGAATGTGTTTAGTCATACTGTCTCAAAATGGCAGAATGCCGGATTTGATCCAACATTTGAGAGTGTGTGAGACCATGTGTATTGTCAGAAGCCTTTCTGTGTGTACTGGGACCCAAGGGTCTATAATAAACACCGTTCATCCAGCTTTCAAAGAATTATTTTTTCATGCAAGAAATGTGGATAAAATATAATTATAGCAGCACTGTGAGAAAATAAGGTTTTGTGATGTAGTAGCTATTCCCTGTGACCAACAATCTCAATATTAAGTTAGCTGTTGTATAAGTTAATTGAAGAATTTGCCCAGAATAGTTTTCAAATAATAGCTTGAAACTTTAGCTTTTCTTTAAATTTTTATAATTCTAGCTGAACATCTGTGTACATGCAAATATTTACAATAGAGCTGTGAGATAGAGTGCAGCATTCATTATTGTGCCATAATAAATAAATCCATTATTACAGGATTGTGCATGAAAAATATGGATTTTATACACATGGAAGCGATTAATAAAAATGACAAGTTTCATAAATACACCAGAACAGTAGTGTTTTTACACTATTTATGGGTAAATTTGTCCCTGCAGGAACAATAGTTCTGTTGCTGAAATGATTCCACATTCAAAATACACACCACTCAGTACATCAGCAAACACAGAAGCATTGCAAGGCGTCTCCAAGGGGAATGGCACAGTACTGGTCTGTAAGCTTCTGCATCCATCCATTCATGCCTGATAATTCTTGTCCCCTTCATTACCACTTCCTTTTGTAGCAAACTCCTGAGGCCACAGGTTAGTCTCGAAAAAATCATTCTGTTGTGTTGCCAAATGCAATCGTAATGGAAACCTGAGCACATTTCATACACATCCGTAATGCTAGGAGGAGTTAAGCTCCTGATTTACACATCATATATTCAGGTCTTTATAATACTCCAATTTGAAAATCCACCTACCCAGTCTGATGAATCATTACATTACTCTTTATAGCCCAGACAGAATTTAGTAGGGGGCTCTCCCAATGACTCCCTGACTCACTAACCTTTTTTTTTCCCTTTGCTGCCAACGCATTTATTTTAAAACAGAAGACCCATTTTGTAGGTTAGGGTGTGAATGCTGACTGGAAGCACCTGGTAACAATGATGTTGCTGAGGTGTGCTACCGCAAAGTGTAAGCACCAACCAGCTCTCTGATTTCATCTCTGAATGAGATGGTGTGTTTGCAGTGATAAAGTAATGGCTAGATGTCTCCTCACTGTGCATCAGTGCCGGCTCTGCTCCTGAACCAATTTAAGTCAGCATTGCACACTTGATGCCAGACATGCTACAGAGATTTAAGGCAGTTGAAGACCCATCCCACAGACTGCTGTTCCAGGTGGTGGCTAGAATGTTCTGGGACTCACCTGGCTAAATAAATAACATGTTCATTGGCATGTAGATCACCTGGGATTTTGCAGTAATTGGTGGGAATATGAGACAAAAGGCTCCTTGTGCCACAGTTGGGTGATTTGGGCAGTAAGCAGTGAAGTGGGACAGACACACTCAGATCTCAGGTCTGCCAGCCTCAAAATAAACATCTCTTCTACAACACAGCAGAGTCCTGAACCAGATGCTTTATACCCTAAACAACAATCCCAGCTACCCAGCCAGTGAGACCCACCACAGGCTGACAGAGAGGTATTTTTGCACATCTGTTTTTGTCAAAACTTCTGGTTCAGAGTGAAAGAAAAACGAAACCCCGGAACTTGCCCCCAAATGGAGACAATAACCAGCTCCAGACTCTCATGCCTTCCCTTGCTTCAGTGCAAATCAACAGGTCACTACAACCTGTGTGAAAGAAAGGGTTAAATAAATTCAGATGCTTACTTGTCATGATTAAGTGATACAGAAGAGGTCAAAGGGTTTGCTCAATTTCATAGTGGGACCATGATAAGGCGGACACTGCCACAAAAGCTATGAACAACTACAATAACTTCAATCCTTCATTCTTTCAAGACATCTGCTATGTTTCACAGGATTTTCTGTGAAACATTTTTAAGCCACAGACTTCCAGCAAAATACAAGTTTTGATTACAAACTGGATTCTCTCATGAATGTTTTGCCAGCCTTATTTGAATAAAATGTCTCATCATTAAAATGAAGGTGAGAAAAATGCTCATCGATTTGTTTTTCATCAAGACCATTCCCTAAGGCATTAGAAACAGAGGTCAGCTCCACTTTTAAAATAGTCACTAATAAAGGAAATTTATGCAAAATACATGGAAATTCATTGAAATAATAACAGTGTAATAAGGACATAAAATTCCAGAATTTGCTTGCAATATTTGCTGGAGTTTTAATTGCAAGCAGAACAAGTGTTTCAATGTTTTCTGGACTTTTGTCTTGCACAGTTTCAGTAACACAGAACACCCACCTACCACCGCGTCTCTGATCAGAGAGATTTCATGAGGGCCATCCCTCTTCAGCAAGTCAGATAATACTTTTTATTGGATCTTTATTGCAAAATCATGAGGCAGCTCTGGGAGGTGGATGGGATTAAAACTCTCAATTAATATATTTGAAGGAACTTGTTTATACTGGACACTGGAAGATCTATGGCACAACTTAGTTTAGTTTGGTCTCTGGAAGTCATATCCAGCTTTGGTAACAAACAAAACTAATTATTTTTTATTCTGACAACTCTAAATCATGAAGGATAATCCTGAATTTAGCCTAGAAAGAGTAAAATAAAGGCCCAAGCCCATAATTTTATAATTTCACAGTTGCTGTGTTAACACAAAAAGAGATGTTATCCCTGCTGCCTCAGTTAAATGCCAAAATGTTTAAAGAAAACAAACAGACTCTGATTCTTGACACCTTTTTTGAAATTAATCCTCTGGTTGCCACTGCAAGGCAGGAAAAATAACAGACTGTTGTAATAAAAAAAGTGTAAAAAGCATTCACCATCTATCATTGTCCCAATTGATTTGTACTATTACTTTCATATCCCCACCTCTCTTCCTCCTGACCTTCATGCAGATTCTGCAAGCAAACAAATTATTCTTAGCCTTTGGTTCTATGACCATTCCCCGATGTTTTTCTGTGAAGCTCTTGTACTAGATTACAATGTTTTTGTGTTCAGGAACACTGGGGCACTGGAGAATTAAAAATACATTAAAAGCAGTCAGGATGCTGTTATAGTTTGTGTTTACATGTTATATGTTAAAAACATATATCAGAGTATGAGATCAGAACAAGAAAAGTGTAGTATGAGGAGGATACAAGGCCACTGAATGGCTGTGAACGGGAAAAAACACTTAAAACTTTTTCAGAGCCAAATTCCACCCTTGGATAGCAATGGAAACTTTTCAGACATTTTGAATAAACAGAACCAGGTAATCAGATACATGATAAAATCCCTCTGCTCTGCTAAAAGGAAGCAGCCCATCCCTCAAATGAAATTCACCCACCTGTGAATGATGTGGTATCTCTGCAAATAATCCAAGGAAAGTGCCAGCTCACAAATGTACAGCTTAACAGTTCCTTCATTAAAGTGGACATTCTGCTGCAAATGGTAACGCAGGTCACCTCCGAGTAAGAGATCAACCACCATAAACATGTCTTCTTCATCTTGAAAGGAATACCTGGAAGAAAGAGTTAGAGCTGAGATGTCAGGGTTGATGGTGTAGTCATAGTCATCTACTCATTAAGTAGATCTGCTCATGGCAAGTCCATGGTTCGCTCAAAAGGCATACACAGAAAGGCATTCTCACTGCTGTGGTCCAATTCTGCAACCAGATTTTGATTGTGGTAGATATTCAAGTGTCGTGGTTTAACCCCAGTAATAACTAAGTCACATGCAGACGCTTGCTCACTCCATCTTCCCCCAGTGGGCCGGGGAGGACAACCAGGAGAAAGTCAAAACTTGTGGGTTGAGACAAGAACAGTTTAATAACAGGAACAAAGTAAAACATAATAGTAGTACTAATTATAATAACAGTAATAACAATTGTAATGACAAGAAGAAAGAAAGAGAAATAAAACCCAAGAAAAGCAAAGTGATGCACAACATCATTGCTCACCAACCCTGACTGATACCAAACCTGTCTCCCAGCCACAATCAGCCCTTCCCATCCAAATTCCCCCAGTTTATACTGAGCACGATGCTCTATAGTGTGGAATATCCCTTTGGCCAGTATGAGTCAGCTGTCCCATCCATGCTGCCTCCTGGCTTCTTGTGCAGCTCCTGACTGGCAGAGCATGAGCCATTGAGAAGTGCTTGCCTTAGGATAAGAACTAATGAGCAACAGCCAAAACATCAGTGTGTTATCAGCATTATTCTCATATTGAATTCAAAACACAGCACTGTTCTTCTAAGAAGAAAACTAATTTTGTCCCAGGTGAAACCAGGATATGAAGGCAAGCAGAGCTTGAACTGCTGCCATACTACTGTCTTATTTTAACCATAGATTAACACCTGAATGTTGATTAAACAATATTTAAAATACCTTTCAGGGTTTTACATTTTTAAATAACCATATACATGTTCAGTTGACAAAATGGCTTACAAAATAGTACCAATAAAGTGGAAGGCCTTGAAACACACTTGGTATTCACACACATCCAACTGTAGTTCTGTGCCTATACTGGAAAGTATCCTGGCAGAATTCAGAGGTGCTGTCCCAGGGGCATTTTCCAGATTCAGTAAATATACACAATCTTCTATTAGTTGGGTATTTTTTACAGCTTGCAGTGTAGCTCCAAATTCAATAAGATATAAAACTGTAATTTTACTGCCTAACAATACGTATTTTTTTTCAGTCAGCAACTTATACCTTATAAAATGACAGAGTCTTCATGCTTACTAACTGAATTCTTCTGGACACTTTCCCAGAACTGCCTGCTGAATACTCTGAGGACCAAATTCTGATCTGATTTAAATCCTGTAAATCTAAAGGTGTAGCCAGCCAATATATACTGTATATATAAATATATAGTGCTTGGGCAAGCAGGAATTTCCATGTGTTTCTACTTATCTTGGCTATACTGCCATTGCTCTGTTTATTTCTTGTCTGAATGAACTGACAGAAACTCTCTGGATTTCATTTCTCATCACAACTGTTTGAGATACAGGATTTTAGATTTCCCAAATGGAGAATGGTGAATATCTTATTTCTGATGGAAAAACACTCTTAGATATTGTTTTAGAATTAATTTTGATATGAAGTTATATTACCTTATACCAGTTGTGGATATGAACTGCTGAGAGGTGATCCACAATGATAGTGCCTTTTCCAGCACCTTTTCTCCCATGAGGTGTGTAAAATACGTTGGCTACAGATGTGATTCCGTTCTCCTGAACTGTAAAATTTAGGCTAAGGAAATGAAAAATAGTGGGCTTCCAGAAAATATGTACCCACCCTTTCCCCAAAGGCAGAAAAGTCTATATTAGATTATTTTAATTGACAGTTATGTACAGTTTCACTTTCATTCCCAGGCTTGCACTTACTGAAATGAGGCACTGCTTAGGGGTTGTCACAGATGGTTCATTTTGAATTTAAATGCTTGCTATTCTTTCTGAACACAGTTCTGAGAAGCAAGTGTCTCTAGGTAGTCTGCTCCTCTGTTACTTTTCTGTATGACTGCCAAATGCCGGTAGGGGAAAGTCATTTTATTTGCATTAGGCTTACTTCTCAGTAAGTCAAACCTCTGAAGAAAAACGCAAAGTAGGTGGCACATGGGGCCTGCTCACCTCTAGAGCCAGAATTTTGTTACACAGAGATACACACACACACATTAAAAAAACCCAGAAGGCTTCAATTATAGTCAAATTCCTCCAAATATTGTGCATTACTGAGCCTGGAGCAACTGCAGAAGCAAAGCTTAAATATGTAGTATTGTTTAAGATTTTCTTTTTTCTTTTTTTGACACTGCTGTTATTTTAAATGAAGAAGTTGTATCATTGAGCAGAGGTAGAATAATCTTCATAGGATGGCTTGGGTTGGAAGAGATCTTAAAAATCACCTAGTTTCAACCTCCCTGCCGTAGGCAGAGGTACCTTCCACTAGAACAGGTTCCTCAAATCCCATCCAACCTGGCCTTGAATGTTTCCAAGGATGGGGCATCCACGGCTTCTCTGGGAAACCTGTCCCAGTGCCTCATCATCCTCTGAGAAATGTTATTTTTTTCCTTCAGTTACTGCTCAAATAAAGTGTAGATTTTGTTTGGTTCCTTTTTATATTAAAAAAAAATCCCAAATGAAATTTGCAGATTGAAAACTCTACTTAAATGATAAGTGAAATACTGTGTCTAGTCTGGGACTAAAGAGCACTTCTGATGTATAAAATCATATGATTATATGTCAATAGAAATGGTTCTGATGCAACCTTAGTCTTGAGATATAAATGTCCTGAGTCATTTTTTCAGTCTAGACAAAAGACTCATTAGAACTATCCAGAAATAAATGTGAAATCTTGTTCACATCCAGGTGAATGCTAACACTTGGTGGAACTGGATTTTCACTCCAAGCATGTATTTCTGCTGAAGCACTCTGGCTTCCTGTGCTCGCGAGTGGGGAGTCGTGGTCCTTTGTCATCATCCAGGCAAGCTTTCAGTGCATCTGTGAACAGCTAATGATTTAAAATAGAGATCAAAGAGTTGAACTGGAAAGAATTGTTACTCTGTCCCATTTCATTACATTAGGAATTAATATTATTTGCATAGAAGGGCATGTCTCCAGCCACGCGTGGAGGGTTGCTTGTTAATTCTGGTCACACCCTGTAACAACTTAACAGCAACCAGACTAGGTACGACTAGACACCTAACCAGCTTGGGAGTCACCAGAGAGCTGGTGAGGAGCAAAGTGAGGAGCAAAGAACACTGTGGAGATAAATAAAGTTTTTTGCCAGGGCTCAACCAATCTCCACCCATTTACTGACCTGGGACTCTCAGGGACTCTGGCATCTCTGGGAATCCAGGCTGGGGTGACAACAGATCAGTTTTGTCAGACTCGCTAGTGAATGATTAGTCTCCTGCTACTATGCCTTGTCTCTCAGGTAAACATTCAGTGCAATCCCTACAGACAGAGCTGTAAGGCTCCCAGAACTGACCATACCTCTAGAAGAAAGTATTTTGAACCCAAACAGACAAAACAAACAAACAAAAAACAAACAAAACCCTCCACTACCAGAACAAACAAAACAAAACAAAAAAATCCACAATGAAAAGCCCCACCACCACCAAAACTAAACTAGAACATATTCAGAAGTACAGCTAATGTTTGCACTCAGTGGCCTTCCTGAATAAGACACTTTTCAGATTTGGCTAGGCCATCTTGTCTAGACCGTGATTGGCCAAGAAAGGTTGAACGCGATGATCCCTGAGGTCCCTTCCAACCTGGTGTTCTATGATTCTGTGATCTGTCATGATCTGTGAATGCAGCACAGATCAGTTTTATTTTGATGCTGAAGGCAGGATGCTGCACACCAAGACTCAGCTGTTGAGAAGTTCCATATATTCTCTCTGATGTTCTGCTCTTGAACTCAGAGCCAGAGATTGGGGGTTTTTTTCATTTGTACTGATACGTGTCTGTGGTAACTCTGCTGCTCCTGTCAGAAGTGTTGAGTATAGCAGTGTAGTTAAGATATATGCTGTATAGGCACAGTTTGAAAGAACAGATACTGTGGGTGGACATATTCAGTATATTAGCAGGCTTTTTCACCCACCCTAGATTCTATCACACCTGACATACATCATGTTAACCTTACATGCATAGTCATGGACAATGGTGTCTTTCCTGCACAGTTGATCCAATTGGGTCAAATCTGCATAGATGGTGTTTTTCAGACTATCTGGATCAGACCACAGTGCGATTAAAAGTGTTGCAAGACCATTCCAAGATATTTTCTGGAGGGTAAAGGAGTTCATGCCAGTGAAACTATGTGTCTGTGACCTAAAGAAGAGCTTGAGCATGGCAAACAGCAGAAGGTCTCTGGAGCTATTGGACACTTCACTAGGCAGATCCTGCAGCTACCAATTTCTAAGCTACTGAATGCAGAGGAGGAGTTTCTCCAGGTCCTGCTGTGCAGTTGGATACCAAAGAGTGCTGCTTCTGCTCTGCATTAAGGACTCATGGGCCTTCATACACCAGCTTGGATCGGCTTGGTTTGTCACGGTCACAAGCACTTTAGTTCTGTGTCTCTCTCCCTTACACAAATCCAGTATTCTTTCTTTACATAAGAAATTAAACATTACCTTTAGCTTTTCACTTTTTCAATATTTCAAGAAATAAGAGCTTTTGATTTATTGGTCTAAGAATTGAAATTGACAACAAGTGAAATATTGGCCACAGGAAAAAGGAATCTTTGAAAATGTTGCTGCAGGTTGGAGAGGGGCTGGTGGCAAATCAGCCCAATGGAGATTAGTTTTTGAATAAACACTAATTTTACTTTTTTAAGCTTCTTATCTGCTCAAAGGCAAATGACATACAAAAGGGCTGATTAGTTTTTGAAGTAAGGTTGTTTGGGATTTTTATGTTAACCAGGTAACTGAGAAATACCTACTGAATTAATTGTAGCACTGTGACTTATATAGAATACTATTTGATTGATATTGAATACTGATAATACATAACTAACTTACTTGAAAGACAAAATTATAATCCTCCTTGAAATGAAATGACTCAGCATAATAGTTTTTTTTTGTTGTTTTTAAAGCGTCATGACCCAGTTATAGGAACACAGTTCTAATTACAGGTTCTGCTTTCTCTTGGTTGAAGAAAAGTTCTAATGCATTAGAATCACTTTTCTCCAAATTAAGATAAAATAATCATGTCCATAGCAATAGGAAATTGAATTTTTGATTATCTTCAGACTGGAAGATAAACTACTATTGAACAAAATCCTCCCTTCTTAGCCATCAGCGTGCTTGTAGCAAGCGTGGGTAGAGTCCTTCCCAAATTTTCGTTCACGAAGCCTATCCATGATGATGATGATTTCCATATTTATATCTGTATATTTGTTTTAATAATATCTAATTGTTTTATCTATATCTGTTTTCAATATATATTAAAACCACATTACAAATATTTAATCATTAAACCCAAGCCAAACTTCATAAACCTGAGGTAATCAGTTAAAGCAAGATATGCACGGTTAATACATTCAGGTAACACCTCTCCTTTCTACTGAATATGACAAATGATTGATCCTTGGTGTCTCCTAATTTCAAAATTAAAGAATGATCCTTTTCCAGTTTTCCCCTGGTAACATTAAAGGGACGTGGTAATTTTTTCAGTGACATGAAGCCCCAGCTAGTTACTGTAGATTTTCCCACTGTAGATGTAGGCGTCCCCTTCAGGTCCTCTGCAGGACAGCGCAAAGTAGAGGGCTCCTAGGAAGCAATAAATAGCAATCTCCTGGGAAACTGTGCCAGTAAGTGGTGGATCCAAAAGGTCAGGGAATCCTTTTTTGGAAGGCCAGCAAAGCTGAAAATTGGGACTTATATTTAAGGACAAGCTTTTGAATGAAGACCTCTTTTCTGCTGGAAAACCAATGTGAAGCAATATGTTACCACAGCTGATTCTGCTTGGCTTTCACATAAATGAAACAAATTTTTACCAGAAAAATTGTTACTGATTTACTCTGTTTTTACATTACGCATAGCTCTACATAACTTCTGATTTGAAGGAGTCATCTTGCTAAACAGAAGAAATCAGTGCTGCAGCTGTATTTGCATAATAAAGATGGCCAGTGAATGTCAGAAATATCCTGAGCCAAGACTGGCTTCTGCAGAGCTCTTAAGACCTGCACAAAATAAGAATGCATTCAAAGCTCCTTCTGGATAGAGAACAATGGAAAATGTTATTATAGTCTTTCTAGGAAAGAGGAAGTGAAATGATCAGGGACGAGCACTCACAAGCCTAGACAAGGAACAGCAAATGCAGATGCAGATGAGGAGGGTTGAAAGAGGGATGTGACTGCCCAGCCGCACTGCCCTCTCACCCTTCCACCACAAGCACTGTTCTGGGAGCTTTCCCAGTTCTGCTTGTCCTTGAAGGGTTTGAGGGCAGAGAAAACTCTTCTGTACTCTCTTCATGACACACAGCATGAAGAAGTCACCAGGTATCTAAGTTAAATAATTACTAAAATTATTGTTCCAAATAACTAGGATCCCATATCTAACTGTCTCACAATTTTTACAGGCAGAGTTTATATACAAAGGGATTTATATTTTTCTGGGATAGAAAATCATCATTCTGCCTTTCGTTTATAAAGTAAAACATACTGCATAGTATATCACACAGACTTTTTGCACATTTATGTGTAAAAATGTATGCAAGAAAATGTAAAAAAGATATGCAAGAAACAAAACAAAAAATTTTTAAAAAAGAATTGATAGTCTGTATGTAGCTTGTGACAAGCAATATGCTTCAAGTAGCAGGAAAATATAAAGTAGTTTTGTGTGAATATATAGAAAAAAAACAATTGCAAAATTAGGAAAAATTCACCGCTTTAGCCTCTAAATCTAAGGAATTTTCTGCTTGGAGCTGGTAAGAGAGTATGTTAAAATCTAACAAAATTATCAACATTTATATGCTATAGATAATACAGTCTAGAAATATTTGATTTCTAAAGAAATATTAAACCTGTATGACATTAAAATATAGCATAGCACTCCGTACTTATAATTCAAAGGTATTACCAATTAATGCAGAATTAATTTATGAGATTATAGGCAACTTGCATCATCATTATGTACAGGTAATGCATTACCCTGCAATTAAGATACAAGTAGAAGGTATAATTACTGATCCTAATGCCAGTATTTCTGGATATGCTTCCTTTGCTCTGTTTCTTTTAACAGTCCATGTTATAGAATACTTCTCATCCACTGTTAAGCATATGTTAAACAATAGGTTTATCGAAAATTTACTGCATTGAAAAAGAACAGGCCGCTTAAAGGCTTGAATAAGTTGGCATTTGCCAAAGAACTGTACACTGAACAGCTAAGAAGAGAAGAAAAATAACAGTCCAAAGCTCTCTTGTATGGTATAATGGAATATAATATGGCCATAATATAACCTAAGTATAGGTTATAGTATAGGTGACAAAAAATAGCAGCTTTGATCATTCATACATCTAATCATTACAAACCTGCCTCTGCTGAGAAAGTGTGCTGAAAACTATTGCACCCTCTGTGACTGGGAATAGCAAATACTCACCTTTGAAATAGATATTTCAGAAAATGAGGTGTCCAAGCCAATCAAATCAATGTCAAGTTTTTGTGTTCTGCCAGCCAAGGCACAAGGACAAGCCTCAAGAGACAAAGCCTCAAGATTCATGAACTTCGTAAATACAAGTATGCAAGTTTTATGAAGGTGTGTTGGAAATGTTCCTTCATAATGTCTTTTTTCCTTACATTTCTATAGATTTTTTTGTTCTTTGGAAAATAGATAAACAGTAGCTATTGGACTTTGAAATTTGTGCATGCAAAATATTTAATAGAGGTCTTTTGTTGTAAAGAAATGGAAATATGTTTATTTCCAAGCTCAGAAAGACAAAAGTCATTTCTCCAAATGCTGTTAAGAACAAAGGACAATTATCTCCTTTATTCTTCTTATATTTCTTTAAAAATGTATAGAAATGTCTTTCAAGATTCTGTAAGAAAACTTTTGAGAACAGGGAAGCTCTTCTGTAAAGAATTGTTTGTGCGTTTTTGAAATACCTTCTGAAATTCTATTTATCTCTGATGTGACCAAATGGAACAGCTAAGAAAAATGCCTAAATAAAAAATAGCCTGAAATTAAGTTGAAAGAAAGCTAGAATTTCTGTCTCAACAAAGACAGTAAGAGACATGTCACAGACTTATTAGCATAGTATATATTCATATAACCAACATCATTAGCTCCCATCCATGATGCTTCAAAGGGCCACGGGAGACC